>KK121066.1:0-38246 GCA_000611955.2 Stegodyphus mimosarum
AGTTCTTAATAAAAAAGTACTGAAAAACAGAAATATAAACTGCAGTAGAAAAATAGAAAAAAATTATGTTTCAGTGCTTCAGTCATGGAAAAAACAATGGAAACTAAAATAGATAAAAATGACTTGAATTCAGGTTACGCATGAGGAAAATCGTAAAGACTCAAGCAGTTTGTATATTGCCAAGAACCAGACCCATCAGAAACTACCAATGTTCAGCAGCCTTATTCAATCAACTATGGTGAACTTTTTTTTAATATAATTTATTTTTAATATATTAATGATTAAGAGCATTAAAATAATAAAAATATTTATTCTAATGATCCGCGGCCCACCAGCGGCCGAGCGGTAAAGACGCTGAACACTGGTAGTTCGGTCCGAGGTTCGAATCCCGCGAACGGGCTGGCTGCATGGGTGTTTTCGTGGTTTTCCCCATGTGTAACGTGTATACGAGCCAGTTTTCCTTAGAAAGTCCTCCACGAAGGCATCCCTCCCCTTAGGCAGATAGCCCTCGTGTGCTTTGCCATAATTGAATAACCTAACCTATTCTATTCTAATGATCCTTCCTTGTAAGCATTTACTTTGGTTAGGAGTTTGGTGTGAATAATTAATGCTATATTAAAACAAGAAATTTATTTAGAACTTAATGCTTTAAAAAATTAATACTCGGAAAATTTTCACTTAAAAAAATATCTCCCTAAAAATGAATCCCACAATATATATTTAATTACTCATATCCTTTATTAAACACATTATTTTAATTATTAAATACAATGCTTATTTATTTATTTATTACAAAATGTTCAATAGTACCCTTTCTTTACAAAAATACCATATTGAACGATTATATTACTTAAGTGAGCTATTAAATAACAACATCGCTTAGTTTATGCATAATAACATGTTTATGCATAATAACATAGATAATGCGTAATAACATTGCATAGTGATATTATTTATGTTACATAGTTCCCTTTTAGCTTTCATTTTGTAGAGTCATTAGGTTATTTTTGAAGTAAGAAACATGAAAAATGTGCAATGCCCTACCCACGACTCGAACCGGGCCTCTCGAATACGCGCCGAGTGGGCTAACCATTACACCACGAAGGCATGCAGAAAAGAATGAGAAAATACCTTATAAGTTATGAAAGTAATGTTTTAATCCTATTACACATAAAGTTTAGCGTTTCAGTGATAGGAAAGCAAGAATTTGTAAACTCAGTCAATTAATTAATAATAAACTTCTAAGTTACATGAATTTATAACTGCAAGAATACCATTAAAAATACAATACTTGAAAAAGAAGTGTGTATTATTTTGGAACTGATGTAGTTTGTACTGAGATTCAAAGAACTGTCCTTAAATCATCCAATCTTTGTTTTTGTAAATAAACTTACTTATTTATTATTTGTTTTTGTAAATAAACTTATTAAAAGGATAGGTATATTTAATACCTATCCTTTTTCAAATCAACAATCCACATATAATTTGAAAAATGCTTCCCTTCACCTTGAATTTAAGACATTCAGTCACAAAGTTTTACGTTAGTGAATATTTAAATTTGTTTCAAATTTCTTGTCTATATATTTTTCAAGCATATACTGCCGATTAAAAAAGACATAATTTTTCCAGAAATCACCATTCCTTCGCAAAAAGATGCAAATTTGAACATAAAGGAAGCCTAAAGTTTCAAACTTTGAAATACACTTAATTTTTAACTATGAGTTTCTTTAAAAAGCAAATTTAAAAGTCACATCATATTCCGTTGATTAAATTTGGCAGAAATCATGAATCGTAAAACACATTTTTTATAATAATTATTCGAATATTATGCTAAACATCTTAAAAGTATAAGAAGGCAAAAAGGTTATAAGAAATTATCGAACTGTTTAAAGATAATTATTATTTGCATGCTAATAAAAAATATAGAAAAAGATGAAAGTTTTAAAAATTTTTAATCTATGCCAAAAAAATTTCGGAAAATAATATAAAATTCAAGAGAACTATAAATACTGCTATTTAAATGTTGTAGCAGTGTCACAGAAGGAATAAAATATACATCAGTTAATACAGATTTTATTTATAAATTATAACGCAATGAACTGAAATCAATGATTTCGAAATTTAGATAACTTAGCCATAAAGTGCATAATAATAAAAAATGAAATCCGGTAAATTTTAAAAGCAATTTATTTGAAAAAGAGATACTTATATGAAAGAATACGCTTAAGCTTTTTAGTTCTGACTCCTTATACTATGAAATGTTGATGACCACTTGCTGGACAATTACCTTAGGGCACTCCCACGGTCCGTCAGAGAGAAGCTATTCATTCCCAACGTTCTTGACAGCTCGCAGCTACTAATGTTTATGGAGCAATCTATCTCAATTAGGCGGAATCTTTGATCCAAAATTCTGGGAGGGAAGACAACTAACAAAAGAAGTTGCTAGCATTTTTCGAAAGTTCAGTGTTATTTTCGCGACATTTTAGGGGCAGCTGGGTCGAAAGTTAGCGACAATTTTAAAGGTATTTGCCGAAAATAATTCGACAGGCTAAGGGTTAATTAGAGCTTATCAACAAATTCCAGTGCACAAGAGCGACATCCCCAAAACGGCCATTATAACTCCTTTTGGACTGTGTAAATTCCGATTCATGACATTTGGTTTATGCAAGGCGGCACAGACATTTCAGTGATTCATGAATATGGTACTATCAGGATTAGACTTTACATTCTGCTATATAGATAACATACTAATCGCTTCACCACATGAAGAGTCATACCGTAAGCACATACACACAGTTTTTCAAAGGTTAAATGACTATGCATCAATGTTGCAAAATGTATTTTCCACACTTCTAAACTTAATTATTTGCGGTATGAAATCACACGTGAAGGAATAAGATTTCTTCCAACGAAAGTACAAACCATACAAAACCGTACAACAGGCCGTACAAAACATATACCCAAACATCTCTAATGTCACACACTCAGAGTTCATACAAAAGCCACAAAGTATTATCCGTAACACGAAACCGTCTGCAACGACTACCCATAGCAATACAACCGTACTCATTTCCAAAGACCCTTTAAATTGCTCACATGTTTTCGTCTACAGTAACGCATCCACTTCATCTTGGCCCTTATGTTGTCAAATGCCGAGCACCAAAGCATTTTGACATTGAAATTAATCAAACTGTCAAAAGAATTTCAATTGATAGAACTGAAATCATGTTTTACTATAAAAGACAATGATCAGCAGCCTCTTGAAACCCACAGGCACATGAGTTATCCAGATCCGCACACACTGCAAACCTCGGGGGAAAATTTCAATGCCAGTCAATCACAACTGTACCACACACAGTAGAAGGACTCTCAGGTTTCAACCCCATTTAAAGGATTACGTCTCCTAATCATTTTCACTGGGAAGGGAGTGTGTAGCATCCTCTATGTTTCCTCTTATCTTTAATTTGTGTACATTTTAATTTTAGCAAAATGGCATCACAAAAAGACTGCTCGAAAACATTCATTGGAATTTCATTTTCAGAAAGGCCACTTGATATTCGCTACAATCCTGTTTTCTCATTAATAAACTTGTTTAAAGAAGTTTGTTCTTTATAGTATATTAATAGTACTTTAGATATTATGCAATGCACTGCAGACATATTAGCACACGCCCGTTGATGTGATGGATCAGAAAATGCGATTCGTGAGACTATGCAACTTCTTCCATTCTTCTAATGTCCAATTCCGATGTTTCTTGGCCCACTGCAGATTGATGCAGCTGGCGACGATGTGCATCAGTTCAGGGACATGCTTTAGCCTCCGGTTGCATAGGCCCATACACAGCAACGTACACTGCACACTGTATTGAGAAACACTGTCTGGGTCACCACTGTTGTAGCGAGTGATGATTTCGGCTGTTGTAGCTCTTCAGTCATGACGAACAATGTGCAGAAATCTCCACTCTCCTTTGGAATCAATCACAGCTGATGACACACTGTCGGCCAGCGACTTGTCATTTCCCCATCCATCCACCACTTTTGATATGTGCTCACAACTGTACCTGAACAGCCTATTAAACGTGCCATTTCTGATATTGATGTTTCCAGTCGTTCAGCCATAATGATTTGATTTTTATCGAAGTCTGATAAATCAGCTGCTTTTCCCATTATGTCGCTCACTGCGCTATGCTTGGAAAGACAATGCATAGCTGCTTTATATACTCCAACAACAGATGTGGATGGGCTGCGGTTTTGTTCCTGGGCAAGCCTATTGTTATAGATGGAAGGTGGTCATAATGTAATGGCTCTTTGGTGTCCATGTAAATAATTATTATTTAAAGGATGTCCTCATGAATCAAATTCTGGTCTTTTACAATGGAATTTAATTTGTGATATTATTTTTGAACTGGACTTTTAGAGACAATGTAAAACTACAGACTTATGCCGTGACTTAATTTTGTAAATTTCTGCTACTGGTAGATAGATACACTGTTGATATGGATATAGATTATACACTTGACCAAATTCACAACTGGTCTAAGAATGTTAAATTAAATTTTGATTCGAGGAAATGTGCTATATGGGAATGGAAAGAAAGGAAGAATGATTACTTTTTCTAGAGAAAGAATAAATAGCACAATGTTAAGGAGTTAAGAGAGATTAAATATTTGGGGGTAGTTATTGACGATAAACCCTCTTTTATCCCTCATCTGAAGAAAATTAAAACATAGTGTTCATTCACTTTAAATAAGTTATATGCAGTTAAAGGTCTTTCTTGCAAAATGAAGAAAGTTTATTATAAAAGTGGAATAGAGCATAAAATTCTTGACCTGCCTGGTATAGAGATAATGTAAGATTTAATAATTTAATGCTACAAATACAAAGAATGGCTATTTTAGGCATAACAATATGTTTCAGGACTATCTCTAATGCTTCTTTGTTTGTATTAAGTGGGTGTGAACCCATATTCTTGGTGGCACAAAAAGAAAAGTTTCTAATTGAACTTAAAAATTGTAATTGCTCAATCCAAGATTTTGGATTACATGTTAATGTTCAAGAAGTTGAAATTAGTTCTTAAAAGAATAAGTTACATCCTGCTTTATTGTGTAATTTTAATTGGGGTAAGGAACTTCAAAGATGATAGACTTAAGATTTTCACACATGCCTCAAAAATTCAAGGAAACGTAATATGTTCATGGATAGATTTTTCCAGAACCTAAATTAGTGCAACTCATAAATATAGATTAAGTAACTATGTTTCAGCAGAAGCTTATGCTATATTAAAAGCGCTAAAGTGGCTTGCTACAAATTCTGGTGCGGAAGAAATGAATGTTTATTCACATGGTCAAAGCGCATTACAAGTAGTAATGTCTGGAAGAAGTTTTACTAATTTGGTTTATGAAGCATATCAATGGCTGATGCAAATATTTTTAAAACGAAATATAAAATTTCACTGGATCCGAGGACATATTGGGATTATTGTACTGAACTTGTGGATTCAAATGCAAAAACTAGTACTGAAAAGAATTCGGTATTTCTAGTTATAGCAATCCCTTTTGAAAGTTTTAAAGGAATTCTTACAAGTATAATTATTGAAATTTGGCAGGAACTGTAGACAAATGAAACTAAAGAAATACATACTTTCACAAATTTGAAGAAAGTGGATTAAAAAAGGTATATTGGAAATGCTTGTTTAAATCAATTTCTTACAAAATATGCATATGTTCCAGCTTATTATAATCATTTTGCAGTTACATCAACAAGTTGTAAATGTGAAAATATGAATGTCGATGTTGAATATGTTATGACGGTTTAAGAAACATGTGGAGTGGCTTTAACCAAGTCTACAGAGAATCTGTGACTTAATTAAACTTTTCTAACATGAGAAAACAAAATTACATTTAATAAGGATTTTAAAAGAGATAAATAAAATTGAAGATGTTTTATATCTTAATTAATATTATTCTCTGTCATTGTAAAAGGATTGTCATTATGTTTTATAAGATTAAATAATCTAAAGACAAGCTTATTAAAATTATTATAATTATCTTGTACGAGAAAAAAGTATATATAGTTATGTATTATGTAACTATGTTTCAATTATAATATGGATTATATTACATTATAATTCATTGTAAACCTAATTAAAGGTTATTTATTATATTATATATTGTACATAAGATATATGTTAAGTTTGTGTAGTATTTAGTTAATCATAATTGTCAAGTTGTACAATTTAGCTAATAAAGATATTTGTTGGTGGCCCCAGGGGGTCTTCAATCTACAATGAAGTAATTCAGGATCTTCCAATCTACAAAGTTTAGGCACATTATGGTGCAAATAGATTTAAAAGAATAAGTGGTTTCATTAATCCCTGCATTTACTGAATTGGTAACGTAGGTGAATTTACCAGTCTTACATTTCAGATAATCCCAGAACTCGAAATGCATTTGTATGAGGTCGAAGGATTGTGATGGCCATGAAACTGCAAAGTTACAGAAGATGATTTTATTTTCAAACAATGTACAGTAAAAGTTTTTTTCCCACTCCTGTCTTGTGTCATCGCTGGTCCTTTACAGAACAGACAGAATGTTGGAGATGGACCCCCGTCCTGGAGTCTGCCTTTTGGGGTGAGTGCGTCCACACTCCAGAGACCCCTTCATCGGCGACGCAGATCCCACAGTCCCTGCCCGGCTTTATACATAGATTGGCAGGACTTTAAAAATCACTTAGTACAAAAATAAAACGCTTAGACAACTTTGCCGCAGGGCACCACTCCTTTGGCTTCGTTCGACTACTTGGTGCCGTACCTCACTCCGTCAGTCCCCGTCACAGAAACTGTGAGGACCAAATCCCCGACGACTAGGTCAATGATCTCCGATCTAGCTCCACCACAGCAAGAGGAACAGACACAACAGTACCAGTACGGTCCCTGCCAAGCCTGAACCAACCTGAGAATAAACTCGGGCTCTAGTCCTGTGAAGACAATTAATTTTCCCCCGTGGTTGAGACTGCCTAAGTACAGATCCTAGCCAGTACTTCCCAGGAATTCTCCTGAGTCAACCCCCGGGGGGAGCTGGTCCTTTACAATCCACTTCTTTACAAATGTTTTGCACCAGTAATTTTCCTCATACATGTATCATTCCAAGGCCATTGTGCAGGAAAAAAGAGGGTTGCCATTCAAAAATTTTGAAATAGTTTTAAAGTATCTGTGAGAGCTCTATTGTTTTAAATCATGACAATCTTGAGTGTATATCTTCAACTAACACTATCTAAAATTTTATTTTGATTGGTTGAGCAGATAAGGCCAGTAGGAATTCATATATTGGGGAAGCATTTTTATCACCACCCTGTACTATCAGGCTCATGTACTTTCATTCATATCACCCCTTCCAATAAAAAACAAAATTTATTTGTTCCTTGGGGTTATATGTGCAGACTTTTACAGTACACAATTAAACTTATTTTGGTTTTTCATGTCAACAGTTTTTTGTATAAATTATGTATTAAATTATATTATTAAAAAGTTACCTCATTATGATGCTGCAATACCAGTTTCAATTTCCTTAACTTTTCTTTCTTTTCTGTTATACTTTGATTTAAAGCAGAATACATTTGAAGAAGCTGATACTTATCTTGAACTTCTTCAATTTCTTCTTTTGATTTTGGAATAGTCTCATTCAATGCATTATCACTTGGTGAAGGCAATACAGCTGTTTCTGAATCAGATTTAGAACTTGTATTTAATTCATGTGGCTTACACATGACTGGAGAACTGGATAAAATACATTTAGTTAAAGGACTTGAATGGCTTCTTGAAGAGCGTTTCAGACGTTGCTTAAGACTTGAACTCATCTGAAGTAGAAAAAGTATGTTGTCAAAAATATAAAAACATACATCTAATTTTTTATGATTTCAACTCCCACTGCTTTTGTTTATGATGTTTTCACACAAAAAATATGCTTTCAATTATATACAAATATTTGAAAGTAAAAATAAAATTCTACTATGGCAATATAAATAATAAATTTAACTTAATTTTAATTTATTATTTAAAGACACAGATTATAAATATACCTCATTTTACTAATTTGGATAATGGACATATAACAAGGATTCATTACTATTCACACCAATATTTTAATATTCAGCTTTTTATTTTTATTTCACAACCTTTCATTTCACATTCAAAAATTAAAAGAATCACATGCAAATAATTTTTCATTAACACAACTATTTGCAATATTTACTCACGTAATTCTATCATAGCCAATAGAAAAAGATTTGACATTTATGAGATGACAAAGTTTAAGTCATAATATGGACTAATTTTCCTTAGGAGCTGCTATTTACAGTGATCATGTTTATTATACATCACTGATCTTTTCCTCAGAATCTCCTTGATTCAGTTTTAGGTACTTAATTATTATTTTGTCGATTGACGAAGCAGCATGATTTACCCCCAATTATGGATGAGCATGACATCACAGCCCATGCATAACATCTGTGCTTTCATTTTATATAAGCCAGATCAATTCTCGAAAAGTCACTTTTTTTGGGAACAAAGATAGTACTTAAGTACTATCACTTTATTTTTTCTTCTAGTTTGAATAAAAAATTATAAAAATTTGGAACTTACCTTCTACAGAAAAGCAAGCAGTGAATTATTTTCAAACTTATCTCATCATAATTGTGACAATAGACTATCTGTTCAAAGAATGTGGTCTAAGAACACATTTGTGACTGCAGCCTGCTTCATTTACAACTGGTCAAGAGACTTAACACCTGTTGAATGAAGAAAACTACCGCTTCATAAGGCCAACAAAACAGTAATAGATAGGAACAATTATCTGTGGGAAGTTCATACTCATAGTGTTGTGAACAGAGCTTCTGGTAAAATCACACAGCCTAATAATATAGTAGAAATCAATGAAAGCCTTTTTATGAAATGTAAAAGCAAAGTATGTCGAATATTTCTGCACCAGTGGCTATTCAGTGGATTACGCAGACGGAGTGACAGATGTTTCATTGTAAGTGTTGCAGATAGAAGTGTGGTCATATCATAGTACCCACATATTTAATTGAAAAAAAAACTACTGATTTTATGAACTATTTTCAATGAAAGTTTGTAAGGTATAAAAATCTGAAAAACAAAATTAATTATTTGTACACTTAAAAATTATGTATCCTGTAAACCTTAGAAAAACTAAGGCTCTAGTGTAGAATTGGGTGCCCTTTCGTTTGGCGAAAAATTTTCTTTAGTTTTGGCGATGAAACCCCATTTCTGGTTACCATGAGAGTTTTAACTTGGTTTTAGCTTCACGATTTTTTAAGTGAAAATAAATCGATGTGCACATGGAAAAAGACAAGGCAATGTGCAATGATTAGTTTGTGCAATTCTCTGGTTTTTTTTTAAGTGAAAATAGGTCGATGTGTACATGGACACAGAGTTTGTGAAATTCTTCGACTTCTTATTTTGGTTATGTGTAGTGGCCATCTTGAAATTGTGCCTTCCTGGCATCAAAAAAGAGTCGCCAAAAAACAAGGGACACCCAATTGTAAACTTTAACTAAAACTAATCTTAACAGTTTGAATACTAAATGAAAGCACATAGTAGACTCTTTATGATCTGACTTTCAGTTATCCAATATATCACGAAAATTAATTTGTATTAGAAAGTATTTCTATATTTTAAAATATTAATATCAATGCACTGCATATTTCATTCAAGACACATCATCCAACTGATTCACAGTTCTCAATAGGAACCCTGAAGAATAACTTAACCAAGAGATTAACTAGCTTTTTAGCAAATCAGCTTATTAAGTTTAACAGTGCATACATTACGTCCACAATAATACAGTTTCCTCATAATTTACCACTTTTATAGTTCACAGTATTCCATAATACACCTACCTTTTATTTTCTAATAAAACATATTTCTTTCCTATTGTAAAACTTGTATACAATTCATAGTGTTTCATAACGCACACATAAAATTATTTCCTAATTTCAATTTACTGATTATCCCTCTCCTAAATTGCATCAAATTTATACTAAAATACTGTTTTCATTAAGAGATATACTTAAATAATTCATCTACTATAGTTAATTTTATATGACCATTTTACAGTTCTATGTATGTCAAATATCACATTCTGCTGCATATAATACAGGGTCAACCACACAGAATAGTAGTTAGTGATGCCAACTGCCATATATAAGTGACCGGGCTTGAATTCCTGAGAAAGTATGGATATTTGTAAGCATACAGTGCCTGTTCGGCACAGGGGCATTCAAATTGCATGACTAGCAAAACCCTCTCAAGAGGTTAGTGATATGGAGAAGAGTGATGGGAGACTATCATATGGGGTATTCTTCCTTGGAAACCTAATTGGGATCGAAGCTTTGAAGTTAGCAAGGTCCTGCGATACCCTATATGCCTACATGGACGCACAAGTATTGGCCTTAGTTCAACCTCTACCTTTGCATGTATACTGCTGACTGTGGTTTATGTAGCTATGCACAATAAACATGTAGGACAAATTGTCACAGTGCACATTTTCACTTCAGGAACAAGCATAAACAAAGAAATTACTGAAAAAGCGGTAAAAGTTTACAATTGGGTGCCCCTTGTTTTTTGGCGATTCTGTTTTGATGCCAAGATCGGCGCCAATAAGACAAAATTTCAAGATGGCCGCTACACAAAACCAAAACAAGAAATCAAAGAATTTCACAAACTATGTACACATCGACCTATTTTCACTTAAAAAAAAACATCAGAATTGCACAAACTAGTCATTGCACATTTTGACTTTGTCCATGTGCACATCGATTTATTTTCAATTAAATACATCAAGAAGCTAAAACCATGTTAAAACTGTCATGGTAAACAGAAATGGGGTTTCATCGCCAAAACTGAACAAAATTTTTCGCCAAAAAACAAGGGGCACCCAATTCTACACTAGAGCCGAAAAAGCAATAAGTACAAAAATATGAAAAGCAAGATTTTAATTTTTATATCTAACAGAGAAATTTCAGTTATGAAAGTGAAAATTATCTAATTCCCCACGTGCAAAATTTGACTAAATGAAATTTGTATAGAGTACATTTCTGTAACTTAATTTTTTGCTTATTTTATTAATTAAATCATTGGTAAAAGTTTACAATTGGGTACCCCTTGTTTCTTGCTGATTCTTTGTGACGCCAAGATCGACACCAGGAAGGCACAATTTCAAGATGGTTGCTACAAAAAACAAAATAAGGAGTCAAAGAATTTCACAAACTCCGTGTACACATCGACCTATTTTCACTTTAAAAAACATCAGAGAATTGCACAAACTAGCCATCGCACATTGCCTTGACCTTGTCCATCTGCATATCGATTTATTTTCACTTAAAAAAATCAAGAAGCTAAAACCAAGTTAAAACTCTCATTGTAAGCAGAAATGGGGTTTCATCGCCAAAACTGAATAAAATTTTTCGCCAATCGATAGGGTACCTAATTCTACACTAGAGCCAAATCATTTTCTAAGATCAAATGTAATTATTTCCAGTCATGAATTTTCCAAATTACTCTTCAATCAGAAACTGTAGAAAGCTGCTTTGAAACAGGTTACAGAAATCTGTTTATTAATCACTGCATATTTAGGTTAAAATAACATGTCGAATAACGATTGCTGGAGAAGTTAAATCACAAGAATCAGCGTAATGTTCGTAAATTCTGCAAGACTAGTTTGGATGGTTTGACATATTGGTAAAAGTTTACAATTGGGTGCCCCTTGTTTTTTGGCGATTCTGTTTTGACGCCAAGATCGGCGCCAATAAGACACAATTTCAAGATGGCCGCTACACAAAACCAAAACAAGAAGTCAAAGAATTTCACAAACTCCGTGTCCATGTACACATCGACCTATTTTCACTTAAAAAAAAAATCAGAGAATTGCACAAACTAGTCATTGCACATTGCCTTCACTTTGTCCATGTGCACATGGATTTATTTTCACTTATAAACCACGAAGCTAAAACCATGTTTAAACTCTCATGGTAACCAGAAATGGGGTTTCATCGCCAAAACTGAACAAAAATTTTAGCCAATCGAAAGGGTACCCAATTCTACACTACAGCCGACATATTTAACATTTCATCGTAAATTGTTACTTAGAAGATGCATGATACAAGAACTGTCATTAAATCACAACGCGACAATATTTTAAAACTGAAATTACTTTATTTCCACCTATATGAGGAGAATCCTGTAAGGCCGTTAACTTTTCTGAACTAGGATTCATACTCTCAGAAATTAGATTTCGAATACAAATATATGTTTTCGAGTATCTAAGTGCTCAACAGATCACAATTTCAATATTGTCGTTTGACCAAAGCGCTGACAACAATGTTGCCAGATCTCAAGACTCACAGAGTAAAAATTAATCTCGAACACTTTCTGCGAGTTCAAAAGGCCAGAAAGAAAAGTAGGGATAAAATAAAATAAAAATAAATAGCCCAAATGTAATTGAGGAAAAAAAAGAAGGGGGCCTATAGAAAGAAAAGGAAAAGAAACAGAAAATTTTCCTTAAATACCATTGTTAATTAAATTTTTTATTTGTTACATATAATATTTATTCATTAATTTAACCCTGATAATTTATTAAAACATTAGTTTGACAAATTCAGGCACACGGTATTTATATTAGCATATAATTCTAAGTATGAGAACTGAAAGAGATCCTAGTAACAAAGAAAACAGTCTACTGCGCTTATCTATGCCCAAGATCCCTATTTTTCCTCTCAAGAAATTCCTGAGTTAGAAACGAGGCCTCCGAAGGGTAACTGTTGATTGATTGCTGATAAGCAACGTAGCGTCTCTACGGAATATTCACCACAAAGAGAACCACATGATTTAAAGCAAATTACTAACTATTGTATAATGCTAGAAACTAATGAAAATAATGACTAAATGAATTTAAATGCACTCTCATGATATAGTTTCTATCTATAGCTGAGTATATGCTAGAATGTGATGCCATTAATTGAATTAAAATACTGCATTGTTTTAGGTTTAAAAATATTAAAATGGCATATTTCTGAAGAACTAAATTCTAGTTTTTAGATGTTGTAAATTGTGAAGTATAAAATGCAAAAACTGCTTCATAGCAGCTATATCACTTTTGGTTAATTGCATACTGACACTTAACCTTTAATCAAAGTTAAATTGAGCAAGTATTTAAATATCCGAATCAGTGGTGTTCTTATAGTAATTGATATTTGAATATTATGTTAACATTCAGGGCCACCAACAACCAAGTGATTATCATTGGTAGCTGGGTTGGCTGTATGGGTAATTTTTGTCATATATAATATAATAACTTAAAGTTTATTTTTGATTAATAATAGTAATTATGTTTTTAATGTGAATTTTCCATATTATAACTTTCTAGTTAATAGACTGCTATTTAATTTTCCACCTGCTTTCATTTTCAATTAATATTCCATTAACCAAGTGTGGCGGGGAAGCAGTCGAACTTGATTGGAGACATAATGCTTCTATGACGATTTCTCCATCTTTCCTGGCCACAATACCGCATATTATCAATCGTTTCGAATCCAAAATTGCTTCCCCTTCTTTTATACAATTACTAGCACTGGTACCTTGTATAAATTCCAAAATTGTTGATATCTGCAGTTTTTTATCCATTATAACACCCGTCCTTCAACGGCAGCTAACTTCGTATAAACCGCTCAAACTTCAGGTCTATTAGCAGTTGCAGACGAATTTGAAACGCTATCCATCGGCTATTACAATCGCCAATTGCTGCAATTTTTCCTTTGTTTTTGCACGCGGACGGGACGTGGTCCGTGGAGGAACGGTCCTTGGATGTTTTCGCTCTTTCAGAAACTAAGCTATTCCATCGTATAAATTACGCGCCACCAATTTTCTTCATTAAAAGAAAAGGTCCAAATTTATTTCTTTTCGCAAAGCTCGTTTGAAAAATGTGATCGATTTTCCTTGCGCAATTCATTCATCTACTTTTGATTATTGAGTTTTGTGCCATGGATTAGGAAAAAGAAAGAAAGAAAGAAAGAAAAGTATCCAAGGTTTCAATTTGTAAAACTAGAAATATCATATAGAAATTGGTAATAATTAAGATTAAGAAATTAAGAAAAATGAAAGATTAAAAATTATATAGCATTAAAAATTTGAATTTTGTTAATTCGATTTTAACAAATTAAAGAATTTTAAGATTTTATTTAGGGAAGTTTATTAACATTATTAATATATTTTTGCGTTATTATTCGAATACCTTTGAATCAATATCTTGAATTTTTTAATTACTTTAACAATGAGAGTATTGTTTAAAAATTAGAACTCTGAGAAGTTTCTAACGTTTTAAGAAAGAAGTGAATAGATACTTTGTGGATTTCCACTTTATAAATTTATCATATATGATTATTATTTTTATAATGGAATGAAATTTAATATTTTTTTAATAAAATAGAGTGGTTTAGCCGGTAGCGTAGGTAGGATGGGGCAAGGGGGACATCTGTTCCCGGGCGCAGCATCAAGGTGGCTCCAAATTTATGTTACGAAATTTTAGAATGAAATGTTTTCAATTTTTCGCACACAGAAAGGGGCGCAAAATTTTCAATTGTGCTCGGGTGCTAAAAACTCTAGCTACTCCTCTGGTTTTAGCTCCGTTCAAAAAGGCCTTTTGGCTTTAAACAAAAAATGGCGACCATTTAGAAGTAACTGCCTGGCAGACCTTGGCTACTGGTGGAGAATCCAGTTTGTTTGAGTAGATTTAGCCTTTAGATGGATATGTTAGTATTTAGAGAAAGCTGTGGGGCTCTTCCAGTTTGTAAAAAATAAGTAAATTAGAAATGTTTTAATAATAATAAATATCACAGTTTCAGTAAAACTGCTTTAAATGATGCTAAATCGAATGAAAATAAGTTATATAATAAAATTTTGAAATTCGTTTTGATCATGTAAAATAATTGATGCACATATTCAAATTTTTTATACTTTTAATTATGTGTGAAAATTTTTAAAAGACCTTCCTTAAACAAGTAGCATTATGAAAATTTTAAACCTTAATTATAAAAGGTTTCTTCCAAATTTGATTCCTTCTGTCAATGTGTTTTCTTTTCATCTAAAAGCTTTTACTTTAAATGACTATTGTTGAGTAATACAAAATTCTGTGTGCAACAGACAATAATGGTGCGGCTTATCTAACAAAGTTCTACAATGAATCTAAATGCGCATCCAAATTTCTATATGAATAGTTCAGCAGTAATCCTGTCTGAATCAACATTCAATCCAGTTTAAGAGGAATTTATTGGAGTGCCAAAACAAATTTATCTAATCTAGAATCTATTTAACATTTCATCAATATTATATATGTAACTGTAACTGTATTTATTATTAGTAATCATGACTGTGATATCAGGCACAGACGTTTTGAAGACAGCGGTAGCAAATTAATATTCAGGAAGAAACGTTACAACTGCATATGAAACTGGTGGACGTGGAAGCAGGGGAACCACTTGACTTAAACCTGGCACATGTGCAAGCCGAAGACAGAAGAAAATTGCAAGAACTGGTAAGAAAGTTTTCTGATTTATTTTCTAAAACACCAGGCCTGACACAAATTGCACGACATGAAATTAATTTAAAAGTGAGGAGACCGTGAAGGCCAGGCCATATCGATATGACCACGTAAAGGAAAAGATCACTGAGGAGCATATTCAGCACATGTTCAAAAATAAAATTATTAACCGATAAGTAGCCTTTATGCTAGCCGAGTAGTATGTTGCAGAAAAATAAATTATCTTCCTCCCTCAAATTTTAAGGCCTGGAGGCTAGCTATCGACTACAGAAAATGAAACAGTTTTACTAAGTACCTGGTTTACCCCCTGCCTATCATTGAAGATGTTATGCGGTGTTACGAAACGCCTATAGAGGGCGCTGTACCCGCCTGTTTTTCTTGAGTGTAGTTGGAATCTGTATCTTTGAGATGTGCTTAACTGGAATAAGAATGTATGTAAAAGAGTAACCGGCCCTGATAATTAGCGGCAAATTAATACCACATTTCAGTAATTTGTAAATAAAATAACTTTGTTATGTTTAAAGCTGAGCTTTTATTACGTAAAACTGAACCACCAAATTGACTATGTTGATAGTTACACGTTTGGATTAGCAAATTTCCCATGGTGCATCGCCCGGGAAGAATTCCGGGACTGTTAGACCATCACGTTTTGGATTAATAAATCGTGCACGGGAGGAAATAAAAGGTAGGCTCTCATTTTATATTTATTTTCGATCCTTGGATGTATTTCTGTTGTACAGTATTAAGAAAATTGCAGCGTTAGAACTAGCAAAAGCTAAAAGAACAACAATTCGAAAATTAACAGCCCACTTAATTAATCAAATTGATGCTAAATTAAAGTCAGGAGAGGAGCTTGATTAGCAGGATTTAAGAGATGATTACGAGCTCTTAATAGAAAGAAATACCGAACTAAAAGCTCTCGACAGTGAAATCGAAATTTCCATTGCAGTTGATCAAATGGAAAAAGAAGTTACGGCGAGTCAGGAATATAAAGCGAAATGTTTGAAATACTCAAGTAGAATATTACGTTACCTTGAAAGCAAAACTAAGATTGAGTCAGCTTCAAGTGATTCGCATAATCAAAGTACGAATGTCGCTTTAAATGAAAATTTAAGAAATCAACGTTCAGTTAAATTGCCAAAATTAGTAATAGAAAAATTTTCTGGAGATCCGAAACATTGGCAAAATTTTTGGAATAGTTTTGAAAGCATGATTGATAAAAACGAAAGCATTTCTAAAGTTGAAAAATTCGCATATCTTAAAACCTTTTTAACTGGTCAAGCTGCCAATGTTGCTTCAGGAGTCGAATTATCTAACGATAATTATGACAACTGCGTAAAAATTCTAAAAGATAGGTTCGGGAAAAGAGACATCATTATAAATTCCTTTATGAATAAAATACTAAATTTGGAAGAAGTCAAAAATTCTTCTAATATTTCAGCGTTACGCAGAATTTATGATGGGCTTAAAATCTCTATTCGAAATTTAGAAGCAATAAACGTTACATCAGGCTCTTTTGGACATTTGTTAATGCCTATTTTGCAAAAAATCTTGCTCCACGATCTAATTTTAGAATTTAACAGGCAAAGAGATGAAGGTGGCGTTGACATTTCTAAATTCATTTTATTCTTAAAGAAGGAAGTCGAATGTCGCGAAAGTACTTTATTGGCTTGCGGTGAAAATAAAACGTTTGCTAATTATTGTAATCAGAAAGCTGTAAATAAAAGACACAACAGAAATACACCCACAGCTAGTGCATTTAACACTACAGTACAGCGAATATGCATCTTCTGTGAGAAACACCACGATTCTTTTAAATGCTGTAAAGGGGTAACTGAGAAAATAAATATTCTCAAAGCACATAATCGATGTTTTAAATGTTTTAAGAAATTTCATTTGAGTCGTTTTGGCAGAGATAAAAATGTATGTAGTAAACATAACGGCAAAAATCATCATGAATCTATCTGTTTGAAAGGTCATGAGAAAAAATCAAATTCATGTAATTTATCTGAAAATGAATCAATTGACACGAGTTCGAAAAAGGAACCTTGTAAGGTTTTAGTTAAACTAACCAAGTTTTATTTTAATTTAAATCTTTCTATCTCCTCTCTGTTTCAACTTTCCGTCAGAAGAAGCGCGCGTTTTCAGCTTATGCTAATTTTGAAGTACAGCCAAGTACTATTTAAGCCAGAGGTAGAAACCTCTCAATGTGAGAGAGCTTCAGTCTCAGATCACGGACATTCTGCTCAACGTTCGTCTGACCAGCTAGCAGTTTAAATTTATAAGCCATAGTGCTTACTACGTGATTGCATTGTAAAACAATTTGAAGTGTGCTAGTATAAGTAGATCTTGCTACGCACCATTTAGTGAAAGGCCAACTTCCGCGAATTGCTCTGCGAAGCAAAGTTTGATTTAATTTCTATTTTAGGTTTAGTATTTAAATTTATTTGATTGTTAAGTTCGACCCAAGTGCGGTCTTTTACTTTCTGTATCTCTCCCGAGTTGGGAAGTGTGTAAATAATAGTGATTTAATAAAAGAGGATTTCAAATCCCTTCACGTGCAGTTATTATCCAGCCCAGCAGTTACATCAGAACAAAGCTTACATTTCATCAGCTCACTGTTCCAGTTCAGGACTTGAGAAGAAACACCCTGGTAAATATTTCACAATGTCTGCAAAGAGCATGCACAGAGCACTAAGTCCTGACAACCTTTAGTGTCAAATGTTAATACTAACACTTTGGTTTCTCAGTGTAATATTTCTGTTTCAAAAAATACTTTATTGCAAACATGTACTGGTTTAGCTTGCAACGAAAACGAAACTAAAGTTGTTCGTATTCTTCTTGATCAGGGTAGCGAAAAATAGTTTATTATAGATACCTTAGCGCGATCATTAAAATTAGAAGTATCCGAAATGAAACATTGTCGGTTTTTTCGTTTGGAACTAAGAAACCAATAGTTCAAAATTATCCTGTGGTCGTAATTGAATTAAGAGATAGAAATGAAAAGAATAAAATAAAATTGGAATGCCTAGTGACTATCACGATATCAGCTTGTCCTATAAAAAGTCCCAGACATAACACGCTCGAAAAAATAAAGCGCTTAGGTTTACCTTCAGAAGATTTAAGTGTAAACAACAATGAAGAATTACAACATGTGGGAATATTACTTGGCGCCGACCGAGGAAGGTAACGATTCTAAGCACTTTGCAGTAATGGTAGGAAATGCCTCGATATCAGATGATTTAAGCGTGTTTTGGCAACTCGATTCAATGGGAATAATAAATGAAAGGCAAAATTAATTTAATCAAACTGATAATGACCTAATCAGACGTTTTGAAAGAGATATACGGTTTAAAGACGAACGATACGAATGTAAACTATTGTGGAAATCTACTACGGAAGAATTAGGAAATAATTTTGATATTGCAAAAAGGCTTGAATTTTTAAAGCAAAAATTACAGAAAACTCCAGAAATATTGCGAAAATATAGAGGAATTATTGAAGAACAGTTAGGGCAGAAATAGTCGAAGAATGCCCTAATGAAATTAAACCTTCACAGTATTATATGCCGCACCGTGCTCTAACTCGCGATTCTGAGACTACTGTGTAGGTTTCGATGCTTCTTCGAAGACCGGAAAATTGAAATCCTTAAACGAATGTTTAGAAACCGGTCCAAATTTGAATCCGAATGTTCTTGACGCGATCCGAGGTTTCGTGAACCTGAAGTAGCATTTTGTGGGGACATAGAAAAGGCATTTTTAATGATTAGCATTGCAGAAGAAGATAAGGATTACTTAAGGTTTCTTTGGTTTGGGAATGAGGAGAAATCATGTAATATTATGCGCATGTGTCGAGTTCCGTTCAGAACAGCGGTTAGTTCTTTCCTGTTGGCTGCCACAATAAAATATCACGTTAAAAGGTATAAAGAGGACCGTCTCGAGAGTTTTAAAATGCTTAATTCTTCTATTTACGTTGATGACTTATTTTATGGAGGTAGAACTGTAGAAGATGCATACCGATTGTCTGTAGATGCTGTAAATATTTTTCGGGATGCGGGTATGAATTTGAGAAAACTGAAATCGAATTCAGATGAATTAAATACAGTATGGATGAAATCAAATACTAAAGGGGAAGATGAGGTCAATAAAGAAACAAAATTTTTTAGCACGATTTGGAATCCTAGTAACGATGTAATAAAGATAAACACCAAACCAGTTCAAGAGTCAGTTGGAAATGATGAAGGCGACACAAAAAAACTGATATTGAAAACTGTCGCCAAAATATTTGACCCTATCGGATATTTGCAACCATTTATAGTTCGTGAAAAAATAATATTGCAAGACATTTGTTTTCTGTGTTTAGAGCGGGATGCTGCACTTCCCACCGATATCAAGAAAAGGTGGATAAACTGGTGTGCAGAAATGAAATGTTTAAAAATCTCCGAATTCCTTAGAAAATTCTTTTACAACATTAATTACACGCAGCTGAGCGTTCATATATTTTGTGATGCGACACCTAGAGCTTTTGGAGCAGTGGCGTATTTTAGATACGCGGATGAAAATGAGGAAATTAAAACGAGTTTCATAATGGCAAACAGTAGAATAGCTCCCCTCAAACCGTTAACCCTCCCTAGATGTGAGCTAATGGGAGCTGTTGTAGCTGCTCGCATAGCTAAATATTTAAAACAAGTCTTGCCTATGTTAAGCAACAATATTACCTTTTGGAGTGACTCCCAAATAACGCTCCATTGGATAAGGAAATCACCAAATGTCTGGAAGCCTTTTGTTGGCAACCGTGTAGTAGAAATCCAGGCAATTTGCAACGCTAACCAGTGGTACCATTGCAGTAGCAAAGAAAATCCTGCAGATCAATTGTCTCGAGGGGAACGAGCTGAGACCATCATCTCCAGTCCGTTGTGGCAAAACGGACCAAGTTGGCTTCTCCAACCTGAAAATTTGTGGCCTAAGAGACCAAACATGGAGGCAAATGAGAAGGAGATATCCGTGGAAAAAGAAAAACTCATAATGTCCTGCAAGTTGCCATCGACAACAAAGACAGAGAGCAAAATTCGAATTCATTGATCGATTTAAATCGATTTAACAAATTAGGCAAGGTATACCGAATGACAGCGTGGATATTCAGGTTCATCAACAATTCTAGCCCTAGATCCGAAAAACTGGACCATTAACCGCTTCTGAAGTAATAAATGCTGAAAAATATTGGATTAAAAACACTCAATTTCAATATTTCGAAAAGGAAATCCTCGATTTATCTCAAGGAAAGGCAGTTGGCAAAAGGTCCAACATCTACTCATTGAATCCTGAGCTGGACGAAGACGGCCTTCTGCGGTTAAAAGGCAGAATACAATTTGCAAACTGTTTTTAATCTGCCAAGCATCCATGGATACTTCCGCCAAAGTTTCGATACGTCGATTTGTTAATTTTCAATGCACATGACAGAGTATTTCATTCCGGAGTGGACTCAACTCTGACGCACCTACGTGAAAAATTTTGGGTTGTCAAAGGCAGACAGCGAATAAAATCCTTCTTGTGATTTGCAAACGATACAGTGCTCGCCCTGGAGTTTAAGATATAGCTCCATTTCCTCGAGATCGAATTCTTCAGTCACCGCCGTTCTCGGTAACTGGATTGGACTACTTTGGACCATTTTTCTCTAAAGAGAGCAACAATAAACATTACCTTTTAGTATTCACTTGTGCAGTAACGCGTGCTATTCATTTAGAACTGGTAACTTCGATGAATACTGAAGTGTTCTTACAGGCCTTTAGACGATTTACAGCGTGACGAGGACTGCGTTCAGTTATATACAGTGACAACGCAAAATCATCAAGCGCGCAGACACTGAACTCAAAAAACTGTGGACTTGCATTTCTGATCCTTCTGTAAAGAATTTCTTCTCTTCTTACAACATTCATTGGAAACATATAATTAAAAGAGGAGCATGGTGGGGAGGATTTTGGGAAAGAATCATCAGAATGATCAAAACAAGTCTTAGAAAAATTGTTGGCCGTTCATCGCTCTCTCTCAATGAACTAGAAACAGTGTTCGTTGAGATTGAAGCCATGATCAATTCCAGGCCCATCACTTACTTGCATAATGAACCCTCAGAACCCTCTTCACTCACTCCTGCACACATTCTGATAGGTAGACGTTTGCTATCCCTTCCTCCAAGTAGAATATCTAAGGATGATTTATCAGGATCTAGAAAATCTATTGTGAAAAAATTCAAAACACCAGCAGAATATATTAAATAATTTTTGGAAATGCTGACGAAAGGGTTATTTATTAAATTTAAGATCTGCTAATATGTGCCAGCAAAATTCAAAGGCAACTGAATTCAAGCCAAATGACATAGTATTAATGACATAGTATAGCGAACTTTTTTTCTTACGCGCATGCGTCTTAATTATTGCGGCACAGCCAAAGAATATGTATTGTTAAGAAAGAAAACTTCGCAGAAGCAGAAGTGGCTCCCTTCGAAACAAAAGGGAAACAGCTGGGAATGCGTCAAATATCTGTCACCAAAAAGCGCGAAAGCTCGAAGGTGATGTCGGTTACGTTTATCAAGAGTTTAAACAAAGAATATGGCGCAGCTGTCTCTTCTCCCGACACATTCGTCATTCGAGCGTACGGAGGTGATGATATACTATATGCTGTGTGATGGTCAATATGATTTGCTGTGTGCTTTTTGTACTCGTTATTTGTTTAAATACAGTGTGTTGCCCTAAATCGATGGAATTTTTACTCTGAATATGAGCCTCTGACCAACAAATGGTAGCAGGTCCGTGGTTATATCAAGAATTGGATGCAAAATACCAAGTAGAAATCGAAACTGTCTCAGTGAAAGTCAGAAATGGACAAGTGGAATGTTCCCGAATTAATTGGGGTGAACTATTTTATTTGGGCATTAAAAATTAAAGCTGCCTTATCATTGAAAAAACTTGACTCAGTAATTTCGAGTATAAAACCAGAAAACTTGCACGAGAAAGACGAAAGGCTGTGGAATGAAAAAGATGCTAATGCCATATCGTATATAAAACTTTCACTATCGGATCAACAGGCGCTTCAGTTCTCCACAGAAGAGAATTCAAAAATACTTTAGGAGAAAATAAAATCAACATTTACGGGACAAGCCGAAGATCGAAAAATACATGCCGGTAATGAGCTAAAAAATTTAGAAATGAATTTGCATGAGTCGGCTAATGATTATATTGTAAGAGCGAGAGGAATAGCAACTAAGTGTCAATCGCTAGGTCTAGAAGTATCTCGTCGGGAATTGGTGTTTTACACAGTCCGTGGACTTCGTGGAAATTTCTCTCGAATTAGGGAGATTTTAAAAACCCAACGTGAAAAAACAATGATGAAGTACTCGAAATACTCCGCGAGCAAGAGTCTACACACAGTTGAACGAACGGGAAATGACCTGATGGAACCAACGCTGAGGCATTCGTATCAAGGAGAAATAAAAATTATAATCCAAGAATTTGTTACATTTGCCGACGGCCTGGTCACATCGCGAAAGATTGCTACTACAGAAACAAGAGTCCAAAAAGTGAGTTATCCAAAGATAACAAAGAAAGAAATCGCAACCTATAAGTGTAAACGTTTCATCTCGTTCTGATGAAAGAGAAAGTGATTTCGCTTTTCAACTTACGCGTGAAAAAAAAGATGAATGTGAGAAAATTTGGTTGTTGGATAGTGGTGCAACTGGACACATGGCAAAAGACTCCTTTGGGTTTCAGAATATTACATCAGAGGTGAGGGTGATTTACGAGGCAGGTAAACATTCAAAAATATTTTCAAAGGGTATTGGTACTATTAAAGCAAAAACTATAAGTACAAAGAATTCTAGATCTGTTAATTTAACTATTAGTAATGTTAGTTATGTTCCTGATTTAAGAAATAAGTTACTGTCACTCACTGCATTAATGGACAAAGGATGTAAAATTGAATCAAGGAATAATTCTGTATTACGTTTTAGTAGGTGTAATCAATCACTTTTTAAAGCATTTAAGAATAACGGTAGGCTTGAAGTTAATTTAGAGCCATACTATAATTCTGAATGTTGCATTGCTAATGATGGTACTGGTAATAATTATAACTTTGGTATAGTAGATTGTGCCATTTAAATCCAAAGTATATGCTTAAAATGAAAGAATACATTGATATTACTGATGTACGTGATTTTAAGTGTGAAACCTGTGACATAAGTAAAATAACTAGAAAAAGTCATCCAAATATTGACATTAATGAAAGTTCAGAAATTTTAGAATTGATTTATTCGAATCTGTGTGGTCCTGTTCAAACTAAATCAATTGGTGGGTCTAAATATTTTATGATCTTAGTGGATGATTTTTCTGGAATGTATTTTACTTATTTTCTTAAAAGTAAAAATGAAGTATTTGATGTATTTTCTAAATTTGAAGCTAAGTATGAAAATTTAACTGGTAAAAGAATTAAACTTTTGCGAACAGACAAGGGCTTAGAATTTGTAAATGAGCAATTAGATAATTATCTTGCTAATTCTGATATTTTTTATGAAAAAACAATTTCATATAATACTGAAAGTAATGGGAAAGCTAAACGGGCAAACAGAGTTCTTTTGGAAAGAGTTAGGACATTAACTACATGAAAGTGAGCTTCCGGTAAAATTCTGGGCAGAAGCAATTAATTTTAGTACTCAAGTTGTAACGTTTTACTATCCTGCTGTTGTGTAGAACCTTGAGAGATAGTGATTGCACTGAGGAAGGGTTAAAACTGCTCTTTATTAAACTCTTTAACTTATTTACAATGCGTCAACCTGACGCTAACATACTTCGTCTCAACTTGGGCGGTAACTGAAACAGTATAATCAAACTTAAAATAAGAGATATTCACAAATGGTAGAATTACCCTACAGGACTCATATAATTCCTGTAGCCTACAGCGCGCAAATGAGTCTAGTGGCAGCAAGATAATAGCGTTTTAGTCACGTCAAAACCAGCAGTTCCTGCTAAACAGAAGTTTGCGTATAAGTAGTACGCACGGCAATTTCCCAGACTCTCTTTACTGGAACGTCGATATTTAACTTAATCTTCCACTAGTAGAAATTGCATTTCTTGCGCGCGCTACTAAATTTAAATATTCTAGCGCTGACAATTAGGGAATGAAGGCTTATAGGAAACTAACTTAAAATTAAAATTAACTGGTTATTTAAAATAAATATAAATCCCTACAAAGTATCAAATTTAACACCCCGGAAAGGGAAAGAAAAATTCCTATAGAAATTTGGACTGGTAAAAAACCCAAATTAAACTATCTTAAAAAATCTGGATGTGTGGCATACTTTCACATTACGAAAATAATGCGAAACAAATCTGATATACCAGGAAAAAGAGGGATAATGTTAGGATATGTTAGAGAAAGAAAAGTGTATCGGATTTATGATGTAGCAAGTAATAAAATAATTGACGAACGATCGGTTAAATTTAACAAATCTGTAAAAGGTAGTAATTATATGGGAAAAATAAAACTATAGAAACTTGGGATATTGAAAAATTAAAAGGAATTTCGTGGAAGGAAAACGAAGTAGATCAAAAAACAAAAAGTGAAAAACCACACCTCGAATTGGTTGTTACGGAAAATACTCAAGCGAGCGAATATGCTGACTCATCGAACTTCGAAATCACCGACATGAGCCGTTGTAGTGGGGGCGACGATAGGGGGAATGAAATCCAAACACTTGGCAACTATGAAAAAAACAATCAAAATGGAAATGAAACATCGTTAAGACGATCAGAGAGGCTCAAATCAAAGCAATTGTCGTCAAATATAATCAGTAATGCTCCGAACGACTTTTCAGACACAAAAAATAGCGCTAATTGGTATGACTGGAAATCGGCAATGGAAAATGAATTAGATTCATTACATAAACACAAAGTGTGGGAAATAGCAGAAAGTTCTGAAAAAACAAAATTAGTAAAAAGTAAATTGGTGTACACTTTGAAGGAAGGAATCTCTAGGGAAGTAAAATATAAAGCGCGATTAGTAGCGGCAGGGTTTAATCAAATAAAAAATAAGGATTATACCGAATCATATTCACCAGCTGTTAACATTGAATGCTTTAGGTTATTGCTTGCACTTTCACCTAAATTAAATTTGACTGTTAAATATTATGATGTAAAACAGCATACTTGTACAGTGACTTAAACGAGGATGTATATATGACTCCCACCTGGTTATGAAAAACTGATTGGAGAAGGAAAAGTATGTAAATTAAAGAAAAGTATTTATGGGTTGCCTCAATCGGGTAGAAATTGTTATATGAAAATAAAAACTGAATTAGAAAAACTTGGACTGGTACAATTAGCATCTGATAATTGTATATTCATTTATAATGACACCAAAAACATTTCTATAGTACGTTTGTATGTTGATGATTTAGCCGTGTTCTGTAATAATAAAGAAATGCTTGAAAATACTGTTTCTAAAATAAAAAATGTATTTGAGTTACATGAAAATATTAATTCAAAATTTTTGGGAATGCAAATAGAAAAACTTGAAAATGATATATGTTTGTCTCAACCAGAATATATTGAATCCTTATTGACTAAACACAATCTAGAAAATTGTAAAGCAGTAAAAACACCAATCGTTAAAGGGGCAGATAAAGGTTTTTCATGTACAAATGAAAAGATTGATACAACTTTGTATCAGGAATTAATTGGGGAACTTTTATATTTAGCGAATAGAACGCGTCCTGATATATCATTTGTAACAACTTTTTTGTCACAATTTAATCGTGAACCAGAGAAAAGGGCATTATCTTTTGGCTAAAATCGTATTAAGGTATTAAAAAGGTACAAAATATAAAAAAAACTTTTTCTATATCAATGATTTTGGAGTTTTAAATGCATATGCTGATGCTAGCTAGGGAAATGCAGAAAATAGTAAGTCATTTTCTAGTGGTACTATTTTACGAGGTGATTCATTCATTTCTTGGAAATGCCGTAAGCAAAGAAGTGTTAGTCTCTTTATTTATGAAGCAGAATTATTTTCTATTTCTGAAATTTGTAAGGATATTATTTCGACTGTAAATTTATTATCAGAATTAAAATGTAAACAATTTTTGAATGGTGCAGTGACTTTGAATACAGACAGTCAAGCTGCTATCCAGTGGATCAACTGTGCCAGATCGTCTACGAATCCAGACACATGAACTTACGTTTCCATTTTATGAAGGATTTAATAAAGAAAAATATCGTTAAGTTGGAATATTCACAAATTGATAATATGATTGCAGATTTTCTTACGAAAAGTGTCAGTGAAGAAAAAATTATTGTATACATTGAAAGTAATATCCTTAACTTCCTAATGTAATGTGTTATATATTGTTCTTTTGTATTTCATTTTTGTATTGAAAAAATGTTGCTCACAGGAGGGGTGTGTTGGGTGGAGGCGAGCGAACCTTTTTTCTTAGGTGCATGCGTATTAATTATTGTGACGCCGCTGCCGCTTCTCCCGACACATCCGTCATTCAAGCGTACGGAGTTGATGATATACTATATGCTGTGTGATGGTCAATATGATTTGCTGTGCGCTCTTTTTATTCGTTACTTGTTTAAATACAGTGTGTTGTCCTAAATCGATGGATTTTTTTATCTGAATATGAGCCTCTGAACAACACTAATAAATTGGAAGATTGTTTAGAAAAAGAAGTACCTGATATAGAAGAAATTGAAATTTTTATGATGAAATTAGAAAAAAAATGATCGGAACTTGATTTGGTAGAAAAAGAAATTATCAAATTGTTATCTGATGACCCTATGTGTGCTCAAAGTGCTTTTGGTAGAGAATACGAGGGTAGTGCAATATATAGTGAAAAATATTTACGGATTAGAACTAAGATCCAAAAAATAACGAGTAATTCTAATGCAGGGGATAACAATACTCTTAATGCTACAGTTCAAAATCGGAAGTTTAAGCTGCCAAAAACTGAATTTAAAAGAAAATTCAGTGGTGACATTAAGGAATGGTTGGGAATCTGGGGCCAATTTAAGAAAATTCACTATGATCCAATAATTCCAAGTGAAGATGAAATGCAATATATATTTCAAGCCGCTGTTGAAGGATCGCGGCAAAGAGATATCGTTGATTCTTTCCCCTGTTGTCTGACAATTATTATCAAGTAAATGAATGTCTTAAAGCTCGATTCGGCAAAAAAATAATCTTCTCATAGAAGTATATGTGAGAGAATTCTTGAGCTTAATTCTGAATAATTTATTGAGCCAAAAAGGCCCGATGGCCTAGAGCTTTGCGAAGCAACACCACAGATCAGAGGTTCAATCCCCGGGCTGGGCAAGGACGACCCTGCTTTCCATCCCTTCAATGGGTCGATAAAATGAGTACCAAGTTCGCTTGGGGACTAAATACCAGTGGTACTGTGACAAAATGACCACTTGGCCAGGGCATGTGTGTCTTGCACCCCCAGGCCCACGGTTAGGGAAGCAGATTTCGGGGCACCGCAGGCCATGGCCCACTAAAAGAGCTGTTGATGCCACTGTTTAGTTTTTTTTATTGAGCCGAAACAAAGGGACACGACTCGCTAAACTGTACGAGAAAACTGAAACTTACCTGAAAACATTCGAGACGATGAACATCTTGTCTGATAAATGCACATGTATGTTCTACACTCTTCGTCGAATCTTGTTTGCCTGAAGTTGTTATTAGAATATGGGAAAGAAGCGTAAGTTTACGTGAAACTAGTAGATCATCAAATAAACTTACTGCTTTAATAAACTTTTTAAAATCCGAATAAAGGGTGAAGAGAGAATATCTGTAGCAAAGTAAGGTTTCGGTTTCGAAAGTACTTTCCTTCTTCTAGTGGTGTTAACACCGGTACACAAAAATCGAAAGTGTTGTTTCCCTTGTGCTTTCTTGTGCTTCCCTAGAAGAATCTTTTTTTTGTGTGTGTCTGTGCGTGTGTCTGTACTCTAAAAATTAACCAAGGTACTAAATAAACAAATGAACGTTTTTAGCACCCTCGAAAATTAAAAGCACCTGCTCTATAAAAAAAGGCTGTGCTTCACATTTTTCAAAAAATATGATAAGTAAAACTTTTTGTAAAAATCTCTCTACCTAAATAAATTAATCTGTTTTCGTAAACCAATAAATTAGCTCCAGGCTGTTTGTAACTTGTAAATTTTGTATAGGTTTTTATAAAAACCTTTTTTACCTAAATAAATTAATCTTTTTACGTAAACTAATTATTAGCTCCATGTGTTTACAACTTGTAACGTTTGTATAAAAAACGGTTTACTTAAATAAATTAATCTTTTTAAGTAAATTAGTTTCAGATTGTTTTCTAGAGACATTAGGATTTTTTTCAAGCAGAAGACGTGAAAAAATGAATAATGCCTTCGCCGGGATTTGAACTACGGACCTCTCAAATACGCTCAGAGTGTGCTGACCACTACACCACGAAGGCATGCGAAGAAGGCGGGAGAAATACTTTATACTTTGTAACTTTTGTATTGGTTTTCACAAAAATAGTTTTTTTTTTGTTCTTGTTTGTTTAATATGAAGCACAGTCTTTTTACCCAGAGGAAGCAATTTTAATTTTCGAAGGTGCTAAAAAAGTTTATTTAGTACCTTGGTTAATTTTAAGTGTACAGGAAAACAAAAGATTCCGCAAGGGCAAATGTTTTGTCGCTTAATAACTGACCTCCTCTTCGCAAAGTAAATGTCAAAGAGTGGTAACACAGATTTTCTGTATGTATTTTTACTTTTATTTCCACGTCTTATGTTCTTTTATTAAAAGTAAGTTTTACTATTTTGATTGCTGCGTGACGTAAATAAGAACAACTTAGAAATTCGTCCCTTGAGGCAGATAGCTTTTGAGTGGCATGGCGTGTTTACACTAATTTCAATGACACTAATTTCTACAAAATGTACTCAAATGTAAAATTGAGTATCTTTCCGATGTCCTCCTTTTAATCATCAACTTAATCAGTTTTCAGATAAAAGGTGTTGAATCAGATACAGGAAACAATAGAATTCGCCACCTGCGTATTTTGTTTCTGTTTATAAAAGAGAAAAAGCTGTATAACGTACTTTGTTTGACGTAAGTAAAGGAACTTATTAGCTACATATTTGTACGTTAAAGAGCAAAAATACGATAACAACAATTTAAAGAATCTTACTTATAATAACTACATCTTATTTTTAATACTTTAATATTCTTAGTTATGAAAGGATTCTAAAAAGCTTTTTATTTTTACTACGTACAGGTAACTTCTTACAATAGAATATTCTTCAGAAGCTAATATTTAGCAGAGAGTCTAATAATCAATACAGTTTTATATCAAACGGAAATTAATTAAATTTTATAGATTTTTAAATCAAATTTTAACGTTAATAAAGGCCTCCTAAATTTTAGCTTTCTAGCTAAAATTTACGAACGAAATTTACGGACGAAAATTTACGGACGAAATGTTTGATATACATTCTAGTCTTCAGGGTAGGGTGGTTCGATTTACCTATTTTATTAAGATATGCAGGAAATTTCCTTCTACACTATTCCTCTGCATTTATCTCTTTCAGAAGCTGCGTAAAATGTTTAGCTAACTGCCAAGAGGAATATGATATTCTTTTACGTAAGTTTAGGTTAATTTCTCACTCGAAAGGTAAAGGAATCTTATTTTACTAGTTTATGTGCTTGAACGTCTTTGAAATAATAACTAAAATATTTTCAGAATTATTTCAGCATTTAAACTCATAAAAATAAATAAAATTCTATATTACAAAACAGGGCATGGACTCGTTAAAATTTATCAGTAACATAATTATTTAAAAGAAAGGTACTAAATTTAGTGAAATATTAGAAAATATTTAACGAAGAAAATAGTTTCCTTATCTTTTGCATATAAAATATGAGGCTGTAAAAAGGGGCAAGCTCGTTTAATTTTCAAAATGATTAATTTGACTTGAGATATAAAATATGCAATGGAAAAAAGGAGATTTAAACAAATGGTCATACTTTTTTCTTCTGATATCATATTAAAGATAAGCTTGAAGTACAACGCTTAAGTTAGGAATAAATCACATTCCCTCGGTTAAAATGTCAAAAAAAGAGAAAAAATGAAGAAAAATATATCAAGGCTGAGAGCGAAAATCTATTTCAATGATTCCTTTTGCTTATACTACACTTCTTTCCGTTCAAACATGAAATACCGTATTTACTCGCGCACTCGGCTTTTTTATTAAAGAGTTTGAGAATAAAAGGGACATTTATGCCCCTTCTTCTGTGTTGTTATTCTTCATGCCTGTGTGAGAAGTCGCCAGGCGTCCTACTAAGATCAAGTCACTTACATGATAGCGAAAAGAGTGAAATCTTACAAATGGTGCCCGGAAATGTCCGGGCCAATGGCCAATGGCTTCCCTGTAGGCACAGTGCGAGCCTTCATGAAACCCGCTGATATTCGACGGAAGAACGTCAATTACCAACGTCTTGGCTGGACAGCCACTTTTTGTTGTACCCGGTCTTGGAAGTGCAAAAGATAACAATACCGACGACCGACTTACGAGGACAGGCATTAAGCTTGTTTAAAAGGATCGGAAAATTTCCATTGTGTGAAATAGGCAGTCACCCCTTGTGAAAGCATTTCCCGTGGATAAAGACAGAGCAAAGCTCGAATCCAAATTGTACGGAAAGTACCAATTTAAAATTCATTTTGCGCAAAACTTCAAATCCCAAATTTAGTGTATGAGAAAAGACTCGATACTGAAATTATTCTGATTATTTTGCATCAGCTATTGCCCCAGGTTCAAGATGTTATCGAACTGAGAAACCTTCAGCATCTTGGAACAGTTGTTTGAGCTGGCAGTTAAATTTGCAAGTCGGAGGATAGCTGAAAGTACGGGTACGACCAAAGATTTGGATTCAATCTTTGACTTACGGCCAAAGATTGACAGTTTCGTAGGCCGATTTCAGAAAACACGAGAAAAATTAACGGCGGGAAAAAATTTCAAGATAATTAGAAAAAAAATCGGTAATCGCCAAAGTAAGCGCAAAATTCTAAAAAAGGGGGGAAGAGAAAACGGCAGTTAAACTAATACGTGGTGCTCTGGAGAAAACAAGAGTGCAGTCCGCCCGCTCGTATGAAAATCCCTCCAAATTACGTTTAAACACGGTGCTAATAAAACATTTGGCGTTACCAATCATACAAATTTTGCTAAATAATGTGCCAACAGTGGTCGTGTTAGACACAGCGGCGGAAGCAATTTCTGAAATTTTTTCCGAAATAATTTTAAAAGATATCTATTATTTAGCGTGGAAGGCACTAAGTTTATTACAATTCAGGGCAAGAAATGTATATGTACAGGCAAAGCCACATTTGATGTCGAAGTTAAAAATTAGTCTCAAAAAACTATATTCTTTTGGTAAAAATTTGCAGGCTTTTGTGATTCTAGGTACGGATTTCCTCAAGACCTGATCTGAGTTAAACTTCCAGCAAGAAACCCTAAAACTGAAAGTGCAACCCAGGCACGAGGAAGCTGTTGAACCCTCCGAACTGGACCTGAACCATATGCAACCTGAAGAAAGAAAAAATTGGAGGAATTGGTAAGGAATTTTTCTGATTTTTTCTCTGAAAGTCAGGAGTCGCGTATATGTTCAGCGTGAAATAGAACTAAAGAATAAATAACCGGTAAAACGGAACCTCATAGGTACGATCGCGTGAAGGAAGAGATAATTGAAGAGCATATTCAGAACATGCTAGAGAATAAGACAAGTAAAAAAACGCCTATCAGTAGTGTGTACACTGGTCCAGTACTGTTTTGTCGAAAAAAGAATGATTTGCTTCGTACGAATTTCAAATCATGGCGATTTGTTCTTGACTATAGAAAGCTAAATAGTTTAACTACACTCATGTCCATAAATTAAGGATAATGCAAAATCAGGCAAAGGAAGAGTTAGAAGCAAAATAAATTTGACTTATTTGTAAAGCTTATTTATTAAACAAAAGGTAAAGAGCAAAAAAAGGTGCTATATGTTTGATATTATTAAAAAAATTAGCGATTTTTTCTCCATGGAGCAAATTACAAAAAACACCTATTTCCAAAAAACCAATATTACATGGTTGGTATGAGTGTTAATACATTTTATGTCTCCCAGACGATGCAATACAGTCCGTACAACGCCTAGGCATGCTGAGTATCAAATTATCGATCTGATCTTAGGGGATATTACACCACTCAAAAAGCAATGCTCTCCGACGTTCCGGTAGACATGTAGGAGGAGGTTGACGGGTTGCAACTCGTCGGCCAAGCATGTCCCACACGTGCTCTACTGGATTCAAGTCCGGTGAGAGTGCTGGCCAGTCCATACGGGTGATATCCTCCGATTGAAGGCATTCGCTTACGATGTTTGCACAGTGAGAACGGGCGTTGTCATCCATAAACACAAATTGTGCGCCCATGGCGCCCCGAAACAAACGTACATGTTGTTCCAGAATGACGTCCCGATAGATTTGGCTTGTCATGGTTCCAATTTGAACATGCAAGACAGTTCTGGAACCCAGAATAATTCCACCCCAAACGAGCACTCCTGCACCACCGTAACGGTGTCGTTCAATGATGTTTTCTTGGTCGTAACGGGTACCTGGAGCTCTCCATATGAAAGTCCGGCGAGAATCAGACTGCAAGCTAAACCTGGACTCGTCGGAAAACATCACACAAGCCCACTGTTGCGGTGTCCACAATGTATGTTCTCTACTCCAGGCTAACCGCAGGCGACAGTGAGTTGCAGTAAGTGGAACGCATCTGACAGGTCTACGAGCATATAGACCAATCTGCCCAAAGCGTCTGTACACGGTCTGTCTTGAAATTGTCGTACCAGTGGCTGAAGAGAGCTGACGAGACAGGTCTGAGGCTGTGCTTCGCCTGTTTCTTTTGGCAGTAACTGCCAAATACCGGTCCTCATTCGGCGTTGTAACTCTGGGGCGACCTGTGCTGTAACGTCCACGCACATTACCATGATCTTGGAATCGTTGCCAAAGCCTGGAGATGACACTCTGGGCAATTCCAAGTTCGTCTGATACTTCCAGTTGGGTACGCCCACATTCCAGAAGGCCGATAATTCTACCACGTAAAAAATCATCGAAATACGTCCTTTGTGTCATAACTATTCAGTTATTGCACTGAAATGCTTATAAAGCGCCTGCGAACAATTTTACGTCTTTGCCTGTATTCCTTATATATCACTCTCTTACACTCTCGTCATTGTGACGTATCATCGTTGTCATCTGGTTACTTCATGAAATTTGCATATGATTCTTGAAGATGTGTGTATTGATTTTACAGGTGATATATTTATTTTAGAGTTCGATTTCCGCGTGACTCTGAATTATGCTTAATTTATGGACGTGAGTGTAAATAGCCCGTTTACCCACTACCTATAATCGAAGAAATAATAAGAAAGATTAAATTAACTAAATTCTTGACCACGCTTCATCTCACCTCGGGGTACTTTCAGATAGCTCTGAAACCCGAGAATGTATATAAAACTGCGTTTATAATAATATCAAGCCCCTATGCCTTGCTCACAATGCAATTTCGGCTTGTGTGGAGTCCCGGAGATTTCCAGCGCACCATGGTTATTATATTAAGACCCACCTATATTTACCTAGACGACATAATATTGGGTTGGCAACTAACTAATTGCGGATTTCTTTTAGAAAATCAAAGACAATTTTTTCATGGAACTAAATAACTTTATTCTGTAATGTATTGCCCATTTTGATCAATGACCTTTTACCATCTTTCAGGCAGCATCATAATCTAACGTTCATAAAACTTCTGGTTTTTATTAGCAAAAAACTGAATCAGGTACGATTTGACATCATCATCATTATTGAAATTTTTACCATTCAAGGAGTTTTGTAAAGATCGAAACAAAAAGTAATCAAATGGTGCAAGGTCAGGACTATATGGTGGATGTGGCAAAACATCCCAACCAAGCTCCAATAATTTTTGCCGAGTGACCAAAGATGTGTGTGGCCTTGCATTGTCAGGATGGAATGCACTACCTTTTCGATTTGTCAATTCGGGCCGCTTTTCTTCAACTGCATTGTTTAATTACGTTAGTTGTTCAATGTAGACATCAGAGTTGATCGTTCGGTTGGGTGGTAAGAGTTCAAAGTAGACAATTCCTTTGTAATCCCACCAAACTGATAACAAAACCTTCTTTTGATGAATATCAGCTTTTGATGTTGTTTGAGTTGGTTCACCTGGCCTGCTCCACTATCTTTTCCGCTTGATATTGTTGTAAACAACCCATTTTTCATCGCCAGTTATCAGTCGTTCTAAAAATGGATCATTTTCATTACGTTTCTTTAGCAAATCGCAGCTGTTAATGCGTTGCGTTAAATGCGTTTCTTTCATTTCGTGAGGAACCCATGTATCGAGTGTTTGAACATAGCCTAGTTGTTTTAAGTGATTTTCAATGCATGTATGTGATACATGAAGCTTCTCTGCAATCTCACGTGTTGTACTGTGACGATCCGAATCGATTATTGCTTTGATTAGGTCGTCATCAACTTCAACTGGACGACCAGAGCGTTTTTCATCTTTTAGTGAAAAATCACCAGAACGAAATTTGGCAAACCAATTTTGACACTGCCGTTCTTTTAAGGCTTCGTCACCATAAACAGCACATAACTTTTTATGAGCTTGCGATGCGTTTTTCCCTTGGCGGAAATAAAATAGCAAAATATGACGAACATGTTCCTTTTGATTTTCCATTTTTCAACGAACTCCAAACGAAAACTACGCAACCGATCATAAAACGTTTTTTACTGATTCACAGCTGAATTACCAACTATCAAATAACAAAATGTGTTTTACATTTGCCTTACGTCTGCAAACCTAAAAATTCAATTGAAGCCATCTATGAGTGAAATCCGCAATTACTTAGTTGCCAACCCAATAGTAACTAGTAAAAATATTGGCAAACATATAGTTGCGTTCTACGAGTCCATGGATTTGGAGTAACTGACGATAACACTCGATGAAGAATCAAAACACAATTTATTCGCCAGTATTACACAGGAGAGTTCCAAAGACACGATTACAGTCGTCAAAAAATTACGATAAGCACGCTGAAACAATCAGCAAAGCAGCCTTCAGGCTAACAACGGTGAAGATGGCTTCACGGCAGTGCAGTAAAGTACGACTCGATTTGTTCTTTTTCAAGCTAATCTGTGAGCTCAAGACACTACTACTGAATTCAAGATACTCCTACTCTGCATACAGGCAGGGTATATATAACTTTAACCTACCTTCGAGAATATTCTCTGGAAAACAGGTAAGAATGTGTTTTAGAATGGTCTCGTTCCGTCTATGGCATACCGCCAATTTTGTCGCCAAATATCACCAAATGGTCAATTTCATGACAAATCTGGCAACCCTGCCCTTCCCTGCTACTTTCTAACAAGTCTAACCCCTTTTTACGGGGAAGTATCTTTATCTTACCGCAGTTGTGCATTTCTCAACATTGGCCCCTCCCAAGGACTGCACGTCGCTGGCAACGCAGTCCTTAGTCACAAGCCAAATTCAGTAAAAACAAAGGGCAGCAGAACAAATAAAATAAAAAAGAAACAAATATATAAACTACTTACAAGTAACTACATACAAGTTATATACAGAATTCATATAGGAAAATTAATCTATATAATAATGGGTCCCCTGATGAGAACCAGAACTATGTACTATAGCCATAGTATGGAGCTAATCTGTCACAATGGGTAACCTTTGGTTTGAAATTGAGAAACTTACGGATCCTTACCACGACATCGTTCCGTCTGTTGAGAAATATATAGGGACCCTCCCAATGTGACTGCGATTTGTGTGAAATACCCTTACGTCAACTCGGAATCCACAGCCAGACCTTGTCGTTTTCTTAGAACTGATGTTTCGTGGCTCTTGCATTGTATTCTTTTCTTCAGACATGTTTATCCGCTTCCGGCCAAAGCTGTGTACCATTCTCAATGGGGCCTGGAGCTCTTGTACGTACTCCTCAGGCGATGAATGTACATCCGGAAGGCGGCCGAACAGCAGATTACTTGACAGACGGAAATAGCGACCGAAGAGCATCTGAGATGGATATTCGGCACTACGGTTGTAAGGATTTAGTTAAACTAACAAAATTTTATTTTAATTTAAATCCTTCTATCTCTTCTCAGTTTCAACTTCCCGTCAGAAGAAGCGCGCGTTTTCAGCGTATGCTAATTTGAAGTAGAGCCAAGTACTATTTAAACCAGAGGTAGAAACCTCTCAGTATGAGAGAGCTTTTAGTCTCAGATCACGGTCATTCTGTTCGACGTTCGCCTCACCAGCTCGCAGCTAAAATTATAAGCCATAGTGCTTACTACGTGATTGCTTATTGAGATAAATTGAAGTGCGCTAGTATTAGTATTTCTTGCTACGCACCATTTAGTTAGAGGCCAATTCCGCGAATTAGCTCTGAGCAAAGTTTAATTAAATTTCTATTTAGTTTTAGTATAAATTTATCTGATTGTTAAGTTAGGCTCAAGTGTGGTCTTTTACTTTCTGTATCCCTCCCGAGTTGGGTGGTGTGTAAATAATATTGATTTAATAAAAGAGGATTTTAAATCCCTTTCAAGTGCAGTTATTCTTCAGCACAGTATCTACACCAGAACATAGCTGATTTCAGCTCCCTGTTCCAGATCAGGACTTTAGGACTTTAAGGAGTTACTTCAAAATGTTTGCCAAGCACATGCACAGAACACTCAGTCCTTACGCTGGCGCCCGAAGAAAAATAAGAGGATGGCCTCAAAGACAAGAAGACGAACCTGAGATACCTGCTGTACCTGTCCAGAATCCTGAGATAGCACCTCCTGGCTTAGAAGGATTTGGCTACATCGTACAAACTATGCGAGCAGCCATGAAGGGAGCGGCAAGTTTGACGGCAAGACAGCCGTAATTAATTTCCTGGAAAAGCTAGACTCACACATCACGCTATATCCAGTTCACGAATTTCAGAAAGTCGCTCTTGCTACCTGCGCTTTGAAGGGCCAAGCGCTAAGTTGGTTCAAGTGCATCGGAAAGAATCTCTTGGGGGAATCGGGAAGCCCCACATGTACGTACGAAAATTTTAAAAATTCCTTGGTGAAAGCATTTCCTGTAGTACGAGATCGAGATAGACTGGAGGCGGAACTTTTTAGTCCCTATCAAGAAAAAATAGATTTGTCAAATTTCATTTTGAGAAAAATTCAAGTTTTCAAGCTTTTGTATGGAAGTCGCCCGGATCCTGAAATTATTCAAGTTATACTTCCTAGGCTACTGCCCCAAGTTCAAGATTTCATCGAACTAAGAAACCCAAAGACGTTAGATAGATTATTTGAGCTCGCGGTACAATTTGAAAGCCGAAGAACAGCCGACAACGAACGACGACGCCAATCTGAGCGAAGAAGTCAGTGGAGTTCGCCAAGACCCCAGCAGAAGCAAAATCAAAGTTACGGGAATAAGTCTAAGCAATGGCCGAAGAAAGATGTGTCTCCTAAATCGAGCGGCGAACGAAGGGAATTCAATAGAAGAACAAGCAAAGATTCCGAGGGCAACCA
>KK121067.1:0-23221 GCA_000611955.2 Stegodyphus mimosarum
GTGTTCAGCGATTTTCCTGCTGGCAAGCATGCCAGTTGAGCGGGCTGCGCCCGCTTTATTAAGATATGCATCCGCATTCTCGTATACATCCACAAGATACTGCATACACATTCCCCACTTCGAATTTTTTCGAATTTCGAATTTTCCCCATTTCGAATATTTAAATAATCTCTAATAAATAAATAATTTATAATTTTGTAAATAAATATTTTCTTGGCAAAGCAGGAAACAAAACTTGTATTCTGCAGATAATAGATATGACGTCATTATTTAAATTTAATGTAAAACATTATATTTTAATCACACTTCAAAATAATGTTTGGATAACAAAACCTTACTAAGAAATTGCTGGTAAAACAAAGTTTAAAAATAAAGCGGCAATTTTTACCCAAAGTTCTATTCAAATGCACTAATAAATGTAAAACGAAGAATAAAAGAAATTAACAAATAAAAAAGGAATACTTTTCCGCAGACGATTCGAGGCCGCTTACCTTATGCGCATGCGCTTTCGTCGTTCGGAACCATCGAAACCCATAAAAAAAACATTTGCACCTGTCCGAAAAAAAAATGTACTGGAGCATTTTTAATGACCCCGCTAATTAGCCACGTAATAAACAAAACACTATGGAATTAACGGGAAACCTCGTTAGAACGTCTGGGAGGTTTAAGTTTCAAAATTCGAAGCAAATCGGCCTATTAGTTCCCGAGATATCAATTTTTCGCGCATTTTAAATTAACATTATTTTATCCTCCTTTTTTCTTAATGGCGAATGGCCTTGGTGAATCAGATCATATTTCACTCTCGAGGCTGTTGCCAAACGAAAGCAATAAGCGCAGTAATTAACGTATGCCCGGTTTTTAATTAATATCTCCGTTAATTAACGTCGTACGAAGATGAAAATGGTATCTTTGGATTCCTTGATTTTTTCCCAATCCGTCGATATGTGTCTCGAATTTGACCTATAAGAATTTCCAGAGATATTTGAGAAACCAGAATTTGGCACATGGCCAAATCCCTTTTATTAGGGAAAACGTGAAAGAAAGTCAACAAAATGGCAAATGTAGGGAGAACGTAGGGGAAAATTAGGTTTTTAATTAATAACTCGGCTAATTAAAGTCGGAGAATTAAGCGAATGGTCAAAATGGCCTCCCACGGACCTCCCGAATCCAACGATACCTTCCGCTAAGCTCTGCACCCAGCCGTTCCGAAGAAGATGAGGTTACAAACACACAAACAAACAAACACACAGACGCGCACGGATTTTAATATAATAGACTAGCGGGCAAGCCCGCCAGCTGAGCGGGCTGAGCCCGCTTGTTCGTCGGGACGCCCGCTTGTTCGCCAGGATTCGAAAGTTGGACAAAACTACCAGTGTTTAAGATTTTGTATGTTGCAAACCCGCCGCTTAGCGGGCTGCGCCCGCTTGTTCACCTGGACGCCCGCTTATTTCCCTTATGCATCCAATACACTGCAAATGCGGGAAATCACGAAAACACCCACGCGTTCGCCGGGATTCGGAAGTTCGACCTAACTACCAGTGTTCAGCGATTTTCCTGCTGGCAAGCATGCCAGTTGAGCGGGCTGCGCCCGCTTTATTAGCGTATGCATCCGCATTCTCGCATACATCCACAAGATACTGCATACACATTCCCCATTTCGAAAATGTCGAAAAAACCCACGCCGTGTAAGAAACCGCCAGCTGAGAGGGCTGCACCCGTTTTATTCACGTATGCATCCAGAAGGTAATGCAAGCACGTCACACACGCCGAAAATTACGAAAACACCCACGCGTTCCCCGGGATTCGAAAGTTGCTCCCAACTACCAGTGTTAAGGGATTTAGCCGCTCACCCGCTAATTGTCCTTGTACGAAGTGTAAACGCGTACGTGTGCACAAATGCGTACAAAGGTATACCGAACTACCAGTGTTAATTGATTTAGCCTCTCAACTGCTTATGGGCCCTTGTACGAAGTGTAGTTGCGCGCGTGTGTACAAATGCATACAATGAGTGAAAACTGTATTTGCATTTGAAAAGAAAAAAAATTAAACTGAACTAAAAAATCTGATATGTACAAAGCATGACTTCCTTATAAGGAATACTAAATTACACGGAATTTTCCTGCATTTGAATAAGAAAAAATTAGTTAAGAGAATTTAAAAAAAAAAAAAAAAAGTTTTTTCCAATTAAAACTCCGATAATCACCTTTCAGTATGAATGAAACCATTTCTATATACAACCGAAAAAAAAGTTGTGATATATTTAAATAATCTGTAATAAATAATTTATAATTTTGTAAATAAATATTTTCTTGCCAAAGCAGGAAACAAAACTTTTATTCTGCAGATAATAGATATGACGTCATTATTTAAATTTAATGTAAAACATTATATTTTAATCACACTTCAAAATAATGTTTAAATAACAAAACCTTACTAAGAAATTGCTGGTAAAACAAACTCTAAAAATAAAGCGGCAATTTTTACCCAAATTCTATTCAAATGCTCTTATAAATCTACAACGATGAATAAAAGAAATTAACAAATAAAAAAGGAATACTTTTCCGCAGACGATTCGAGGGCGCTTACCTTATGCGCATGCGCTTTCGTCGTTCTGAACCATCGAAACCCATAAAAAAAAACATTTGCACCTGTCCGAAAAAAAATGTACTGGAGCATTTTTAATGACCCCGCTAATTAGACTCGTAATAATCAAAACACTATGGAATTAACGGGAAACCTCGTTAGAACGTGTGGCAGGTTTAAGTTTCAAAATTTGAAGCAAATCGGCCTATTAGTTACCGAGTTATCGATTTTTTGCGCATTTTAAATTAACATTATTTTATCCTTCTTTTTTTTTGAATGACGAATGGCCTTGGTGATTCGGATCACATTTCACTCCCGAGGCTGTTGCCACTGGGAAGCAATAAACGCGGTAATTAACGTATGCCCAGTTTTTAATTAATAACTTCGTTAATTAAAATCGTACGAATATGAAAATGGTATCGTCGGATTCCTTGATTTTTTTCCAATCCGTCGATATGCGTCTCGAATTTGACTTATAAGAATTTCCAGAGATATTTGAGAAACCAGAATTTGGCACGTAGCCAAATCCCTCTCATTAGGGAAAACGGTGAAAGAAAGTCAACAAAAGGGCAAATGTAGGGAGAACGTAGGGGAAAAATAAGTTTTTAATTAATATCTCGGCTAATTAAAGTCGGAGAATTAAGCGAATGGTCAAAATGGCCTCCCACGGACCTCCCGAATCCAACGATACCTTCCGCTAAGCTCTGCACCCAGCAGTTCCGAAGAAGATGAGGTTACAAACAAACGAACAAACACACAGACGCGCACGGATTTTAATATATAGTAGATTCAACAGCAAAATCACAAAATATTTAAAAACAGCATATTTTTAGAAATTTCGATAGACAGTCTCAAGCGATGGAGATCAAAATGGTTTTTTTTCCTTACAGTTTTGCCACTACTCGCTTTGAAGTCGTTGAGTTTGTTAATCAAAAATTCATTAAAGTTTTACCAATTATGAAACAGACAATAAAACAAATTAAAAATTTCAAACTTGGACTTTCAGGTGCCCACGTTCGGGTGGAGGATTACGTTATTCAAAATTGGATGGCTCTAGGTGCCGTCACCTTTTCACAGTGCGAGGAACATACATACCTATATGCAAACTCTTCATTATTTAATTTCTTTTAATATAATACAGGGCGATGATATTTTGTGGCAAGTATTTCAAAAGCGATTCGCCGTTTATAGTGAACAGACGCAGAATTCCATTTCGAGACTAATAGCCCATTTTGTCTTAATAAGTATTTTATTTCTTTGGTAAACAATATGGAGAGAAATTTAGTAGTTTTAGATTTTGTGTATACTTATACAAAAATTAATGAAAGTAAACTACATTTTAATAAGATGAATATTTATTTTAAATTCTGTTACGAATTATATCTTGGTGCGATAATTTATATTGCTAGACGTAAAACAATATTCCGATTTAATAAGCATTAAAGCTGAAAAAGTCGTTTCATGTAAGTATTGGCGCTGAATAACAAAAGAACATTTAATGCCATTTCAAAAACTGTGGGAAACTGAGTTCTAGTTCTGGTTCGTCGAAGATTTCCAGTTAATGAGTATAGTGAAAACTCAAGTTTTAAATCTAAGTCACTCTATAAATGAAACAAATTTCATTGTGCTTTATACGGCAGAAGATAAATGTCATTGATATGAATCATAAATTGTTTCTGAATCCAAGTTATATTTTTAAAATTAAAATTCAATGTAAAATATTTGAAAAATTGTATTAGGGTTTTTACGTTGTTTTTAATAATTTTTGCAATTAAAGTTTTACAACTATTTTTTTAATTGTAAAATAGTCGATAGTCGAAAACATTTAAATGAATTAATTTCCACATTATTCTTCCAAATGTTGACCTTTTTATTAAAACCTTCAGTTTTGTCATTCGAAAGAAATATGTTACATTTTACCCTTGAACCGAATTACGTTTTATCATTGAACCGATTGTAATCGAATAGTTTCTCAGAAATATCTGACAAACCGCGCAGCTTTGATAGCTTTAAGTCATTTTGAAAAAATGCTGTAAGGTCAGATTGTTGTTCGGATAAATATATAAAAATATCGTCTTTTAATCGTATTTGTGAAATAAATGACAGAACTTTCGTAAGACAGTGGCTCCCAGAACATTTCCATGCTGTCCGCTGTCACAGGCGGATTCAAGTTGCATGCCATTCGAACGTTTTATGAACGCGAAGAAGATACCCGATACCTGCTAGAAGTCATATTCTTGCCTCAAAGTCATTAGCTGTGCATATCTAAGTACACCGCGGAAAAAAAAAGAAAGAAAGAAAAAAAAAAGACAGCTCTATATCTCCCGTTCTATTGGGCCGATTGACGAAATTCTAATTGCGTTTTCCATGTCTTGAAAGCGCGACTTAATATATATATTAGACTTGTATACAGCATTGTTTTAATATAGGTATTTTGATACGAAATCGGACTTTCTCTGAAATGATATGACAATTGTTTTCCATATTTCGAATCTACATTTCAAATTATGCCTAAATATTAAATTTTGTAAAATTTAGTGCGAAATTTACGGAAAAATTTAAAAATTTATCTTGGCAGGTTTCTTGCAGTTTGCACCAAGAGTAATTCACTTGGCGAACTTCTTAATTTACAGCAACCTAGTTTTCTTTCCTTTCTTCTTAGAAATACATCTACTTTAAGATGATGGTCAAAATCTTATAGGTGCAAAAAGTGTTATTAATACAAAAAGGGTTTTGAAAAATTTATAAAAATTATTTAAAAATACAAATTACAGAGAATACATATTGGCGTGGTTTGAATTTAGCAAAATTTACGGAGAAATTTAAAAATTTATCTTGGCAGGTTTTCTTCAGTTTGCACCAAGGGTAATTCACTTGGCGAACTTCTTAATTCACAGCAACATAGTTTTCTTTCCTTTTTATCATTGTATACGAACGGAAAAATGTCATGTTCATTACTTTCAAATAATTTTAACAATGTGCTTAAGCCACATTAGGCGTTATTATCGCTTGTAACGAATATGCCAAATTTCAAATCACGCCAACATGTAAATTCACTTAAATCTTAGGAAATTTTGACTGCAAAACTCTATTTTTTTGCAAGTGTGCCTAGAAATACATCTACTTTAAAATGATGGTAAAACATTTATAGGTTATAAAACAAAACAAAAAGTGTTTTGAAAAATTTATAAATATTACTTAAAAATACAAATTTTAAAAATAAATCATAAAAAATGGGTGAATTATATATGGAATAAGCTCAAATTTTGAATTCTTAAAAAAGGAATCAAGTAAGTTTGATAAAAAAGAGATATTAATAAATATGTATCAAATTTAATTAACACTGAGGAGCTAAAATTTTGAGAGCTAATTTTTTAAAAATTACTCGTGCGGTGTTTACAAAACTTAGCAGTTTGGCATAATTTCAGTAGTAGAATAGAAATATGGAAAGAAATCAGCATGTCATTTCAGAAAAGTAAATGTAGAATATAATTTAAGTCGAATCTAAAATAGAACAGCGTTGGATTAAGACGTTAAATTTTACCTAACAGGTTGACTCACAAAAAACCTAACAAGCGTGATGATAATCCGAAATGACCAAAAGGCTTACTGGCGTAACAGCGAGATAGCAACTAAACGTGCGCTGGCTAGCGAAAACACGCTTTGAACAAATTCAGAGATTTACCCGTTTAAATATTCACTTAACTTTAAATTTACATCCTGGCGAGAAAATACTAGAGGAAGTTGAGAGGTTCAGGAAAGGTATCAAACTTAAAATAAATTTGTTATGAAAAATAAGGGAAACCCTACACTGTTAAGCACTTTTATTGCATTATTTTAGTCTTATTTGTATAGTTAAATTAATTAAGGTTTGCAATAAAATAAAGAAAAACTAATTCGTTTCTCTCCTCTATCCCGTTTCGTTCTGGATAAAAAAAAGAGACAATGGTTCAAAATTATGTATTACACAGCATATAAATTCAAACCATGAATACAAAACATCAAAATATATAAAAAGGCAAAATGTAATTTTTGTTAAAATGAATATAAACGAAACTATAGTAAATTGTTATAGTAGCTTTATTAAATACTTTACATAATTCCCATCAAAGATATCGCTATATTGAAACCAATAAACAGATAAGAGGGAGGTTTTCCCCAGCCTGCACTATTGTAAACTTGCACCGCTGTATTCGGACTCGTAGGTTTCTCTCCGTTCATTATACACATGCTAACAACATAGTTTGAATTACGATGTACAATTTTTAATGGTTGCGTGAGTAAGCAGTTGGTCTTGTAATATTTTTAATGGTCACTTTAATTAAAGAAAAAGATTTGTTTTTCTTGTAGAAAACCTAAATTTTTGATAAAGATCTGTTAACAATTAAATTAATTTTTGTCATGCACATCTAATTAGAGAATAACATTTTTCATAACAGCATTGATTCGCAAGCAAATTACTTCCGAAATCTGACCTAACAATCAACATCAACGTAATTATTACGTATTATTTCCTGTGGGTTAATTTCCTTCCGTGTTACAGGAGAAAAACTGGCACCTGGCATCATAAAATCATAATCATGCTCGCTCTGCTGTTTTATATGCACATAACAACACACTCCACCTCTAAAAATACATCCTTTAACCGGAAGTTTACAGCTGTGTAACAACACCCTCTTCTCCAACAGGTTGCGTGCGTCCACAGAAGTGTGAAGTCTGTCATCCAAGACAAGGGGAAATTTAACCAGTTGGCAGGTATTATACCAGAAGGAAATGTTTCTCTCAATTAAGTCTACGCTACTGGTAATTATAATTAACTAACTGGTAGCTAAAATTCAGGAATATAATGGCAAGGTTTCAGAAAAGTCCGCTTTCAATTTCGTGAGTCTGGACATCTTTTGATTATGAGTACTAAAAGATTACTGTCGAAGGAAACTTTTTTAAAGCATTGTTTTAAAATGGTTTGATTAGCCTCCCTCTTAATCAAACTATTAAAATTTATTCATCATGGTCCAATACAAGAAGGCACAATACTACTTCTATAAGGTACAGAGTATTCCAACATGCTCTCCCCTCCTGAGGTCTCTTAAGGTCCTTTCAGGTTCAAAATAAACAATACAAGTCTTATAAAAATAACAAAACTCAATTAAAATGAAAATATAGCTTTTACTGACTACTACTCATAGTGAAGGGTTGTAGACTTTAAACAACTCTAATTTAGATATTTTTTCTTTGGTGAAACCTTTAATTTTATAATTTAATAATTATGGAGACTTCTACAACTATCATTTTTAGGAGAAAATTATATTTTTTGTACAGACCTAAATCTAGAATTTTCTTTCTCTTGACATCTATAATTAGTTTTAATGCAACACTAAAATCATACTTTTTTTTCAGAACACCGAAATATAAATTTTGTGATATAAATAAAGATAAGATAAAAATTCCTCTGGTGCTTTTAAAACTTCCATTTTTTTTCTTAGTGAAAATTTTAGAATTACAATGCTTGTGGGACCACCGTAACTATATGATTTAAGAAATTATACATCTCTGTCTTTTTGGAAGCATAAATTGTATATTGTATGTAGAACACGAAATAGCAAATTCTCGCTATGTCTTTGAAGAACAGATACTGCAGAAGAAGGTTTAAATAACCTTTTTATTTGAACTAAATTTAATAAGACTGCACGCACTCGGTGCTTACAATTCGCCACCACTTGTTGCTAAATTAAATTGAACAGAAAATGAAAATGTAAAAAGTCACAATAAATTAGAATGACTAAAAAATAATTTAAAAGCATGATTTTCTTTTCTAGAATCTCGAAATTTTTCATAAAATTATAATATTATAGAACTTTTACAACTATGATTTTTGTTGAACTAAATTTTTGTGGAACCCCTATACACCTATATTATTAAATTTGAAGGGCGAAGTAACTACTCAGTAATCTTTATAAGGCAGCGGTTCTCAACATTTTGACTAACGCGTACCATCTAAACAAAAACTGAAAACATTTAGTACCACCACTATATTTTACAATGATTATTTTTCAATTTCTCAATAGAAATATTAAAAAAATGTAGTTGCCATTTGCACAACCTTTTCGTTACTTGCATTAAAGGCGCACACATAAAAAATATTAGATTCAAAATTGGTTACCATTTTAATTATCAAAATTTAAGTTATAATATTCTAATTCTAAAATTTAGTGTGAAATTTGTGCCTGTTTAAGAGAGATCAATTTTCTTATGTCTAGTGTATTTCACTTAACTTTAACCGTAAATTAGGATCCACTTTTAATTTTGTTCTGTATTTATTTTTCAAATATAACATGGAAGAAAATCCTTGTTCACGCAAATAGGTTGTGCAAAGGGGCAATAAAAAGTTCAGAGCTTTATTTGAAATTCCTTTAAATTCTTTTTGGTTTCGGTTTAGTTAAAAATTTGTGGGGTTCCACCTTTTTATTTCACAGTTCAATGTGAGGAACCTTGTAAGCAAATAATCGTTTGAGTGTGTTATCAGAGACGTAAGACTCAATAAGGGTTAATTACCCTTTATTTCTCAAAATAAGGATCAACACAGTCGGCTCCTATCTCAGAGCATACAGCAAAGCCTCCACTTGGGCTTGAACTCAAATTAATAAGAATTAAACAGACGTAGTAATTTAAAAGGCCAGACTTAGTGCTAGTCATCTGTGTAAAATATTAAAAGTTAGCTCTTGTTTAAATTTTAGTTAGTTAGTAGTCTTATATTCTTTTGCATTCAGACCACCAGTGGTTGGTCTTTGTATCCCGAAGTTCGGGAACGTTTGCAAAATCCATAAGCAAATAAAAGGTAATTTGAACCCTTCTTATCTTTGTTGTATCTTTTACACACGCACGAATATAGCTTTTAGTAAGCTCCCTGTTCCTACTCAGGACTCCAGTCTCATGTTTGTAAAATTAACTAGAAGAAGCAGTCAGAAAAATGCTCACATTTTAAAATGGAAGTACAGGAATTCTTTTGTGTAAAATTCATTAAATTCTGAGTGCGACATCATGGATTTCTAAATTCATTTCTATAAAAACTATATAATTTTCACTGCTGTTCTTTGAAGTCTGTAACTGCTTCTCGTAAGCCTGTAAACAACACTGCGTTATAAAAATATTTGACTAAAATTTTCAAATGCCGTGAAGCAACATTTTATCGAAGAAAGCAATGATCTAATGCCTAACCAATCACAGCTGTTAGAAAAATTATTGCAGTTGAAAATTCTTTCTTTGAACAATCTCTTAATCACTTTTTTGAGCTAACTGTATACAAATGATGAGCTCTTAGATAAAATGCCAATAGTTGTACTGTCGAAAAGTTAATTGACGATGTTATAATTCAAAATAAGTCGATTGCGCAGGTAGTAAAAGAAATGGAGAGTGGTGTAGAAGACTGAACGAAAATTATTTGATGTAATATTGTAAGGTTTTAGTTAAACTAACCAAGTTTTAATTTTAATTTAAATCTTTCTATCTCCTCTCTGTTTCAACTTCCCGTCAGAAGAAGCGCGCGTTTTCAGCTTATGCTAATTTTGAAGTACAGCGAAGCACTATTTAAGCCAGAGGTAGAAACCTCTCGGTGTGTGAGAGCTTTGCCTCAGATCACGGACACTGTGCTCGACGTTCGTCTGACCAGCTAGCAGTTAAAAATTATAAGCCATAGTGCTTGCTACGTAATTGCATATTGAAGCAATTTGAAGTGCGCTAGTATTAGTATATCTTGCTACGCATCATTTAGTGAGAGGCCAACTTCCGCGAATTGCTCTGCGAAGCAAAGTTTGATTTAAGTTCTATTTTAGGTTTAGTTTTAAATTTATTTGATCGTTAAGTTCGACCCAAGTGCGGTCTTTTACTTTCTGTATCTCTCCCGAGTTGGGAAGTGTGTAAATAATAGTGATTTAATAAAAGAGGATTTCAAATCCCTTCACGTGCAGTTATTATCCAGCCCAGCAGTTACATCAGAACAAAGCTTACATTTCATCAGCTCACTGTTCCAGTTCAGGACTTGAGAAGAAACACCCTGGTAAATATTTCACAATGTCTGCAAAGAACACGCACAGAATACTAAGTCTTGACAATATAAGTGAAGCGTTGAATACATTGGTGAAATTCGCCTAAAATTTAATTTTGATTTTTTTTTTCTTTCTTTGTTTTCCTTTTTTTCTCTCTCTGTCTTTTTTTAGGAGCTGAATTTTTGAAGCAAGTGGACATCCAGTTTTTCTCTAAATAATTTAATATATTAATGTGTGCTTTGTTAATATGTGAATGTGTTAACTTAATAATGTGTTTTTTGTTTCGCGCTCAACTACTTCTTTATCATCTGCTCGAGACTGTTTCTTTCTTATTGGAAGCTTGTAGACTAAGTGTAGCAGGTAATTTACATAAAACTTTCTCTGTGTAATTCTGATATTCAAAATTGCAAGTTTTCACTATTTGCTTCTCAATTTATCATTTTCGCAACAGAATTAAATACTTTTATTTTTTTACCGAAAATACAGCATTTCTATGTTTTTTACTGCCTTCAGAAACTTGCGTCATCTGTTCCTCGATAATTCGTCCATTCCGCACATGAAAGAAGTCATTTCTTTAATATAACTTGGAATCTCTATCCATTTATGATAATTTACAATAATTTGTTTCTTAATTTTCCTACACAATTGACTTGAATTTGGATTTAGAATAGAATAATTTGAGATTTTCATCACTAAAATGTTGTTCCGGATATCAGTTTAGTTTTATGATATGTTTCTCGTAAAAAAGTGTTCTTTTTATATTTATTCTGGCTTGACCTTCTTAGGATGTTAAAAAGTTTTTTCCTTGTTATACGTATGCTGTCAGAATTGTTTCCTAAAATAAATGAGTATTGAAAAGCACAGTCATATTGTTAAACATACGACTGTTTCAAGAACATTACATTGCTTTACAAAAAGATTACATTAAACGAAATAGCCCACAATCTCAAAAAAAGGCAAATTATGTGAAAATTGTGATTATCATCATATAAGCAGAAGTGTTCGATCAAAAATTATTTTTATTTTCCTTTGTTCTCATTTTCTTTATGAAGAACATTTTTCAATAGCAAATGTTAACAGGGAGAACTTAAAACGTTTTAAAAAACACCTTATTTGCTAAATATCATACATATATTGAAGCATACACATCATATTCGGAATATCCATGATAAACAGTCATATTAATCAAAATAAAAGGTTTATAAACCAGATCAAATAAGTTGCTATAGCAACTTCCTGTCCAACGCGCACGAACACTGCATATTCCATTTAAAGCGCGGGAAGGCAGGATATGATATGGAACCGAAAACATTAGTTATCTTATGCTTCGAAGCATTGGCTACACGAATTAACAATAACAGATGTTTTCCTCAAATTTCATCTTCGAATAAAGACTCAGTTTTAAAATAACTTGGACCATCGTACATTGGCGTATTTCTCTTTCGTTTAATTAAATGCAATAAATATGCGTTTAGAATTTGCTATGTGGCAATTCCTCAATCTATCCCAACAAAGCGAAAAAATGTTTTAACGGTATTATGTAATTTTAATCGGATAATTCATTACATCTGATAATCTGACCAAATAAATCCCGAACGTGCCAGGTAATCATACTTTCGCTGTATTAGTAGCCGAGTCATTTAAGTCCTTTAAGTCATTTAAGTCCTTTAACCAGTAGAGTGGAAACAGCTGTCGAAATTGGCAATTTGCCAATCCATGTGATGGATTAATGCGGTAGCGTAATGCAAAGTGACGCGAAATGTGAACACAAGGGAATTAATAATTCTACCGTCGAAAATATCTTTGTTAACTTAATTTTGTAGTCTTAGATTTGAAATGAACTCTTCAGCGCTTTTTGAAGAATCAGAGGAGGGGAAGGACACTTTTTTTTTTCGTTTCGCATTCTATTAGCTTAGCAGTTCAAATGCTCTTTTCTGGTAACTGCTACACGAATGTAATTCAATAAAGCGTTTTTATCTTCACCTCGACATATATTCCATATCAAATTACGGATTGAATGACGTAAGCTATTTGGGGGGAAACAAGAGAGCAGAGCTGACTTGCATATTGACAGGGAAATAAGGGAAAAGAGTACCATTTATCATTGTTTCATCGAGCATGAAATGGGGAAAACAAAATCGATCCTTTCCCTTACTCTGTTTGTCAGATGAAGAAAGATAGATAGAGGCTGTAAAGAATATTCATGTGTTAAACATAAAAATAAATCGATAACATTTTTAATATCCTTTTTTCTTTTGGAAAAAAGCCAGATATATTATTGACAAAATATTCGTGACTTAAAACTTCCAATGCATTTTGTTCGCGTGTTTATAAAATAGTAGTTGCACTTAATGGCGGAATATTTGATGACGTCTTTTGGTTCTGTTTTAGAAGCAAGCAGACAACTTAACTCCATTATTTATCAAGCGATTTTAAAAAGCGTTTCAACTCTCGTTTATTTGTGGCCTCTGTATTCATTTTAAAGTCGATTTTCAAAGAACAGTTTTTGTGCAGAAAGTAGTATTTCTTTAAGTATGTTTGCCTTAAAAATAAACCTGATTTTAATAATTATTCTTTAATTTGAGCATTAACGTATTACCCAAGTATTCTCAATTTTCAAATATCCATATTGACTGTAGTTTCATTTAACTCGGATATTCCAAATCCTGCTGCACAGATTTATAAATAAGAAAGAAACTGTCGAAGAAACGAACAATAAGAGCAGAAAATCATGAATAACTGCTGCTCGTTTTTATCTAACTAAAACAGCTGCGCCGTCTCTTCACATTTTTGACAATGCGTCGGTGGAAAGTCCCCATTCTTTAGCGACTTTTACGAGCAAAAATATTTACAGTCTAATAGTTTTCAGCAGTGAATAAAATTTGAACATTTCCTCTCATAAGAGAAACGAAACATGCTGTATACGTGATAACATTCTTTTTATAAACTTCAAAGGCTAGATTTTTCCATTTTCGTCCTTTTAAAATTCACTCTCTCAAAGTTCACACAATGAATCTTTTTTTTTTTTTCAAAATTTTCTTAATACAGAAGATCTGCATAATTTGAAAAGATTTTAGATATGTAAAATAAAGAACAGGTAACATATAATTTATAATGGCCACTTATGTCTTTTTTAAAATTTGATTTTTCCGGTGCTCTTAGAATAATCTTTTTCAAGAACATCATTCCAAAACTAATACCTACTCTAGAGTTAATCCCCATGATTCTTATGTAACGTTAATAACGACAACAACGTGAAACCGAAGTCTTATAAAACTGCAATAAAAAGTTTCAAACCAAACTGTAGCCAGACAATAGAAATAAAGCAAAACCGCAACTTCGCTATTCTGAACATAATATTGTACGTTTTTTTTAATTAACCCAATTATCTTATTATCTTCATGTTACTATAAATTTCACTGCCATGCGCTTTCATCAGAGGGCAAGTTAATTTAAGATAAACACGCTTTTGGTTTCTAGGCTGTACAGAGATCCCACGGCAGCTTAGGTTGGCCGTCCTTTTTGTTAATTTTCTTAACCTTGAAATTTAAGTTGTCAGTTTAAATTCCTGTCAATCACGATTTCTTCTTGATGATTTCTTCTTTCTTTACGTAATTAAATTGCGTAATTTAATGTGAAAAATAAAATACTTTCAGAAGTCGTTATTTTGGCGTTATAAACTATGATAAAACTATCTGCAGATAATAGGTGTAAAATATTTCACAAGAATGTAACATAATCTTTAAGAGGAAGATAAATTCATAGTTTAGGAAAAAATATTGAAAATCAAACTAGGATCCATGTTTAGTATATCCTTTATTAAAAAAAATGAAAGGATTATTATGAAAGACTCCAGTCTGTTTCAATACTAACAGAACAATGTAAATAGTTTTATTGTAGCTTGTTCATTTTTAAGGCTGAGATAGAATGCTGCTACATAGGAGTTATGAGTGTTCTATAAAGAAGAAAAAAACATACAAAAAGTATAAAAACGTTAAAGGAAGAAACTAGTCTCCTTTTACTTACATTTATATTTTTCGTTTATTTAGAAATTTTTATTTCCTTCTTATATTTTCATTTCTGTTATTTACCTTAAAAACAAATAACAGAGTATAAGAAACTGAAACTAGAAAATGCCATTTGTTCTGTTTCCTTTCAATCTTAGTTCTCAAAACAAAGATTCTCTTCTTATAAGGCAATAGAAATCAAATTCCATATATCGCTACATACTTTCATACTGATATAAAAAAAAGGTTTTCGGAGAGTAAATATATATCTGATTAATAATTTGTTTTAACTTTAGTAAACTATTCAAAAGAATACGCGGTATATCAAAATATAGTAATTTTCTATCTTCTAGCGACGAACTTTGCAAGACGTCCTTTAAAAGCGACCAATATTTCTGAGGAAGAAACTACAGACAAGTACTGAAAAAAAAACTCCTAAGATTACTTTTTGAAGGAAGACCAAAATGATTTGAGGTCATAGGTGTTCGTTTTACAAGGGTAAACTGTATATGAAATCACTATTACATTAAAAATACAGTGATCCTCTTTAAGACGACTACTCAGAGTTCGTTATGATTTCAGTATTTTGCAGAGATGGTCGTTTTAGAGAAGATGACTATCGATGATGGTGATTATAAGTGCAATATACATAAATATGGCAATTTTCTAATTAATATATTGAGCATTAACAATAATACCACTATTAGACGACTGCGATGCCAATTGCATATTTACAACATATCTCTTTAAAAATAAGAAATTTTGAGGTTTTAATTCTTAAGAAAATTCAGGATATATTTTAAAATCAGAAGTACAGGATATAGTACAGTTTGATCTATAAACCCCATTTGGCGCTTATAACGAATATGCAAAATTTCAAAACGCGCCAATATATAAATTCATGCATATTTAGAAAATTTTGAATCAAAAACTCTAATTTTTTGCAGGTATGCTTAGACATACATCTACTTTAAGACGATATTAAATATTTTATAGGTTATAATACAAAATATTTTTCGAAAAATTTATAAAAATTATTTAAAAATACAAATTTTAAAACTATATTATGAAAAATAGGCAAATTTTATTTGGAATGAACCTAAATTTCGAAATGAGAAAGGAAGAATCAAATAAGATTGATAAAAAAAGAGATATTAATAAATATATATCAAATTCAATTAACATTGAGGAGTTAATTTTTTAAAAACTACTCGTGCGATTTTTACAAATCTTGGCAGTTTGTCATAATTTGAGTCGTAGAATCGAAATACGGAAAAAAGTTGGCATGCCATTTTAGAAAAAGTCAGATTTTGTGTCAAAATACCTATATTAAAGCAACGCTACATATGAATCTAACACATATCCTAAGTCGCGCTTTCGATATATGGAAAACGCAATTTGAATTTCGTCAATCGGCCCACTAGAACGGGAGATATAGAACTGTCCCTTTTTTTCGCATTGTATATTTAATATAAAGTATTTCAAAAAATAACTTTATAATTCAGCATTTTCATTCCAGGTTAAATAGAATTTAACAAAAATAAGTTTTCCAGCCCCTCCTGCAACAGTTTATCTTATACTGTATTTAGTTTGCATAATACTTCACTTTAACCCGATCTCCGTGAGGAGTTATTTTCAGACACAACCTTGACTACGCCTTTCATGCAGGAAGAGCGATTGGCCATAAAGTTAGAATAATAATATATATATAAATTGAAGTTTTATTAAACGTCATTACTAGCCAACCGGAGTGCAAGACAAAGAAGACTCAGTGTCTGGTTTTTAAAGAAAGTAAAGAAAACTAAAGTACGAAGTTCAATATTTTATTCCTGCTTCTAATTAAATATTTTAAAAAATGTTTTAATGTTAAATATTTAAAATTTTTTTCTGCTATCCAGATCAAAAGCAGATTTTCAGTATGCTCTATCGCAGTTGATCTTTACTTGGTAATCGATTTAACCGCCTTCGTAACATTAACCGATTTAATAGCGTTTTTGTTTTTCCTAACTATAGAAGCCATCGTACTCGGCATATGGTATGCAATGGCCAAGACCCGGACACGTATGTCATCTTCATACTTTTCAACACATCGTTTTTTTCAACTCCATGGTGATCCTAACAATTTTCTTCGTTGCTTGACTCTTCTAATAAACTTTCCTAAAACTCATTGTTAAGAAATTCAAAAATAAAATAGCTATACAAAATCACTTAAAAATTTAGAATTACAATGAGGGTTGTTTAATTAACAGTAGTAACAGGCATACTGATGCTCACAAGGAGTCGTAACATTGTCTTGGAAGAGGTAAACAAGAGCAGCGCGAGCAGTTATGCCGTATTGAACTTGAGTCATATTCCAAACAAATATCATATGTAAAAAAATGTTTTTTGCTTCCAAAGAGAACGTACACTAAGTTGGACGTATTTCGAAGAGGACATGTACCCAAGTATCATAATTACCAGGTGCTGATGCTGACGATATATGTGAACACTTGTCGTACTCTGCACTATTTAAACTGAGAGAATATTAAGCTTTCATTAGTTAGTACATTTAAGTAGTCTGTACAGTTATAAAAAGATGACTTTGATACAAAATATTACAATGTAGCTATAAAACTTATAAGGACATGTGTATATGTTAATTTATACTGAACTGTTACTATATCTATGTTAATTAAGCGCAGTAGTGGAAAATATACAAGCAAGGAGTTAACATAACAACCTTCAATGTAAATCAAGCAATGTTCAAAGAGCCCTGTAACCATGCCCCATTAATCTTTCTCTTTATTAGTAACAAACAAATGCAATTGTGTTGCTGTGGATAGCTCACTCTGGTCTGAGTTGGAATGAAATCTCGTTCTACCTGTATGGGCATTTACTCAGATTGGTTATACCTTAGGACGGAGCCCACATGGTGGCGCACACCGAAGTATCGTCGCTTAATTGTTTTTGAACACTCATGAAATATTATAAGAAATTCATAGGTCCTCCTAAATGTGGAGACCGAATACATATGCTCCGGTTACCCGTGTGGAAACTGAGCCCTGATTCCGTAATTCTTAAACAATAACGCAATGAAAAAGTAATATACTAAATGAATATTATGCACAGTTCCAGAGGATGACAGAAGAATAAATCTTATACTTTCGAATCAAAGTATTACACATGAGCAGTGAAAATTCTATCAGAACTGCAGAGATCACCGATTCTCAGACTGTGGTACATTAAAATTTTTTTTAGTGGTACATTTTTTACAGAAAAAAAAAATTAATGAATATTCAAAATAAATGTAAAAATTGCCCCTCTTTTAAGATTTTGTTTTAATCTTTATTATTCAGAAACGCATATATTTTTCACGTTTTTGACTTTTATGACTCTAATCTTGACATGACGACTTTTCCAAGAGCTTCGAACAATTCCCCGACGTTATAATTTCCAAGAGTCCTAGCGGCACTTCAGTATTAGTCGTAGTATACTTATTACTTCCTTGTACTAAGTGAAAAGGAAATATTATAATCGCGAACCATTTCGGATATCATATTTCAACGAAAATATCCATTTTGACCGCTATCAAATGCAATTTAACGATGTTTTTGCGTGACATCTGTACGTAAGGACAGAATAATTTACTCTTTTCCCCTAAAAAATTATAAAACTGATTTAAAACGGATTCTGAAGAGATTTTTGTGTTGCGTCTGTGCGTTCGTACGTATGCATGTATTTATCTCGTATTATTTAAAAACGAGTAGCCTCAGAACGTTGAAATCTTGTATAGGACTGTTATAACATGTAGCTGAGAACCTTCTTTTTTTGGTTGCAATTGGTCCCAACAAGAGCATATATATACCCACTCTGTTACTCGGCTCAGGGAGCTCAGTTTCTTTATTGGTATTATTATATTGGCAAATTGTGCAGTTTTACTTTAAAAATGATTGAATTATGTTGTTCTTATCTTCTAGTTAAGGTTTTTATGCCTTTAGTAAACTTGCATGTTATAGTTCTAGAATTATCAACAATTTGAAAGTTTTTTTAAGTGCTGCTAAACCTAATTTTTTGGTGAGATAGCGGCCAAATTTGTTTGCATTTGAAACTTAGCAGAATAGAGGATTTGTTGCCAATTTAGAGAAACTAAGCTTCTCAACAACAAAGATAACGACTTCTTTTATTATTGCGAATTAAATCATGTTTAATCCATTCTGGAATTTATTCATGGCAATAGCTGTTTAAGATTACTTCGTAATTTTTGACATACATATTTTGAGTTTTTATGTATTTTTGCCTTGTCGCGAAGTGAAAACTGAATTAATTGAATGAGAAATACTGAACCGTCTGTGAAAAATTATTTCTTTTTTTTGTTTGTTTAATTTCTTTTATACATCGTTTTAGATTTATTATAGTATTTGAATAAAACATGTGGCAACGATTAGATCATTATTCAGATGATACACATAATTTTTGTGCATTCTGAGTTACAAAATGAATGAGATGTAACGCTGTTAAGTGAATATTGCCCCAGAGTGTCGCTATGGTAAACAAATATAGTGAATTTTAAAGAGTGCATTTATTCTATTGTGGTTTATGCGCTATCGAGGAAGTAGATTTAATTAAGATAATAGATAGTAGATGAAGTAGATTTAATTCAATCCAATAAATTTAAATGAAATGCAAAATATATATAATTTGATATTCCGTACAAGGAAGTCATGTGGTGTATATACATCAGATTTGTTATAGTTTATTGTAATATAAAAGTTTCATTTACGAATATAAATAAATAATATAAATTGAAAGTGTTTTATTTTTTGATTATATACACTCCATTTAGAATACATTGATTTTTAATGGCGAAATGCTTTTATGGTGGTACATATATGTTTGTTTCATATTGATGTGGTACAAAATTTGAAAAGTTTCAGAACCCCTGCATAGATGATTCTATTCTCAGAATTCCCATGGAAAGCCAGTACAAAATGTAGCTGCATTGTACCATATTACATCATTCCCGCAGTGTTCCTCAATTAAAATGGTAGGAGTTCAAAATATAAATAGTTCATACTATGCTCATTCTCATTTAGCACTCTTGCGTGATTTATAAATGAAATTTTTTAAATTTTGTTTCGATCAGAGCATATCGCGGTTATTGAATAAGCGAACATAGAAGCATAACTGCGTCTCATTCTCCCTCTTTTATTGTAAATAAATCCGCATATTAAATACATGGAGGTCCGTGTGATATTTTATTTATCGGAAACTCTTATTTTCTTTATCTGAATTTTCATTTGCAGGTGCACGGTAATTTAGACTAATCAATACTTGCAAAGTCCGCTGTTTAATTTTCCTTAAAACTTACTGTTCTCGTAGTTTAGTCTGAATCACGAAGCAAATTAATCTAAATTGGACGAAATAAAAAAAAAATAGTTTACGAATTCCAAAGTAGGTTTTCGCTATTGAGATTTTCTATTTTGGAAGCACTGCAATTAACTCTTAATTTCCGCAAAGGATGATTGCGGCTTAGATTGCCTTCTGCTATTCATCTCAGCCAAACTATTTCAATTCAGAAATGAGCTATTAATTGGTTTCTAATTGCTTCTAGTTGCTCAGTTAATTAAACGAAATATACCTTTCCCGAAGCAGAACTTTTGCCTGATGGCAAACAGGGTCAAACTCTGTTTTAATACAACATTAGTTTTACTTTTTGATAATCTATTAATTACGTATTCATAAGTAATTAATATAATTAGACGTCTTTGCAATTATTTTACTGCGTTTATGGAAAAATAATATATTGAAAATTAGAGCAAATAATAAGAGAATGTAAAGCTGATCTATAGCGAATTATTAATGGGAAGTAAATCAAAGAGCGTTTGATTAAAAATTCGTTGTGAAGTCAACTTGTGATCAATCAAAGGTAGAATAGGATTTAGATTTAATCCAGACCTGTTGGTAAGTTTCTTTATTGCGAGACAATCTCAAAATTACTCTTAGAAAGTCACCTAAATGGGATAGCGGTCAGCGACGCTGACTGCAGTACCGAAGGGCCTGGGCTCGAATCCCGGTAAACGCATGGATGTTTGTAAATGTATAGTGTCTGTGCGGCATGAGGGCACCCTAAATATGCGGCTGGCCAAAAGTCCTCTCGAAACGTTGTTGGTAGAGGAAGAAGAGTGAAAGACCCTCAGACTCATCCCCGGGATGTTGCCTCTAAAATTGGGGACGGAACTGACCAAAAGTCGGGCTGTTACCTATACGGTGTTCGAGAGTCTTACCAACCACAAGCGATGAATATCGTGGGCTAGTGCTGATTTTTGTCAGACAAGTGAGACAGGTAACGACAACAACTCTCACAAAGCATTAATATGAAATAAAACTGGTACGAAAAGCATAAACAGGAGAGAAAGTGCAGCAGATAACATCAATGGAGCAATACTAGCAGATTATGTATTTATGAGTTGTTTGTTTTTTCAGAATAGAAGGTAATTTAATTCCGCGTAAGTCGGAATATATAAACGCTGCACACTAAAATACAAAAAGTTCAAACTGACTTTTTTTTTTACGTTATCTCAATGACATTGCTTACACTGTTTTGTAAATAATGCTCCTGAATGCTATTTATAATTTTGTTCCTTCATAAAAAACATACCTACCGTTACAACTTGTTACTTTTTGTTTACTACTTGTTTTACTACTTGTTCTGTTTTATTTTGTTCTTGATTTAATTTACGTAACCAAATAAATTTATTCTCCGAATTAAAATGCTGAATATTTACTTAAACTGTTAAAGAAAATTTCTGTTAATTTTAACATAAAGCTTATTTCTCTCTCTTTTTTTTTTAGTCCGAAGGGGCTTTGTCCCTGAAGGACTATAGTTTTCGTTTTGCGATTTTGCGTTGAAACACTCTGAATGTCCACTTCACTTTTTAAATTGTTGCCACTAAATATTTTCACCCTGTATTATATTTGAAGAAATTAAATAATAAAGGATCTGCATCAATGTGTGCCCGTTTCTCGCACTGTGATAAAACGACGGTACCTAGACGACGGTATTACGACGGTACTAACGACGGTATCCAATATTGAATGACGTAATCCTACAGCGAATATAGGCATCTGGAAGCTCAAATTTGAAGTTTGGAATTTGTTTTATTATCTATTTCAAATTTTGTAAAACTTTAAGGAGTTTTTGATTAGCAAACTCCATGATTTCCAAGCGAGCCATGGCAACGTTGTACAGAAAAAATATTTTTATCTCCAGTGCGTGAGACTGCATATCGGAAATTCTGAAGATATGCTCAGTTTAAAATTCTTTTGCGATATTTCTCTTGAACTGAATTTTATGGTTTAAGTGCGAAGAACATCGTATGCAATAAATAAAGGTAACACACAAAATGTTAGAAAAACGCCCCTTTGGACGTTATTTAAAGTCTGAAACCTTTCAGATTTTTTTTTTAATTACCTTCGGATTAACCGCGATTTTTAGTTTCTACGGAGTTCGCTGTATTTTTCCTTTCTTGTACGAAGTAAAGGAAGTACTGTAATCACGAAAAATTCCGAGTTTCATATTTCAACTAAAATATCCGCTATCGAATGCAATTTAACGATGTCTTTGCGTGACATCCGTACGTAAGGACAGAATAAAGGACTCTTTTTTTCCCAAACGAGTTACAAAACTCATTTAAAATGGATTCAGAAAAGACTTTTTCTTGGTGTCTGTCGTAGGTACGTACGTATGTATGTATGTATGTATCTCGCATAACTCAAAAACGAGTAGCCTCAGAGCGTTGAATTATTGTATATAGGACTGTTATAACATGCAGTTGCGTACGTTCTTTTTTGGTTGCAGTCGGCCTCAACAAAAGTATATATATATTTATATACACCCACTCTGTTACTCGGTTTAGTGAGCACAGTTTTTATTTTTATATGTTGGTAAATTGTGCACTTTTTTGCTTAAAAAATGATGGAGTTATGTTGTCATTATATTCGGATTAAGGTTTTTATGCCTTTAGTTAATCTGCATGCAATAGTTGTAGATTTATCAACGATTTAAAAGTTGCTTAAATGCTGCTAAGCCTAATTATTTTTACGAAAACGAAAGCAGCCATATTTGTTTACATTTGAAACTTAGCCGAATGGTGAATAAAGTCTGTACCTTCAGTGTTTTTTGCCGAGTGGGACCAAAACGAAATTTTTAGTTTTGTGCACCGAAATATCTGTCTTCTTGCCTGCCGGCCGAATTCTTTGTGTTTGCTTAGAAACTGGAGTAAAAATTGTTTTTTAATTGTTTTAACTGCATTTGGTGTTTTGCGTTTTTCTATATTTTTCAATTTTTAATGAAGATATTTTGAGTTTTATGTATTTTTGCCTTGCCGCGAAGTGAGAACTGATTTAATTGAATGAGAAATATATCTGGAACGAAATTCGAGGAAATAAATTAAATGAAATGCGGGAAAAATTGCCTATAATTTAGTATTCTGTACAAGTCATATAAGCTGTCAGTCATATGATGTACACATCAGATTTTTCATTTATGTGAATTTATCATATTTTGCGTTTCGAGGCATTTCGTTATTAACATTTTCTACTTAGAAGAGC
>KK121067.1:23294-74475 GCA_000611955.2 Stegodyphus mimosarum
TCCAATAATATGCAAAATTGTCTACTGATTTACAATGTGTAAGCAATATTTATTCATATAATTTATGTTAATATCTAAATTGTTAAATGCCTTATTAGTTTAAAGTTGTTATTAATTTATTCATTTACTTATTTATTTATTTTTTGCTGGTAAGTAGTATAATATTGTAATTTGAAAGAAAAATGTAACAAGAATGTAAATTAATATACACAAATCGAAGACTATGGGCCAATGTGTTAAGCACAAAGTAATGCAACATGAAAGTTATAAAATTATGTTATATAGGGTGGCGCAGAATTTCCGCTTGAATTTAAATAATGAATGTTTTTCCCAACATCGTTTAGTTTTTGCCGTTCTTAATATTAAGCCCAATTTATATAAGTAGGTTTACATTAAGTTTCAAAAATTATGTTTGGAAATAACTTACATTGCTGGTCACGATTTGACGCTCTCTACACAAAGAATTCTTCGAAATTTCGTTAAGGTTTCGAATCCTAGTTGTTGAGTTGTTCGGTGTCTGGGGCCTTGCTTGCATTTTGCTTTTTAAGTAGCCCCCCAAAGAAACATAAATCATGGTGTTAAATCTGGCTATCTCAGCGGCCAGCTAAAATTCATTAATCGGGAATACGATTGCAAAACAAAGTTCCTCAAAAGAGTTGATGTTTGTCACTGAAAATGTTGAATCAATGTTGTTGGAACACTAAACACGTTTCGCATAATAAAGAAATAGCAGCTTCATCGTTGCATTTAAACAATACAGTGCGGATATTTAAATTTAAATTGAACGAATTTCATGCTTTGTATGAAAGTCAACCTTTTTTTCTTCAAAATCTGTGAGTGTTAATATAAAAAAGAAAAATTCAATACAAGAGAAAAAGATATTAACTATTTAAAATATAATACCAATTACACACCACCCTTTAGATGCTTGTGCATAAACAAATACGATACAATTTTAGCAGCAACCATATTTTATTATATTTAACCATATTTTATTTATATTTAAAAGCGATGTATTGAATATTAGTTAAGTGCATTCTTTACATTATTCGTCCAAGCAATGTTAACGAAGATTTTACGTATCATGACATCATACCTCAAAAGTTCAGCTGCGTTGAAAGTTTAGATTTCAGTCACACAGCTTGTATTTTCGGATTCTAAGCAAAAATGCCTCCTGTCGGAAAGAATAGTAACCATCAGTAATGTGTAGTAGCCGACCTTCAGTCAAGGCAATCTTGGTTCGCATCACGGAGTCGAGAACGTGGCGAACAACAGCCTGACAGGCTGGTAATGAAAACATTAGATCAGTTGTCATGGCAACGCAGTCTCCTTCTCCTTTCCTTCTCTTGTTCACCCATGTATGCACTTGGGGGATGCAGGAAGGAAATTTACGACCTCCCAAGCGATCGAAATTCTCCATCTTGCTCTCAGTAAGTAAGAATTCATGGACTGCTCATACTCTGGGAAAACAAAACCACGATTTTCTTGAAAATTTTTTAACGGTTTTTATGATTCCTGAATATTTCAAAAGAATTTTTTTTTCACCTTTTTTTTCGATCTTGTGCAACATTTTTCGCAATTTTTCCTAAAATCATCCTGTACCTTTTCTCTTCATGAATTTAATATTTAGATAAATTAAATATTTTTTAAACACTTATAAATGAAATAAACAAAATTAAAAATAAACTTTAAATCATTGAATTTTTGTCAAATATGATTGAATCATACTTGACTGCGCGCATATTTACCAAGAAAGTGGAAAAAATGCTTCAGAATATTTATTTTTAACTCTTTATGCAGAAGAATGTTTCCGGATGGATTAATAAAATTATCTAGTTATTGGTATATTTTTGATTTTTTTGACAAATATGTACTATATCTCATTTCCCCTTTGATGCATTCTTATCTGATAAAAACATAAGACATCAAGAAAATACTACAGTTTTAATTCAAATCACTTGAAGTAGCATGATGATACTACAACCAAAAGTTCTTGAAAATATCTTCAAAAGATTTTGAAACATACTGAAGCCAAGCTTGAAAAAAACGTATTTTGAGATAAATGCATTTTAAAAGTTTTTCTCATTATTTTATATTTTCTGGTTAGTTTTTCTCACCATTCGGTATCTATATTTTGGTTTAATGTTTTTTTCATACTTTTGGAAAGTAGTGCGTTCTTTTATTTGGGGTTTAATTTGCGTCGTTAGTTTCTGCCACTTGATAATAAGAAATGAACTGCGTATAGTTTCATTTTTCACGTATCATTTCTGATATCACCTGACTACTTTGCTTTTTAAATGAAGTTCTACCTCAGCACATAACACATTTTTTTTTCAATTTGAAAATTTCATTAAGCGATTTTAATTATTATGCTTAATTTATTCTTCTAACTGTTCTTAATTTATTCATCTAACTGTACTTCACTAAGAGTTACTAAATATCAGCATGCTATCACTCTGACTTAAATTAACTTACGCAAGTGCGAATAAAAATTGACACACTTTGTTTTTCAACTTCTGATGGGTTAAAACAGTATCAAATTCATTTAAACAAGACGCTTAGATTTTTGTCACTAACTAATCTTTCTAGAAGGAGAAGATTTATCAATCTTGAGTGGAAATGGGAATTCGTACGGTCTTCGGCAATTACTAACTTGGGCAGTTACTAACTATTCGGCAATTACTTTTCTTACTAACTACTCTTTTCCAAACAGAGTGACACTAGTTCTTATACGCAACCCAATGACTCTATAAAAAGTTTCAATTAGACTTCGCTAGGCTTTTAAACTCTCTTATGCTGGCACTCATTTTCATAAACTTTAGGTGTGAGCAAACAGATGCGATGGGAAGCAAAAGTAAGACAGGACAGTGTTTAAAATGAGCATAACTATTACTAAAAACAATTGTCACATACGAAACGCGGCAGTTTTGATTTCGAATACATACTGCTCTGCTGGCCATCAAAACAGCAACACCCAAGCCATATTTACCGAATAAATAATGTAAGGGTGAATTCATTATAAGCCCTTTTCGACTTCTAGAACATGCAAAAAAATCAATATTTTGCGTAGCCGTCATGGGTAGAAATAAATGCTACTGTACGCATTTCAGCATTAAAAATATTGGTGTATACTTGGAGAAAGATAGCTAATGTTTGTTTTTGTACAATACCAAAGCTCGTCTGTGGAGTTCCAGCCTTTAATCTAAAGCTAAATGTGAGGAACCTCGTGAACAGATAAGCGAATAATCCATTGAGTTCGTGAATAGAGACGTAAGACTCAAGAAGGGTTAATTACCCTTTATTTCACGAAATAAGAGTTAACACAGTCGGCTCCTTTCTCAGAGCGTACAGCAAATTCTTCACTTGGGCTTGAACTCAAAGTAATAAGAACTAAAACTTAATGCTTACTTAAAAAAGATATAGCTGAAGCTATCAAGATTCTAAGTAGTTAACCCCTACATCTCAATAAAGTTGACGAAGCTATCAAGGGCCTGAAGTACGGCCGAGCGTAGTAATAGCTTAGAGAGAGACGTAGCCAAAAGGCGAACGTGCGCTAGTCAGAAACTCTGGATCTCTAACGAAGTCAGTGAAACAGCGACTTAAATACTACTCTTACTCATTTGCATTAAACGCGATTCTAAAAGCACATTCTGGTAGGAAATTATAAGCTGAAAATAGAAAGGATAGGAAAGTAGCTTTAAGTAAATATAGCTGTTAAAAACTTAGGATAAACCTTACACTTCTAGCATAGCGGCTGGTGTTTGATCGGCCGCTTCTTCACCGATGATCATCCAGAAGTATTCAATGGACGACATTGTGGGAGAATGGACGGGACAAGGCAATAGGGCAATTCGCGTATTCGCTTCGCGTATTGTCATATTGAAATCCGGCTTCAGGCAAATCTTGAATGTAAGGAAGGAAATTCCAAATCCAAAAGATGTAGCAGTGGTTGATAAGTTTTGTGGAAGTTTCTGGAGGTACGAGGGTAAATCCAGTGGCATCCCAAACAGTAACTTAAGGTAATCGACCGCTATGGCGACGCATAATACAAGAGTCATGATGGCTTTCTCTGTAGTGTCATAAAACTAAGCATGATCACTGTGGAGCTATCAGCAGCATAGGAATTCACCTAAAATAACGAAGTCGTGACATTCATTTATCCATGTCCGGCGTTGCAACCTGATATTTCTGTGGTAGAGAGTCAATGGTAATCGCAACAAACGCCTTGCAAATATTCCCTTTTTTGTAGACAGGATGGATTTCTCTCTTACGTGTCATTTGTAAATTTGTAACTTTATTTTATTTTGTGTGTTGTAATTTTTGTTATATTTGGTTGTTTTTTTACTTACATCTGTAAGCTTTGCGTAATACTATGTGGTGCACAAGGAATTTAAGTATTCTGAAATAAAAAAGATATGGATTCGTATATTATAACGCAGGAGTTGTGCAACAAGCCCTCATTCTTGAACTAGGATTCTTGATGCTGCTGTGTCATTCGTAATTGTTATACATTCCTGCATACATTCCTGTCTTCTCTTTGGGTAGCGTGACGAAAAGGTGTATTCTCATCCATTGGTCCGTCATTCCTGCACTCACCGAAACCAGCTCGCCATCACTGTGGCTTGATTTCATCCGATATGAGCATCGGCTTTCCGAAATGATAATCCGCAGTCGTTATAGAATGAAATTCTTCCTTTGTCAATCTCCGAAACTTGCTTGAATGACTGCCGATTTTTAAATTCCTGCTATTAGCTCACATTCTCCCTATATCTTAAAATAAAATCTAAATTAAAATTTTCAATCGCTAATAAATTACATTTTATTCATCCACTACAAATGTATTTGAACTTTCAAATACATTTTTTTAAACTTGTAGTGGATAACACTTGATGGTTATACAGTTTTTTCACATATTAAAAAATTTTAAAAATTTTAATTAAAAAAATGTTTTTTGTATTAAATTATATTAATTTATTAATTTTCAATCCTTAATAAAATATTTTTTATTCATCCACTCAAGTTCAAATACATTTTTTTAAACATGTAGTAGATGACACTTGATGTTAATACAGTTTTTTCACATTAATTGTTTTTGTATTTTAGGAAGTTTTCTTTGTTGACCTTGTAGAGACATTAGGATTTATTTGGAAGCAGGAGAGATGAAAAATTAGCAAAGCCTTCTTCGGGACCCGAACCACGGAACTCTGGAATACGCCCCTAGAGTGCTGACCACTACACCACGAAGGCATGCAAAGAAGGTGGGAGAAATACCTTATATACTCCCCCCTTTTAACGGGCGACTGGGGTTCAGGCGACCCAATCGCCAAATCCTGGTGGTGAAGAATCATCATTCACCACTTTTTTTTAGTTTGGAATACGGCCCAGCCTGCTGACCTTTACACCACGAAGGCATGCGAAGAAGGTGGGAGAAATACCTTATAATCTAAGTAAGAATTGACTTAATTTTTTTTTATATTATTTGTTTAGACGAAGCATGCTGAAGCTTCCCAAGCAGAGGAATAGCAAAAAAAAAACACATAGTCCCGGTATTTAACACAGCTTAGCCTTGTTTCAGAGTGCTTCTAGGTAGCATTACTGACGCACAAGATTTGAATACGCTCCGCAATGTTTAATTTTCATATCAAATTGAGGTCTATGTGTGTTGCAAATTCCAAGTTTATTGGATGTTTTCTTCATGGTTTCTTCATTTTGGATAGACAACAGTGTATATGTGTCCAATTTTATTGAGAAAATAAGTTTTTAGTATTGAGTTATGCATTTCAAGTAAAAAATTTCTTTGTGTCTGCTTAGTACATACAGGTATACATTTGAAAACTGCATTCTTAAATTTTCTTTACCGCTTAAACACAGATTTCAGATTTAGTTTTATTTAAACATTTTTAAACTAGGTAAAAGATTTTAAAAAAATATTATTCTTAGGGGAAGAATTTAAGGATTTTTTGGAATTTGTTTTATTATCTGTTTCATAGTTTGCAAAACGTTGAAGAATTTTTGATTAACAAAATCAACGATTTCAAAGCGAACAGTGGCAACGTTGTACAGAAAAAAAAAAAAAAAAAAAAATCATTTTCATCTCCAGCGCGTGAGACTGTGTATCGGAAATTCCAGAGATATGCTCATTTTAAAATTATCTTGCGATATTGCTTTTGAAACGAATTTTATGGTTTAAGCGCAAAGAGCATGATATTTAATAAATAAGGGTAACACACAAAATGTTGAAAAAAGTCCCTTAGGACCTAATTTAAAATCTGAAACCTTTAAGATTTTTTAAATTAAATATTTTAGAAGTTAAGTTATTTTTATTTTGTTTATGCGGTATTAAAATATTCTTTCGAGCTTTGATTTTGTCTTTGAAAACTGATAGATATATTACATGAAACACGAGAGTTCTTCGGAATACTTTAAAGATCATCATTAGAGCAGTGGTCCCAAAGTAACAGGGCGCGGACTTCAAATGGCCTCTGAAGCAATTTTACCCGGCACACGAATACATTTCAATTACATATTTATTGTAACACCAGAACTTATAGTTTTAGAGACATACAGATGCAGATTGAAATCATGTGCGGGACTGCCATTGAAGGAAAAAGGAATGAATTGAATAGTCACTGTATGACTGTATGAAACTTCGTCACTGTATGATTGTATGACAGGTCACCTGACTACAGTGGAGCATTTCTGGTTGACTTAACCCACTTTTTAAATATTCTCAGTAAAGAACTACAAGGAAATAAAAAAAAATTACCTCTGATATGTATGTTATGTTAAAGCTTTTAGAGTCAAACTTCAATTAAAGGAAACATAATTGGAATAAAAAAAAATTAATTTCCTATATCTTAAATCCTGCCCTATTATTTCAAACGAAAAATTTCAGGACTGTGCAAGAAAAATAGCATTATGAGACTTGACTAAAGGTTTAAAAGATATTAATCACTCGAGGTTCAGTTTTACGTTATTGTTATCAACATTAAAAATGAACCTAAATAATGCATCAGAAAATCTGCGAATGGAACAAATAATATACAGTATGGTATAAACCTTATTCAAAAGTTTAAAAATACAAATTGGGTTAACCTGTATTGACACTTCTCAAAAGGTAAATATCCTCAATTACGAAATATTTTAACATGAATAATCACGTTTTTGGGGAATACAATCCAATATGAAACAGTTTTTTTTCCGCAGACAAAAATTAATAAGAAAATAACCCGATGGACCACTGAGCATCTGCAGTCCGTGATGAAGATAGTTTACAGTCAGTTTTCTCCAAAACTACAAACTTCATACGAATCGAAAACTATCAAGTGCCAAGCTATAGCAAGAAAAGAAGAAATTTACAGCTATCGGTATACAAATGTACTTGCTTTTCTATGCGGAAATTGACAGTTATCTTTATACAAATATATGCTTTTCTGTGATAAAGTTTACAGTTATTTATATACAGATATATGTGCTTTTCTATAAAAAGAAATTTACAGTTATATACATACAAATGTATGTGCTTTTCTATGAAGAAATTTACAGTTATCTACATGCAAATCTATGTGCTTTTCTATGAAGAAATTTACAGTTATCTATATACAAATATATGTGCTTTTTATAAAGAAATTTACAGTTATCTACAAACAAATATATGCGCTTTTCTATGGAGAAATTTACAGTTATCTACATACAAGTACATGCGCTTTTCTAAGGGGAAATTTACAGTTATCTACGTACGTGCTTTTCTGTACGTGCCGAAGAAACATTTAATAAATAAAAGGAAAAGAAAAGGTTGTCATTTATTCTCAAATTTTGTCCAACTTGAATAGTTCCCATAATTTTTTATTTTTACTTCCTTGTACGAAGTGAAAGTAGTAGCCTCAGAATGTTAAAATTTTGTATACAGGACTGCAATAACATGTAGTTGTGCTCCTCCCTTTTTGGTAACCTAAACGTCGCTACTGTAATGTTCTAATTCATATTTCGATTGCGCTCTTAATGAAAATTCTCGAAGTTTTTAATTTTTTCTTGTAAAGTTTAATTTATTCTTTTCATTAAAGTCTTATAATTTCACTTACGTTTTAAATTCTTTGGATTATGTGATCTTTGTTTAAAGGCCAAATTTTGATTTGAATTTTTAACTGAAATATTTTATTATTTCACTCATGTTTTCAATTCTTTAAATAGAATTCTCTTTATTTAAGGTATAAGATTCTAATCATAATTTACTTTGTTTTTTCCCTGCTTTGGGGAGGTTCAGAATTTTTGGGTGAACTATTATAATTAAAATACGTTAAAATGGTTCATCGGCTAATTCTGGATAAGAAAAGCAAGGATTTTTGAGGAAGAGAGATTTCCATTGATTTCAGTGTTCTTCCTCCCAACGTAGTAGCATTGAAGTTGATTGATTCTTCTTTTATTATCTTAATTTTTCTTTAAATTTCATTGATGTTTTGAACTGAGGCATTGCTTGTTTGAACAGTTTGGGTCTTGACATTTATTTAATTCTTTATTGCATTTATAGGATTATTTGAAATTTATTACTTATGAATTTAAAATTTTGGTCTTTGTGAAAAATTAGTTCTAAATTTCTTACTTTATATCTATATGTATACCCACTCTATTACTCGGCTCCGTAAGCTCAGTTTTTTTTATTCTTATATGTTGGTAAATTGCACCTTTTTTTAGTTTAAAAATGATTTAATTATATTGTTCCTTTCTTTCGGTTAAAGTTTTTATGCCTTTAGTTAATCTGCTTGCAGTAGTTGTAGAATTTAAAAGTTGTTTAAGTTAGGCTAAGCCTAATGTTTTTGTCATAGCTGCCATATTTGTTTACATTTGAAACTTCGCAGAATAATAAATCAAGTCAGTTTCTGCACCTTCAGTGTCATTTTGCCAAATGGGACCAAAAGTAAACTTTCAATTTTGTACACCGAAAAATTTGCCCTTTTGCTTGCTGGCCGAATTGCTTGTTTTTACGTAGAAACTGTAATTTTAATTGTAAAAATTCCTTTTTTAATTGTTTTAGCTGTATTTGGTGTTTTATGTTTTTCTACATGTTTCAATTTTTAATGAAAATATTTTGAGTTTTTATGTATTTTTGTCTTACCGCGAAGCGAGAACAGAATTAATTGAATAAGAAATATATCTCTAGTGAATTTCGAGGGAATAAGTTTAAATGAAATGCAGAAAAAAAGAGTATAAGTCAATATTCCGTACAAGTAAGTCGTGTGGTGTACACATCAGATCTTTTATTTTAAGTGGTTAATTCAACATATTAGAACTGAACGTAATAAATATTTGTCTGAAAAACTTAATAATTAGCTGTCAATACGTTTAAAAATGTAAAAAATAGTTCCAGGTACCAGGTGCCAATTTCGATTTCAGGAAAAAAAAATAATAATATAAATCGGAAGATTTTCCTTGGCGTTTTTCTTGGTTATATGCTTTTGTGTATATTGATAAACACTTAGAGTGAATATTTGAAATATTCTTTTAAAAATGTTACACTTTGTTAATTTCTAATAAATATAATTTTATAATTTTTTTAAAAAAATCTCGGCTCTGTCAGCTGCTTTTAGTTCATGCATTCAGTTTGAGTCCGAGACAGCAGCTATTTAAGTACTTTAATTCACTGTTTAAAATTCTTAATTTTACTCTAACTACATAGTTTAATTACAGTACAAATTATTACGAATTTTATACATATGTAAATAAATGTAGGCTTAATCCAAATACAATTCGCACATATTTTATTGTATTTTAAAATAATTTTTATAAATTTTTCGAAAAATATTTTGTATCATAACCTATAAAATTTTTAACATCATTTTAAAGTTAATGTATTTACAAGTATACCTGCAAAAAATTACATTTTTGTATTCAAAATTTCCTAAGATATACGTCAATTTACATTTTGGCGCATTTTGAAATTTGGCGTATTTAATATAAACAATAATAACGAAAATGCAGTTTACGCACTTTGTTAAAATTATATAAAAGAATGAACGATGGACCAGTTTGCCCCTCGTGCATGAATGAAAAAAAAAGGAAAGTAAGTAGGGTACTATAAATTAAGAACTCCGCCAAGTGAATTAATCTTACCGCAAACTCAAAAAATCCCCTAAGATAAATTTTTAAATTTCTCCATAAATTTCTTATAAAAAATTACAAAATTTAATATATGGGTATAATTTGAGTCGCGGAATCGAAATTTGGAAAAAAAATAATATGTTATTTTATAAGGTATTTCTCCCGCCTTCTTCGCATGCCTTCGTGGTGTAGTGGTCTGCATGCTCGACGCGTAACCGAGAGGTCCGTGGTTCGATTCCCGGCGAAGGTGTTGCTCATTTTTCATATTTCTGCTTTCAAAAATGCCTAATGTCTCTACAATTTCAGAAAAAGTCCGATTTTGTGCCAAAATAGCTATGTCAGAATAATACTATATATAAATCTAATACATATCCAAGTCTAGCCTTTGAGACATGAAACACGCAATTTGAATTTCGTCAATCGCCCCAAGAACGGAAGATACACAACTATCCCCCTTATTTTTTCACCGCAGTGTACGGATTACTTTACGACACGTTCTTAGTTTTATTGTGAAAACTTGTATTTTATTTGTTTAATAATTGTGATAATTCATACTTACATAGTTAATTAAATGTCCCCTAAAAAAGAAAGTCTGATGTTCCCGGGTTTCAAGACTTTTGGACGAAGGAATATATATTCGTATATAAAACCGAATCGTGTTGTATGTGTATTATGTTACAAGGCCTTGTATGTCGCACCTTAAGTATACAAAGACATTTTAGAACTAAACATCAGTCCACATTTCAAAATTCCGATGAGAAATTTTAAGTTATAAAAAAAGCTGTTTCTGGATATAAGAAACAAGTTACACGTTTTTTCGAACAATTGGAACCAAACCTAAACTACGAATGTAGTTTCGTAATTAATCATTGTGTCCTTGCCAAAGGCAAAACTTTTACAAATGGCGATTATATTACAGGACACATTTTTAAAAAGTGTTAAAATATTGTACAGCGATTTACCAAATCTACAAGAAATATTACCCCGAATTCATGAAATATCGGCTTCTGCGCAAACTGCTAAATAGTAGAAAATGTAATAACAAAACAGAATTCTGGATTACAAGAAACTATTGCACTTAGCGTTGCATTTGAGGAAAGTACTGAAGTGAACAACGTTGAGCGCCTTGTTTTGTTATTATGTTGTAATTATATGTTGTTTATTTTTCATTTTAATAAATATGTTTAAAAGATACATAATACATGATATGTATAACTTAAACTTTTAATTTATACTGATGGAATAGTTATATTTTATTTATTTTGCATTAATAAATACCTTTAAATGATGCATAATTAATATGTAATAAAACTGTATATTCTTGACCTTTGTTCCCTAACTCTGCATGCACTGCTGCGGAAATCGAATTGTTTCAGATATTTCCTACTGTGCGGTATTCTGAATCATATTGGTAGATTGGTTTGGCACACCACAGCTACAGGGATGCCGACTCCTGCTCTAGACCAGGCATGACCAAATTGTTACTTGCGAGCAACATGCGACGCTTTGGCTATTAAATGTCCTATACGCTGTAATAAACAATAATTGCAGTGAAATATAATTCGAAACAGAAATCACGCTATAGTACACTATTTTGGACAGTTCCAAATATTTAATGTGTTAATATGCAAAGTAATAGGCAAAACGCAAAATAGTTCCTTTTCTGTGATATACTGCAATGGCAATCATATTTTAGAAACTTTAACGGACATTAGGACAGCAAAAAAGGAAAATATTGTTGCATTCTACGGGTTCGTGGATTCGGAGTGACTTGAGACAACACTTGATGAAGAATCAAAGCACAGTTTATTAGCCAGTATTACTCAGGAGACAATTCCAAAAACCCGTTTACAGTCGTCGAAAAACTAAAACAAACACGCTGAAACAATCAGCAACACACCCTTCAGGCTATCAAGGTGAAGACAGCTTCACTGCAAAACACTAAATACAACTCCCAACTCGGTCGATCGCTCTCGGGGCTCAATAAACTCAAGATACTCTTCATGATAAGACTTACGATTCGCTTGACAACGCGCTTCGATATACTCTCGCGATGCACGAACTCGCGACACCATCGGTACACTCGACACTAGCCTGCTAGTCCGCTTACAGGGAGGATTTATATAGCTTTTAGCCTGCCTTCGAGAACATTCTGAGCCAAACCGGTAAGAATTCATTCTAAAATGTTCTCCATCCGTCAATGGTATATTGCCAATTTTGTTGCCAAATGGGTGAATTTGGGCCAAATCTGGCAACCCTGCTCTTTCTACTCAACTCTTTCTATTTTCTGGCAACCCTAAGTCCGCTTTGTGGGGAAGCCATCTCACTGTGGCTGGGCGTTTCCTAACAGTATATTAGTCAGCTGCTACTTTGATGATGTGCCTCAGATATTACTTGAACAGCTGTTTGAATATTGTTACGTATTTTGCATTTAGTTAGATACTTTTAGTAGAATTATAATTAAAATTTTTTTATTTCCCCGTGCAATGCAACGCGTGACTATTTTAAGAGAAAGCTACGCCGGAAGAGTAAAAATATAAGAGCACGTACATTTAATATTAAATAAAAGTTTATCTCCGTAATTGATATTTTAATTTGAATAAACGTATTTGACTACTATGTTACCCGCAACCGTAATTCTACTCTTTTTGCTTTCCAGAAACTGCTAGAACTCTCTTCCGTGGCTGATTTAAAAGCTATGAAAGCCAGAGAGAAACATCTCAGCTCAGTTAGTTGCTGTTTAAGTGAGCTGTTGTTGATTGTAGCGAATTCGCGGTGAGATCGGATTAGCTTTCTCTGCGCTTTGGATTGCAGTCTATTTAATGTTTTAGTAGTTTAAAATATAGCTACTGGTTATATTGCCTGATACTGCTATATCGTACGAATATCTTCCAGGAAAGATCCAACGTTTTGTTATATTTTTCGTGATAAGAATACATTTTATTAACTTTTTAACAGACTTGCGCATTCAATCTATTACAAATCCCTACGCACGCAAGAATAGGTATAATTGTAATTTACAATACAGAAAGTAAAATACGTATGATAATCCAGTTTATATCTAATAAATGACAATAATAAACAATTTAAGCAAGGTCTGATTTCCGTTAGTTCTATGGGAAAAGGTGAGCTGCTATCTTTTCATGCAAAACACGGGCAAATTAACAACTTATATTAAAATAATTATATCTTGAGCTGCAATTTATCCTCAGGACATTCCGTGCAGTCTATGTGATTTAGAGAGTTGCAAGCAGTTTAGAAAGGGGGGCCATCAGTTTTGTTTTACAAATTATTATACTATTCTTCATACGAATGTATACCTTTTTATGCTACTATGGTGGCCGGTACTTTTTTGAGCATACTTCTATTTAAATCATTTGATAGTTATAGTCAAGAGAGGGGCTGGAAACGAAAAAATTAATTCCGTTTTCATTTTGATAAAATACTGTTCAGCCCATTGCACAGAAATTTAAAATTTGTACAACGTAAGATAGAGAGAAAAATTGCGACATTAATTAAAAATGAGAAGTTAATTTTTATTTATTTCTAGTGTTTCTTGCTAGTCAAAACATGTTTTATTGTTTTTTAAATAGCGAAAAAATGTAGTTGTTGTTCATCAAAATTTAGTTGAGGCACATGAATTTTCTTGAATTGTAATATTTAGCTCTTACGTATCTAAAGTTTGACCACCAACGTCATAGACTATTAAATTACTTATTTTACACTACCGGCTTGCAATAAAAAATTAAACTAAACATACTTAAACGTAATTTGGTTCCATTCATTACAGTCAGGAACTGTCAAGAATGACAGTTCGTTGGATAACGTAGCAGCACCTTCAGCATTTAAATTTAAAAGAAAACCAAGATTTCAATGAAAGTCTTGTAAAAATAACAGGGATAATGGAAGACTACAGCATGGAATTTCTGTGATTCGACCATGTGAGCATCATCAATTATTACACACTCCCTTAGGAATCGGAATCAATAGGAGAGCGCATTCATCCGCCCATGCGCGGATCGTAAATGAAGCTCACGTGCGAGCGCAGAATCTCGATACCAACATGCGCCATTTCATGCTCGAAACTGCCTCACATTACAATAACGACTATAACAGCAAGGGTTGCACGATCTGCGTTCTGGAGCGAACTATTCCTAATTGCTCCAAGAGAACTGAAACTTTTCTTCATCCCTGCACGGATCCACTGCTACCAAGGATCAGGATGCATCGCCATGGCAACCGCGGAGTGCCAGACACTGGTCCCAGATGGGAGGCTGAAGGCAAACTCCTCAAGGCGGATCCTTGCCACATTAATGACCGCATGAGGGGCTTTAGAGATTAGTTCTAGCTTCCAGATTGTATTGACCTTAACAAACTGGAAAGTTTAGTTACGTGGCTCGAGTTACATCCATTCTCAAGGTGTCTATCTACCTCTCTTCCGCAATTTGAGTTTTGCATCAGTCCATTTGCTGATGCACGGTCAGGAGATCAAGTTATGCAATGCCTTCTAAATACAAAGCAGGCGCTATTTAAGTATTAAACTCCTCTCATACGGCCATTCTTATTAGAAGGGAACTGAAGTTTAGCCCATGAAACAATTACCCATTTTCAGAGAAGGAACAAGTTCTGTATTCAGGTACTTAAATTATATACACACTTTTTTAATATTAAATGTGTCCAAAATGTTACTAGAGTTACTTGATTGCCAACAAAATGTGAGTAGGGACGACAGACATATACCTGAAAACCATTTCGAAGTGTAGAAAGGAAATATAGATCTCAACAAAACCATGAAGGACAACATTCAGAAATATTCCGCTTTTTCTCTTAGGTCAAGATCTACAAAGGGCAAATTTAAATTAAAAAAATATGTTAATTTGAGTGAGTGCAACTTTAGAAAAATAAAAAAAATATAATTATAATTAAAAGTTTTCCATGTTAGCCGAACGCATATTAAACTTAAAGATATTTCTCTACAGTTCATTTTTACCCTATTATTATTGGCTTCATTAGTAACAGAAGGCTATTTTTTTCTCTCCCATTGCAGGTTTCATTTTAGCATCAAGATAAAAATGAAAATAATAATAAGAAGAAGGTTAAAAAAATCTGAAGCTTTCATATTTTACATTACGCCCAAAGGGACGTATTTTTAACGTTTTGTGTATACCTTTATTTATTAAATATCATGTTCTTCACTGAAACCATAAAATTCTATTCAACAGCAAAATCGCAAAATAATTTTAAAATGAGTATGTCTTTAGAATTTCCGATACACAGACTCGCGAGTTGGAGATAAAAACTTTTTTTCTCCATACAGTGTTGCCATTGCTAGCATTGGAATCCTCGAGTTTGTTAATCAAAAATTCGTTAAGTGTTAAAAATATGAAATTGATTATGAAATTGATTATAAAACAAATTTCAAATTCCAGATTAGAGCTTCCAGATCTTTATATTCGGCGGAAATTCACGTTATTCAAATTCGATGGCTCTAGATACCGTTGTTTTATCACAATGCGAAAAAATACATACATTTATGCAGATTCTCCATTGTTTAATTTCTTTAAATATAACACAGAGCGATAATATTTGGCGGCAACAATTTGAAAAGTGAACCGACATTTACAGTGAATCAAGGCAAAATGCCAAAACGAAATTAATAGTCCTTCGTCTTAACGTCCTTTGGACCAATAAAAAAAACTTTCAAATAATTCAAATGGCAAAGTTCAACAAGTAAATAAACTCAGCAATTTTACTCAAATAATGCAATACTGAAGAGTATAATTTATACAGTAATTTCTGAAACAAGGCTGAAAGTTATTTTTCCTACATCAGCTAAAAGCTTCACGGAAAACAACTTCGACTAATGATCTAATTACTTTTGATGAAGTTCTCAAGCTCATAAGTCTACATATAAATAAATAAACTTCGTTAGACAATCTTTAATTCAGCATTGAGAAGATTATATCTTTAATTCTGACACAGACTTAAAAATAATACTTTTGGTACTCTTTTGTAAAACCATTTCGATGCTTCGAAAATTTTACATTTGTTATTCCTTCACGTAATCATGTATTTACGAAACAAGTGCTGACAAAGAAAAATGCTGCTTTGAGTTATTTGCATTTAAAAAGGGAAAATGAGATTATTTATTCAAAAATATGCGATGTGCAAGTAGCGATGCATTAGGAGTATCTGGTAAATCTTTAATTAAACAAATATAATTAAAAAATCCATTCTTTATAAGGATTTCCGTTTTAAGTTAGTACATTATGGGCTACAGTGCATCACCACTTTTTTATGAATCCTCTTGTACGATGAGTTTCGAAACATAGTGTCATTAGTTTTCGTATTTGTATTTATGGGTTTGTAATTCAGGTTTTATGTATTTTTGTACTGTTATGCGCCATTTTTAATTTTTTATTGATTGATCCAATGCACGTTGCGTAATAATATTTTGTGCTTCTTTTATTTAAAAAAGTTTGTGACCTCTTATTGTGTTTGTTAGTACTTGTTTCCTGAAATGTGTTACAGATCTTTTAATTCTAAATCAATCAAGGTTTGAATGCCAAAGATAGTTCAATTAGGAAACAATATATGATTGGAAATTCCACTCTCAATCACTGTTGATAATTTTAATCCCCAAACTGGCTACAATCAGAGACTTGGAGACATTCTATTAGTTTCCGTAAAATATATTTTTCAAGCTTCTAGAACTGCTTGCTTTTATCCTTGAGTTATCTTATAAAAAGAACGCTGCGTGAAGCTGAGAGTCAAGCAGTTCTGTTATTTAGTTCAGAGTCATGATTTTATATTGAACTCCTATTCCTTTAGATTTTCCTCTTTGAGAGATATCAGTAATTTGTCTTGCGGGTTGAAACGAATTTGTCCTATCTTATATTTTCTCCTAAGGATATTTAAAGTGGTTTATCTTACTATACGAGTTGCTTATTTCAATACAGTTTCAGTTTCCTCTTTTTTTTTAGCCCAAAGGAGTGTTAGCTTAGAAAGGCTATTAATTTCGCTTTGGCATTTTCTTTGGTTTACTATAAAAGTCTGAATCACTTTTCAAATTGTTGCCACCGAATATTACAGGCCTGTTTTATATTTAAAGAAATTAAGTAATGAAGAATCTGCATAAATGTACGTACGTTTTTCGCATTGTTGAAAAACAACGGTACCGAGAGACATCCAATTTTGAATAAGTAGTCCTCCAGTCGAATATGGGCATCTGGAAGCCTAGATTTGGAGATGTTTTTATTATCTATTTCATATTTTGTAAAATTTTAACGAATTTTTGATTTACGAACTCAACGATTTCAAAGCGTTCCATTAATATAACCATCGCGTGCATCTTCAAGCACGGATATTTTATGCACGAGATTCCTTTTTGTGATATTACTGTTGACGGGAATTTTATAGTTTAAGTGCGAAGAACATAATAATTAATAAATAAATGCAACACACAAAACGTTAAAAAACGCTCCTTTGGACGTAAAATAAAACCTGAAACCTTTCAGATTTTATATATATATATATTTTTTAATTATTTGTTTTTATTTTTTCGCCCAGAAGAGCTATTGGTCTCAAAACAGGATTTTGCATTGAATCACTTTTCCAATTGTTGTTACGAAATATCATCATCCTATTTATATTATTATCGTTACGAAATATCGAAATATTATCGTGATCATTGTTTACTTTTAAAATATTTTACTTTTGTTTCATTCACTGACTTCCATTTGTCAAATTTTTACTTGCCCTACCTTAGGGCGCGACTTTTTTCGAGATTCTAAATGATAAGGACCCACACTAGTAATTTCCCGTAAACGAGCCATCTTAACTACCTCATCTCCTTTAATATATGTATATATTTATATACTTTTGGTACTGCCGATTGCAACCAAAAAGCGAGATTCACATCTACAGGTTATAGCAGTACTATATACAAACTCTCAACGTTCTGAGGCTATTTATGCAGACATCATGAAAACATTTTCTTGCAACTTTGAAGGATTTTCATATAACACAATTTGTGTTTCTAAAGGTATCTTCAGATGCAGGATTATTCATTTATTACTTAATTTAAGGATATGAAAAGAGGCTTTGTATAATTGTATTTAATTTTTAAAGAACGTTGAGCTTTAAAAAACGAAAATTATTTTTCTACATATGGCTTTCACAATTTTTTTCTTCAAACCTAGTTTAATGTGAAAGGGTAGCAAATACGCTTATCGAAGGATGTACAAAGGACTCAGGAATTGAAATTTTAACGCTTGAAAATCATAGCCTTCCCCCCCACCCAAAAAAAACTTTTTTTCGCCTGTTTTTCTTTGTTCCGATACTAGAACTCACACAGAACAGCAACAGTACTTTGCATTGTCACCCTGAAAGGTATATTCGTTAGCCACATGGTTAGAAGGAGAGGTTCGTCACGGGTTTTCACAATTTTTGTGAGCGATATTTGCCGAGCGAAGTATTATTTTATAGGTGTTAATTATGTGGATCATCAAAGTTTGGTTTGTTTTATTAAGATTATGGCATAGCATACTAGGGGTTTCTGCCTAAGGGAACGGATGCTTTCGTGGATGACTTTCTAAGGGAAACTTCCTCGTATACACCTTACGCATGGGAAAACACCCATGCAACCAGCCCGTTCGCCTGGGTGAACCCACATCGGAACTAGTAGTGTTCAGCGACTTAACCGCTCCGCCCTGGTGGGTCAGATCATCAAGGACGGTGAAGAATAGCACGATTCCAGATTGCCGTATGAAATTAAATTAAGAAGAAATAGTTTTTGGTCCTAGACATGGTATTGAAAAAAATCGCCCCGAGATTTCAATAGCTGCATATTCTTGTTATACCTTTTTTATTTAATCAAAAATTTTGAATGAATATTACGGTATCATCTGAATTATGATCAGGGTGGTTTTAATGAGAAAAAAAATTCGCAGTTAAGAGAGACGAATTTCAGAGTTTTATTTCTGTTATTACTAGGAAAACGAAGCAGGAATATATAAGGGTGGTCCTTTTGAATTTTTACAGTTTTTTCTAAAATATAATTTTCAGAAAAAAGTTACAGATTTTGTAATACTCCCGTGAACTTTCCTCACAAAAAATCTTTCTATACTGTATACATAATAACCACTAGAGAAATCAAGTAGACCTCTACAATGTCATCTATAGTTTTGCGAACCAAAAAAAAAAAAAAAAAAAAAAAAAAAAACAAGCAAAATAATAATGTAATATTAAAATGCTGGAGTTAAAAGTTTTTTTTTTCAAAATAAACGGGCGTCGAATACTCTTGATACACCACTGGTCTGACATCATCGCTATGTATTATTTTTGTTTCACGTAAAGCTTAGCTGAAGATGTATCCTGTTTTCCGCTGTTTGCGGATGTAATATCGGTAGTTCCGTGGGCTCTTGCTCTACACCGTCCCACAGATAGGACGGCTCAATGATCAATAGGTTCAGAATAGGTTCCTGACTAATATTTCAGCGTGGAGGAAAAAAGTACTGATAACCCAAATGTTAGTCCAAAGCTTAGAACTATATTTATTAACAGTATGTTAGTACAGCTGCATAAACTAATTTGATAAAGAGTGGTGCCAATTCCTTTTGCAGTTTTTTTTGGGGGGGGGAGGGTTTGGAAGGCGGAGGTAAAAAACCTGCATTTTACTGTATATTTACAGAATATTAAGCCAAAAATAAGATTTTAATCCGTTTTGATATATGTCATTCAAACAAGAGCCTCGCACCAACCTGAGAGTTAAAACAGCGATGTAATAAATATTTTACCATCTTACCATAATTACGACAGAAAATTACATGTTACTCTGCAATACTTCCATTTCAAGAACAAGGATTTATTAGTCTTATACGAATAATAAGAATATATGAAGAAAAAGTGATCAAAAAGGTAACTGCACTTAGAATATGCTGCTGAAACAATGAAATCCTATTTCGTATTTACAATACGTTATAGGTAACACTCGCACTGTATTCCAGTCTTTGAATGCCATCGTTGAAGGACCATGTAATTAAATTCAAATCATACATTTTCCCTAGCTTTGTTACTCCAGCTGTATTTATTAGGGCTCTTGCAAAATGAGATAGGCTTCGATACTTAGCAGATAAGAAATTAACCCTTGACACTTCTGTTGTCCTCTTCACGAAAGGGCATTCCGCCCATTCATAAATAACAGCATGGAATTCAAATAACCACGTGAGTAGTGAAATACACCCCCTCCTCGTAGTAAAATAGTAGAAATCGAAGAGGGTTTGGCCGTTGCTATGGAAACGGCAACCCCGCTATCGATCGAATTTATCAATGAAAGTGGTGAAACCAATCGCCCCGGGCCATGACGGGTGTTGCTTATGGTCGTGGCAGAATACCCTGTCCTAATAAGAATTTCTTCGTTTCACTCACCACGCTTGAAGATTATTGCAGCACGGAGAATATCTCTTTTGCAATTATAATTTAATTCATAGGCCGCCCTTGCATTCATATTTAAATTTCATTCCAGGCAATTAATCTTACATTAGGGAATACAGCAGATTGTTGTCGAGAGGATAATATGGCTTAATTTCTAAAGATGGGCATTTTAAAAGAATGCGGCAAAATATTAATTCATTGATATCCTGTTTTAATAAATAATATTAAATTATACTAGAACTGATGCTGTAATTTTTAACAGAGAGAATTATAATATATTGCAATATAGACCTGTTTTTAAAGACGTTATACACAGTGATCTCTCTCTAAGGCAGCCACTCACACTTCCAGATAATTTAACAGCAGCGTTGAAAAGAACGGGATTTGAGTTAATATCATTACTTAATATACGTTTTTTGGCTCTAAGGAAATCCTGTAGATCCCCGAGGAAACTTTACAAATAATTTTCTCAGAATCAGAGTCAAAATTATGGTTAATTTACCATCTATGATAAGATATCTAAGATTCGGGATCCTTGATGTGAAATTCCAATACTGGTGTTGTTTCAGCCCGAAGGTCGTTAGCCCAGAAGGGTTAATAATTTCGTTTTGTCATTTTCAAACTGTTGCCACCAAATATTACAGCCCCGTATGATATTTAAAGAAATTAAATAATGAAGAATCTGCGTAAATGTATATATGTTTCTCGCATTGTGATAAAACAACGGTACCTAGAGCCATCCAGTTTTGAAAAAGATATTCCTCCACCATCTGGAAACCCTAATTTCCCATAACCCTAATGGGCATCTGGAAACCCTAATTTGGAATTTAATTTATTATGTATTTCATATTTTGTCAGACATCAGAGAACTTTTGATTAATAATCTCAACAATTTCCACGGGAGAAACGGCAACATTGTACGGGGGGAAAAATAAATAAAATCTGAAACATTTCAGATTTTATTTATTTTTTATTAAAATCTGAAATGTTTCAGATTTTAAATTACGTCCGAAGTAGCGTTTTTTTAAGTTTTGTGTTTTGCCTTTATTTACTAAATATCATGCTCTTCGCACTTAAACCATAAAATTAAGTTCAACAGCAATATCACAAAACAATTTTAAAATGAGCCTGTCTTTAGAATTTGCGATACACAGTTCTGCAAGCTGGAGATTAAACAGTAAAGAGTCTCCCCCCCCCCTTAGAGTGGTGCCATTGCTCGCTTTTAAATCGTTGAGTTTGTTAATCAAAAATTCGTTTAATGTTACAAAATGTGAAATATATAATAAAAAAATTCGAAATTCTGAATTTGGGCTTCCAGATGCCCATATTTGGGTGGAAACGTAATTGGACAACGAAACGTACGTACCCGAAACTTACGTTATTCAAAATTGGATGGTTCTAAGTACCCTTGTTTCATCACAATGCGAGAAGTATACATACATTTGCGCAAATTCTTCATTATTTACTTTCTTTAAATATAATACAGAGCTATAATGTTTGGTGGCAACAATTCGGAAAGGGAATCGGACATTTATAGTGAGTCAGCGCAAAATGTCAAAACGAAAACAATAGTCCTCGAGGGACAAAGTCCCTTTGGACTGAAAAAAAAATTATCGCCAGCGTGCGAGACTGTGTAACGGAAATTCTAAAGATATGTTCATTTTAAAATTATTTTCAGATATTGCTGTTTAATTGAATTTTATGGTTTAAGTGCGAATAACAGGATATTTAATAAATAAATGCAACGAAAAGCGCCCCTTTGGGAGTAATGTAAAATCTGAAAGCTTTCAGATTTTAATTTTTATTTTTTTGGAAACTTGGCCAATATATACATAAAACCCTACTGACGAGATTTTTTAAAAATTCCCCAAGAATTAAAACTAAAAACGGGATCTTTAAGAAAGAAATAATGAATTTTACTTGTCAGCAAACCCAAGCAACCCTTAGAAAACCTAAGCAATTTTTTAATTAAGAGAAGGACGAAATAGAATGACGACAAAGTTTGTTAGGCATTTCAGGATGATATAACAAACTTTAATGATGATTTAGTAGCGGAATTTTGGTGGCGAGAGCAAAGGTTTTTAAAATCTTTTTCAATGACGGTGGGAGAAAACCTTATGTTAAGGATAACAGATATCAAATAACTGAATTCAGGAGAAAGAAAAATTCCTGAAGAACCAATCTTGGCAGTACCTTGTTCTTAAGAATAAAAGGAAGTTATTTTTATTTTCTGATATTCTGCAGAAAAAAGGAATTCAAACTTATACAAAATAACATAAGGCTGATTAATACACATAACTATAAAAATGACGATTTTTATGATTCTTTCATTAGCTTGATTATAAATTAAAATTACTGGAAATTAACTAAATTTTGAGTAATTTTGATAAATCATTGTGTATCTCAAAAGAATATAAAATTTTGTGTTAAAGGGTAAAACAGTTATAAGCTGCTGTCAAAAGTGCATCGAAATTAAATAAAATTAATATTAATTTTGTAAGGAAATTTGTGGGAGATGAAAATAAATTTTTACTTACTAGAAAGTACACTCTCTCCACACACACACATACACAAAAAAAAAAGTTAAAAGATGTGGACGGACACGTATCTCCCGTTCTTTTGGACCGAGCGACAAAATTTAACTTATATTTTCCTACCCTGAAAGAGCGAGTTAGGATATATATTAGATTTATATATAGCACTGTTCTAACATATGTATGTTGGCACAAAATGGGCCTTCTTCTGAAAAGACATATCGAGTTTTTCCATATTTCGATTCTATTATGTCAAACTGCTAAGTTTTCTAAAAATTGCACAAGTAGTTTTAAAAATTAGCTCTCAAAATTTTAACTTCTCAATGTTAATCGAATTTGGTATATATATATATATCTATATCTCTTTTTAGATTAAACATATTTGATTCCTTCATTCCCATTTCGAAATTTAGGTTTAATTCAAATAAAAATCGCAGATGTTTTCTAACTTAATTTTAAAACTTGTATTTCTTATAAGATTTTCGAAAACATTTTTCCATTATAACTTATAAAATTTTTACCGTCAACTTAAAGCAGACGTATTTCTAAACATACCTGCAAAATATTAGAGTTTTTATTTAAACGTTTCTACGATATACGTGAATTTACATATTGACGTTTTTTGAAATTTCGCATCTTTATTTAAAGCTGTAATAATGCCAAATATGGTATACGAATCTAAAAATAAGAAGCCTGATTAAAAAATATAATATAAAGTAAATTATTTGAAAGAATGAACGATGAACCTTTTTTTCTTTTCGTGCAATATAAAAGGGAAAGGAAACCAGGTTACCATAAATTAAGAATTTCGACTGGTAAATTTCGCATACTGAAAAATATTGCACCAAGATAAATTTTTTAATTTCTAGGTAAGCTTCTCTCCAAATTTAACAAAATTTCTCCGAAAACGTTCGGTTTTGTGTCAAAAGATTTAGGTTAGAAAACTGCTATATATAAATCTAATCTATATCCTAAGTTGGACTTTCCAGGTATGAAAAACGCAAGTTAAATGTCGTCAATCGGCCCAGTAGAAGGGGAGATAAAGAATTGTCCTCTCCACTTTTTTGTAGAGTGCACAGGAAATTTACATTTAAATATACCTCATAAATGTGTAGGAAGAAAGCAAAAAATAGATAAGGGGAAATGTATATAATACATAGCACGCCTCCACAGTTTTCTTTCCAGTAAATCCATTTTATTTGGGAAAGCACATTATTCACTTGTGAATTCAAATCTGAAGGATTCTTTCTAGAAAGCTTTACTTTACCCTTGACAAGAAACTATAAACTTGAAAGCTTTCTTCCTCCCGCTTTTTCAAGAAAGGAAAGTGATAGAATTTCGCAGAGATTAAAGAACTGAAACATTTTTATTTTCTTTCAAATGCAACAAGCTATGCGAATAAAATCCTAGGATTAGAAAGGCGAAAAATATAAATATTCGTTTTTGTACCTTGTGTTTAAATCAGATTTTGAAAATATCTATTTATTGCGCTGTGTGGTGTCTTAAAAGAAAATGTTTTACAGGAACACAGGAACAGAAAATTTTACGTTAAAGATTTAAACGCAAATTTAAGTTTTAGAACTAAACTGATAATTTTTTAAATTAAAAAAAATGCTTCTTGCTTTTAAAATGTTTTTTGAAAACTATCCAAGTCCTACATCCGATCCCTAGTGTTTAGAAAATGTACTACAGTAATGTTTTATTTATGTTTTATGTTTAATAGCACATTTACGTAACTTTACCTCAGGGTTTACCTACCTGTTTTGAGTAATCAATGCTTTTGTTGAAGCTCGTACTTATAGTATTATGGGCTATTATTATATGTTCTCATCTTATACATTGTTTTATATGCAAGCCATTTTAACTTGCAAAATACCATAAAATAATTAATAAACTTTAATTTGCAAAATAAAAAGAACTTGCATTTTTTTTTTGTAAAAATTCAAAATTTCGCATGCTTCTTATTATTTTACATTGAGTCCTAAATGGCATTTTATAAGATTTTTCTTAATTAAAATTAGGCATACACATTTCAGTACGAAGTTAGCATTCATTTCAAATAAAAGAATCTGACCATTTTGACAGATAATTAAGAGTTCTGAACATCTGGAATCTTAAGATCTTAAGTTCTGAACATTTGATATACCCTAATCGGTTTCTGAATATCTGAAAGTCCAGATAACTAGTACAGCTGGGTGCAGATAACTGAGGTTCTTAAAAGCTAGAATCCAGACGGCTGGGGTTCCGAACATCTGAAATCCGAATAACTGAGGTTCTGAGCATTTGAAGTCCAGATAAGCGAGGTTCTGCATAACGTTCGAGTTCAGATAACTGGCGTTCTTCTGTACATCTGCAGTCACGGTATTTGTCTGGTGAAAATTTATCTATTTATTTTTGACTAATAGTTAATTTTTGAGTTAAAGTAATTTTCTGTCACATTCTTTTTACCCACGCTTTTCATGCCAAAATATAAATGAGATAGCAAGCGTTTATTCAGATTGAGGGAGTTTCAAGTGCTATTTAAGCGAAGGTTTCGCAAGTTGATTTTACAGACTCTTCTGCGTGCTTGAAGCCACTTTGTTAAATGACTTAATAGCGATTTGATTCTCCGGCGTTTAGTGCTTCTAGCCATTAGATTTGTCTCGCCGGTTTTCTACAAACCAGAGCCTTTCCTGCGCGTTATTTTATCCTCTTAGCCGTTAGTCTAATCTTGCTGCATTTGATTTTAGTTTAACATAACTTATTTAAGTTAAGCCAGAACTGTTGGCTTGTGTAAACCCTCTTCTGACTTTTGTTTTTGCATCATAAGACTTGAGGATAGTTCTTCTATAATCATTTTTAGACTTTGGTAGTGCATGCTTCCTAAAACTTCAAGACTTTAGAGTCTGTAACGAAGGTATTCATATAATTAGGTTTATTAACCTTTAAAACCTTTGACTTGAGGATAATTCTTCTATAGTCTTTTTTAGAGTTTGCTAGTGTATGCTTCCTAAAAATACCAGACTTTATAGTCTAAAACGAAGGCATTCATATAATTAAGTTTATTAACCTTTGAAATCTTTGACTCGAGGATAATTCTTCTATACTCTTTTTTAGAGTTTGGTAGTGTATGCTTCCTAAAAATACAAGAATTTATAGTCTGAAACGAAGGTATTCATATAATTAGGTTTATTAATTTTTGAAACCTTTGACTTGACGATAATTCTTCTATAGTCTTTTTCAGAGTTTGGGAGTATATTTTTCTTAATACAAGACTTTATAGTCTGAAACGAAAGTATTCATATAATTAGGTTTACTAACATTCAAAATCCGGACAATTGGGGTTTTGAACATCAAGCTTCCAGATAAGTGAGATTCTAAGTCGCTGAATTAAAAACAATTACGGTTCTATACATGTGGAACTCAGATAACTGTTCCGCTAAGCTTAAAAGTTTTGCAAAAGGGCCTCCGATTTTGCTAAAACATTTTTAAAACCAGCGAGGCAATTTTCGAAAGATAATCCGTAATAGAAAACGATTTTGACAAACTTCACATGTTAACCGCAGACAAATCCATTTGTTCTCCGTCGTCTTCACAAGATGATAAATACCTGCAGAGCAGACGCCCACACGGCAAGAATCATTTATTTCACTTTATCATAATTTGATTTAAAGAGGAAATTGTTGTATCGAGACAGTCGTCGCGACCATTTTCTGTTATCAAGCTGAACGAGTAGTCCTAATGATAATTCAGAGATTTGCGATCAAGTGCTCTTCTTTGGTTGATTTCGCTCTGACTCAGGCTTTTTTTAGGGAAACACGTCTAACCTTTCAACGAATTTTTTCACAAAATGTCTTAAATATTTCATTAATCATAGAAGCTTGCTAGAGAGCTTAGAACAAGCTGAGAAAGCGATAGTAAAATATTATAAAATGCGTGAGAACATTTGCAAGTCGCAAGAATGTTCTTGAATTATTGACTTGCTATTCACTAATTGGGAATTCCACTGCTTTTGATGAGTTCGTGTTATTTATTTACCGTGTATAAACGTTTTGTTTTCAAAGATTGCAAATAAAAATATTAATTTTTTCAACGTTAGGAAATAGAATTAATTACTTTCATTTTTGTTTAAACTTTTGGTTTTAAGCCGCTTAAAATTGATTGTTCGACCCACATTCAAATGCCGGTAAACGAGCTGGTTCCTCTTCTTAATATATCTTCGATGGAGGATCCTTCCCCTCGGGAGATAGCCTTCAGATGTTTTGCCAAAATCCAAATAATATCTTAATTTAAAAATTCTCCCTGAAATTCAAAGTTTTCAAAAATACCAATAGAAAGAGATAGTTTCTTGAGAATGAATTACGAAATACTGCTGTCACTTTTTCGTTGCCTGTATTGCTTTTCAGCACATTCGAAGATGCTCGTACTTACATAATTTTATTTAAAAGTGTTAGGGAAAGTTAGGTAGTATATATATATATATATATATATATATAAGTGCAGTTATTATTAGGAAATGTGTGCTGTTATTAAAGTTAATATAGGAAGTATATTATAATTAACGTTATTGTTAGGAAATACTAAGATAGGAATATACGCTAGTAGAAAAATTAGGAATACATGTGTGTGAATATGTGCAGGAAAATCTGGATATCAGACGTTATATGATATACTAGATATCATATTTCATATATATATATATATACTGTATATCAGTCTTTTAGCCAATCATCCAGTACATTTAATATGTACAAAAATATTAGTGAACAGATATACACAGTTTTGCAAAAAAATCGAAGCACGAAGAAGGAATTTTGCGATCGTAACGAAATTTAGTATGCAAAAACATCTTGATAGAACGTGCACATGATCAAAGTTTCAAGGCAAATGAATAGGAATTGTGATCATAGCGCGCTTTTCTAGCGCGCAGTTCGCAAGTATAAAACCAGTAACAGAGGCAGAAATTGCTGCCATTGTAATTCCGTAAAGAAGCAACTAAAGATGCCGTTGCAACGATATCGAAAATCTTACAGACACGACTTCGAACGTGGTCGCATTGCAGAGTTGCGTGAAACTGGGTGGTCACATCGAGCAATAGTCCGCCATCTGCAGCGTACAGACAGTGCTGTGCAAAGATGCTGGCAGCAATGTTGCTACAAGGAAATTGCCGACGAAGTGAAGGCTCTGGAAGGCCAAGGTGCACAAATGCGAGGCAAGATAGGATGATTGTTTGTCAGGCCCGAACAGCCCTAACGGCATCATTGTCGACTATTCAACGCATTACAGCCACGTCTATAACTCCCGTGGTACCGTCCACTATCTCACGGCACTTGTCTGAAGCGGGGTTACGCTCACAGAGGCTTCAAGACATTTGCCTTTTACCCCACAACGTCGGCGGAGTCGTCTGGAATAATGTCGCAGCCGATCATCATGGCTGCCATCAGACTGGCATCGTATAGTGTTCAGCGATGAATCTCGCTTCACTCTTGAAGCAGATGACTACCGTGTTCGCGCTTGGAGAAGACGGGTCCAGCGGTTCCAATTAGCCTGTGTTGTACAAAGGCATACAGCCATAAACCCTGGTGTGATGGTGTGGGGCGCTATTTTTTATGACAGCAGGTCATCTTTAGTCCTCCTCTGTACATCTTTAACAGCTCAACGATATGTTGATACCATCCTGCGGCCCGTTGCATTACCCTTCATGGCATGTCATCCTGGGGCCATTTTCCAACAAGATAATGCCAGGCCACATACCGCTTGCATATCTCTGGACTGTCTCCGTGCGTTTAATACTCTTCCTTGGCCAGCCAGATCACCAGACCTTTCACCAATCCAGCATGTCTAGGACATAGTAGGCCGCCAGATTCGGGCACCACAAAATGTCGCAGATCTGGAGCGACAACTGATAAATACCTGGTAGAATGTGTCGCAGGATGACATTAGGAGTCTCTACCACTCCTTGCCTCGACGAATTCAAGCATGCATTGCCGCCAGGGCGGTTTGACCAACTACTAATTTGAATACTCAGTGGGTGATTGTGAGTCGTGAACAGGTACTATGACCTTGACTTTTTAATCATTTTATTATCTGTGTATGAGCTATACACATATTCAATTTCATCAAAAACAACCACTTCCTTCATGGTGCTTCGATTTTTTTTTTGCAAAGTGTATATAAATATATATATATATGTAAGATAAAATATGTAAACCAAAATGATAATTTAAATTATCAATAACCTTAATTCCTCAGTTTTAATTTGGATATTTTTCCTTCCTATTCTAAAAATAGTAATAACTATTTCTTGACTGCATCATTTCTAAAGCAATCCATATCATATGATGATCATAGCGCCGATGACGTAGTTAATTCGGAACTTGTACTCTAAATTTCAAGAACTGAGACCTTTTATTTGGTGGGCTTTCATATTGGATAACTGCGCACTTTTGCTTCTACCTCTGTTCTCGTTAAGACACTGCCTCGCTGCTCTCTTCCTATCGCTGCAGTATCAAAAATTTTTTATTACTGATAACTTTTTTTGTTGCGATTAACTTTCAAGTGGCAGAATTAGGAATAATACTATCATAAGACAGATTCTACATGCAGGCCTAAATATTGATTGGTTGGTTTAGTTTATTTAGTTATGGCAAAGCACTGGATGACTATCTGCTTAAGGGGTGGGATGCCTTTGTGGAGGACTTTCTAAGGGAAAGAAGCTCGTATGCACGTTACAAAAAACATGGGGAAAAACACGAAAACGGACATGCAGCTAACTCGTTCGTCTTGATTCGAGCCCCGCACAGAATAGCCAGTGCTCAGCGACTTTACCTCTCGGCCGCTGGTGGGGCTCTCAATACTGAAGCAGATTAAATAAAAGAAACAAGTTTGGAATAAAAATGTCGCAGACACTGCAGAAAAATATGAATGCAAGAAGAAGAACGGTTTTAAGGATCAATATATTAAATTATTTTGGGTTAGAACATAATTCCCCAATGTAGATGCCTTCGCCGACGGATTGGCACTGAAGAGGTCGATCGATGTCTAGGGGGCGGAGTTGTTCCGAGGGGCATTGAAGACGAATCGAGAAACAAGTGGGCAATAAGAAAATGCTTACAAATTTGATGGCCTAAATATTTCTGGAACAAATAATTTCATTGAATCGTAATGCACTTTGCAGTTGATAATACAACGTTACCTTTAGAAGAATTGAATCAAATCATATGAGTTGACTTTTCTACATGTTAATTCAAAATGTGCAGTGAGCTCTAGATAATGTAGGGGACGATGCTGCGATTAACTTAAATTAATTCTAGAGCAGTTAAAAAATCACAGAAAAGAGGAATAACCTATATTAAAGTTAACGGAGAAATATGTTTAACGATTTATTTGAATTTTAGAATAATTTAATACGGAGAATAAATACATTTAATTTGTATGATTCTTCTGTATCTAGAAGTTTATGCCAATGTCCTGCAGACCACTTCTAGACTGGAAGCTGCCACCATTTTTTTTTTTGAAAAAATCCCCAAGTCATAAGAAGGTTAAAAATAGCCTTTTTTCTATTTAAATCTTAAATAAACAGAAAGGCACTGCTTATGAAACAGACGAACCTCAGCTAAGTGGCGGAGTCTAAATTTACATAATTTCAAATTCAAATGTTGGAAATCAGATAGCCTTAGTAAGCTTTGTCATAAAAAACTAAGCCAAACGAAACCAACCAAATGCAGGTGACGTAGTCTGAATAAACTAACTACTTTCAAGGTAATAAAGGGTGCGCTTTTCAAACGCCGGCAAGCAGTTGTTTCAACTGGAAATAAACTTACGCAGAGCTGGCGATAATACATAACTGCAAGAAGCTGTAACTCTAAAAATTCAAACCCTCGGCTTAAATACACAAAAAAAAAAACTAATTTGCATTCTGGTGAGGGCTACGAAAGGAAGAAGTTATAGTAAAGGTAACTAGTTAATTAACATAAAATCTTATAGACTGCGTAAATTAAATTTGCTTTCAAAACTCAACACAAATAACACAAGGAAAAATTCACTACGAATGAAGAAACTAAGATATAAATTACATTAAAGAATGATAACATAAAAAAGAACTTGAATAATATCACTGAGTTCAAATTCCAGCAAAAAGTTGGTTAAAACTTTTTTTTATCAGTGTTTTAACATTTTGTTTCAGTAATATTTTTTATCACAACGTTTCTTATTGCAGTTCAAGATCATAGACAGATAATTATGTAGTATTTTGGATAGAAGCGACTCCTAATTATTATAACATCATTTGCCATTACTATTATTATTGTACATCTTTCTTTGCTTTTCATAATTTCGGAGACAGTTTCTGGCTTCCCTTGATAGCTTTTCTATTGTTTCTCAATAAGCAATATTTTTGGGATAGGACTCGAATACGCCTTTAGGAAACTGCGAATTAACTGCATGCATATAAAATTTATTATTGTTATTATTATTTCGAAAGAGCTTACGAAGCGTAAGCATCAGTCTACAAGAACCTACAAGCCTGTAATTCCAGTAATATTCGATCCATACAAGCAGCATGCTCATTCTATGTATGCCACTTAGCATGCCGTATCTAGTCATACTTTGTCACGTTTATTACTACAAATATGGATGCTTTGAAAAATATTTAACTATAACCAACCGTTTCCACATTGCTTGATACGTTATAATTAATAATGCGATGCAACACAAATGCAACAAATACATACAGATTTCAGTGCGTGTTTAGTAAATGCTTGCAGATTACATTCAAATGGTTGATAATTTATGATTATTTCATGGGGGTAGGAGAAATATGAACGGCTCGAAGCGAGTGCTGAGCAAAAACAACTTTAAGGAGGTGATGAGGCAAACAATCTGGGTACTTTTGAGCTAGAAGAACGATGAGAAAGAAGATTTAAAAGAATGTTGCTCATTGCATACGGAGCTCTTATTTTAAAACTTATCTTAGGATTTTTATTCGAGCCATCTCATAACTATCCTTGCTGTTTAAGAGAGAGATACCTTTTTGGAGGGCCTTCTTAGACAAATTGCCTAACATTAAGAGCTATCAAAACAAATTTTAACGACTTATCATAACCAATCATGCGCATATTGAGGTTTTATTGTTGATAATTTTTTACGCTATACTTTAAAATTAGAATTTATTGTCTTTGATGTACGGTGAAAATTTTGAACTTGACAAGTATAAGCTGGCGTATTCAAAACTGACATTTGTAAACCAAGAAGGACCGGCATAATTTCTTCCAGAAAGCAGTTCTTTAAAACTATAAAACAGTTCTGTAACACGATTATCCCATTTTATAGTAATATATTATTAATAATAATTAATACTATTTTCTGCAAAACTATTATTCTATGTCATTGTCTGACTGCGGGGGTTTTCATAGCATTGCTGCAAGTGGGAATTAAATACAGGCAGTTTGCCTGTAGAGACATTAGGTATTTTTGAATCAAGAGACGTGAAAAATGAGCAATGCCATCACTGGGACTCGAACCTCAGACTCTCGAATAGCGCCGAGTGTGCTGTCCATGGCACCACGAAGGCATGCTTAGAAGGCAGGAGAAATACTTTATATGCTTTGCAAAGCTCTGCAGAAAAGCATTCCTTCCTTAGACAGATAACCTTCTAAAATTTAGTCGTAATCAATTAGCCAATGAACTATCAAACTATAAGCAAGTTTTATCGTTTACCAACTGTTATTTTTTATTTATTTACTTTATTTATAATTTTATTTATAAAATTATTTCATCGAGTATTGAGTGCACCTCATTTGGTTAATACAAAATTTTTATAGCTTTGGAAACTAAAAGAAACAAATCGTATTCTCAAGGTTGAACAACGCTTGGAAGCAGAGAGTAGAAACTGTAGCACGTTTTTCACTATATAACATAAATAATATAAACTACATTATTATCGCTATATATAAAATCGATATTATTATCCTCATTCACATTTTATAGGAAGCGGAAAAGCATATTTTAGGTTTTTTTTCTTAAGGCTAAGCTGAAATATAAAACATAAATTATATAACGTCTCTTACAGGGAAACAAAGAGTACCTTAAGTGCGCTCAGTAATTCCATTTCTTTGAAAACACACATACCAAAAGAAGAAAACGCTATCATGAAATAAAACCAGAGATAATCTGATCATGTAAAGGAAAATCGAACGTGATCGGGCTGAGGCTCCTGAGATAGTTTTGAGTAAAGTTCAAATAAATATTTGAATACAAAAGAATTCTTTTGGCTAACAGCAATCGATCCGGTTATTGATTGAAGGGAGTTTTCCGGATTTATTTTGGACTAAAGTCGCATGTTGGAATAAGAATTTCCTATGAGTACGTCATCGTTAAAGTAAGATAGAATTTTCTACTAACAGTATCGAAACCACGGCTATACAAAATCGATGTGTGTACACATGCACGGTGATGAAACAGGACAAAAATATCGAGTTTTACGATATATCGCTGATATTTTTTAAAACCGTGTGTAAATAATGCGATTCCGCTTAGTAACAGAACAAATGTAATGAGACCGAAGTGGAAAAACGTTACTCAGGAAAGAAAGGGGGGAGGAAACCCTCGCAATCTAGGAATTTCAGACTACAATATACCTCTTCCAAAAACAGCTTATAGCTAAAACTTTACAAAATTAAAAATTATTAAAAATAAGAAAAAGAAAAAAATCATATACACATTCTGTTGTTGTCTTGTTTCATGAATTTCATGGAAGAATGGTTGCCAGAGCCTCAAGAAAGAACACTGAAAAAAAAAATCTGTATCATGGTTATATCTCCCGTTCTACTGGGCCCATTGATGAAATTCGACTTGAAATTTTCATGTCTCGAAAGCGCGACCTAGGCTATGCATTAGATTTATACATAGATTGTTCTAAAATAGGTATTTTGACACAAAATAGGACTTTTTCTGAAATGACATGTCCATTTCTTTTTCATATTTCAATTCTAGCGCTCAAATTATGGCAAAATGCCAAGTGTTGTAAAAATCGCAAAGGCAGTTTTTAAAAAATTAGCTATCAAAGTTTTAGCTCCTCCGCGTTAATTGAATTTGGTATATATCTGCTAATATCTCTTTTTTGTTAAATTCATTCCATTCTTCCTTTCACATTTCGAAATTTAGGTTCATTCCAAATAAATTTCTCCGGCTTTTTATGATTTATTTTTAAAATTTGTATTTTTAAATAATTTTTATAAATTTTTCGAAAAACTTTTGAATTATAACCTATAAAATTTTTAACATCTTCTTGAAGTAGATGTATTTCTAGGCCCACCTACAAAAAATTAGAGTTTTTTTATTCAAAATTTCCTAAAATATACGTGAATTGACATTTTACCGCTTTTTTGAAATTTGGCGTATTTAGTATAAGCGACAATAATGAAAATGTTGTTTACGCACTTTGTTAAAATTATTTCAAAAATTATCATCAGGAAAGATTAATTTAAAATACACATATGCAAGAAATTCCTCGCAAAGTTTTTCACAACAATTTATTACAACTTTCATCGGTATCTGACATCAATCCATATTTCATTTCCTTTCATAGTTGCCAATAAATTCCTTTTCTGGTTTAGGCAATTTCCTACAAAGGTAAATGTAATGGAGCAAAGAATATGTGTTAACTTTTGCTTAAGCATCAGATTTTCTGCAACAAAATTCTTCGAAATGTTACAAAACACCTTTCACAACAATATTTTATAAAAAGAAGACTTTTTGAATGGTATTTGATGTTTAACGAAACCAGAGACTACGCTGAAGCTGAAGTACGGTCTGCTATGTCATCCCTTTCAACTAATAACTAACATGTCAATGAGTCAAGAGATACGTTGCTTAGCAATTGCCATTAAACAATAAGGAATATTATTGAACAAGTTTGTGTATCATTTGGATCCTGTCAAGCAAATTTTAACTATAATTTTGGCTTTCTGTGATTCGCTTTTCGAGTTTTTCCAAGAGGGTAGAATTTTCCACCAAATCATCAACTTATTCAATATACCCAGGGGATAGTTTCTCAAGGCAAGTCCTTCTTAAAACCATTATTAACGATCCTGAAACATGAGGCTATGCTGCTAATACAGAAGCAGCTCAGCAATCAAGTGAATTGCGCTTAATGGGAGAAGGATGGCCGCAAAGACCATGTTAAAGTCGATGCATCATAAATTTCTCCCAGCTGAAGTTGAACTCTTAACAAGCAATTCTTAGACTGAAGCAATTCTTAGAAATCGACATGAGCCATCGCAAATTAATTCATGGATTTTTGGCTCCACGAGCACGCATCTTCGGCCCAAAATTTAACTAACTTAAAATCACCCAAACGCAGCTAAGAAATACCTTAACGTGTGAGTTAGACTTCGTAGCTATTCCATTATTGGTGTCAGAGCTTAATTTCTAAAATTAGAAGTACCGGAGCCCTATAGAAGGCCGCGAAGAAAGAAAAAAAAATAAGTAAAATAATTAATAATTTTATTAATAAGTATTTAAATATTTAAATTTAAGTTAAAATTCAATAAAATGTAAAATACAAATTTAATAAATTATTTAATTAATGATAAATAGTTAAATAATAAAATAAAATATCAGTCCTTGTCTTATTGAAGGCTACGGTGACATTTACAGTTTCAGTGAAAAACTAATAAATAGCTCATATAGCCTCTGGCAGTATTTCAGCCTGGAATACACTGTATAATACGACATTAAGTGATGATAAAAACAGACAATATGAGATAGAGACAGCAAGGGATGACAGAAAAGACTCTTCTTTCTCCAACATGCCAATGGAAAAATTGTAAAACCGTTGAAGCATAGCTAATGAAAATAGAGAGAATACTAGAAACACTCTGAGAGTATGTACGGGAATTTGAACGGAGAAGTGTAGCGTTGAAAACAAAGAAAGAAGAGTTCAACGCTGTCTAACCGCGATTCCCTGCTGATATAATTCTAGCTGTCAAGCAGAATGTGACGAGGAAAAAAACGTGCCCTGAATCCGAGTCTGCAACAATATAAGAAACGATACACTCTATACAAGTGTGACAATTTTCTATCCCCATATTTGTTTACATCGTTTCCAAAAGTGTTCCTTTTGGGAGTTACTAGCGTTGTTCGTGTAAGACCAGGTTTTACTTTCGAGGACGAAAACTTTACCCGTTCTCATAAATTCATTGCACTTCCTGCAGAATAAGGCTTAGACATATAGGTGGAGAGCTTTTCTTTCCTTAAAAGTCTTAACCTAAGTCAGAAGATTTGTTTCTTAGGAAAAGATAGGCATGCATTCAGAATTTGGAATCGAATTTTTTAGGCTTATTAAATTAAAACTTTTCTGCTGAAACTGAGGTTCATTTACATAAAAGAAGCATATAAAAGGAGTCCTTTTATTTAAGGCTCCAGTGTCCTCTGGTTAGAATTACGAATTACTTCAAAACCTGAGAAGTGCCGGAGCCAGCCTTCGGTGGGCTGCAGTGCAATTTAAGCTCTGATTGGTGTTCCCGTGTTCATTTCTGAGCAGTATCGAGCAATGCCGTGAATCCCTTTCCTATTACGAATCGTATTCGATGCCCATGTTGGTCAAACACAGCGCTGGTACTTTTGTTTTAGCTCTTTCAAAGAAGTAGTGGTTAGCATTTCTCCCGCCTTCTTTGTTGCATGCCTTCGTGATGTAGTGGTCAGCACGCTCGGCGCGTATTCGAGAGGTCTGTGGTTTGAGTCCCGTCAAGGGCATTGCTCATTTCTCACAAAAAAAGTACCTAATGTCTCTACATGGTTAGGCTTTCCTTCTTCACAAGATTCGCCCATTTCTGTGCTTTTTAAGTCCAAACCTGCACAACAAGTGTGTTTCAAACGGTTCATGACCAATGAAAAAATGATTTGTACTGTTTTTTTGGGGACTTCGGATCAATATCTACTTTTAGGAATATATTATACGTCCTGCGTCGGACGTGAGCTGTAGACTAACGTTGCTGCAACATTTCGATTAATTTCTTATGCGTAAGATCCTTTAAGTGTGATAATTATGTGTGATACTGCAAGCTGTATGAGTTGCATTATTTGCTATCTCCTTTGCTAGTGTATTTCCGAATTTATAGTCGAGAATACCTATGTCTGTTTGGACCCATTGAAGATGTGGGCTACTAATGGTGCATTCAGGTATCTAATGGTGTATTAATCTGCTGAGTCTGCTGTACCAATGGGCTGCGACTGTGATGCCATTCACTGCTGCAAAGCTGGATGCTGAATATAACAACATGCATCTGTGAAAAATGCCTAACGCATTTTAATACTTCTCTGATCGTTGTCAGCTTGTAAAATGGCGTTTCTGAATTCAGAATTCTTTTTTATATTTGTTATTAGTAGGAAAAGGTTTCTTTACTTTGTTCTTTTCGATGTATGTTACAAAACAATTCATCGTAATCCTTTATATTCCGGACAAATTTTAAGGTGACTGCCTATACATGGAGCAGATTTAGAAATACTGCAGTTGTTATATTACCAGGAATTAAAAACTTATTTTATTTATAACGCTCACGGATTAAAATAACCCTTCTTGCAAAATGCTGTTAAAATTCCAAATGACTAACTTAAACTGTATTAAGCAATGCACTTTTTTATTGTTTTCATGTACAAAGTAAAGGAAGTATTGTAATCTTGAAAAATTCAGAGTATATGATACTCTGAATGACCATTCCCGAATCCATTTGGAAGATTTGTTTTTGCATGATGTCTGTACATAAGAGAAGAATAAATGTATCATTTTTCCAAAATGGATTTAAAGTGGATTGAAACAGAATTTTTTCTTGATATCTGTACGTACGTACACATATATGTATGTATCTTGCGCAACTCGAAGAAGATTAGACATAGCAGGTTGAAATTTTGTATAGGAGACTGCTATAACATCTAGGTATGTACTTCCCTCTTTTATTGCAATCGGCAGAACTAAACGTATATATATTCACCCCCTTACCTGGCTTAAAAGTCCTTATCTGACACTATTTTTTTGCAATTACAAGTAGCAGTTATATACTTCCAATTAAAGAAGGTTTTAAATGACGAAAACATTCATGTTTTGAGAATGCCAAATTAAAAAAAATAATAATAATTTTCCACAAATACAGAAATCTAACTTTTAATGCGATCTTCCGGTTTCTACACGTACATTTGAACAGATTTATACTCGTTATGAATAAATAAAATTACAAGAAGTTTGTCTCCCTTTCTACAAGTATTCACCAGGAATTTCAAAATTTAGTTTCTCCTGCCATTTTCAGCTTGCCTTCAGAGATCGGTTAGAGTTAGAATAATTTGTGTAAATAAGTTTTCGGTTAGAGTTAAAATAATTTGTGTAAATAAGTTTTCGGTTAGAGTTAGAATAATTTGTGTAAATAAGTTTTCGGTTAGAGTTAGAATAATTTGTGTAAATAAGTTTTCGGTTAGAGTTAGAATAATTTGTGTAAATAAGTTTTCGGTTAGAGTTAGAATAATTTGTGTAAATAAGTTTTCGGTTAGAGTTAGAATAATTTGTGTAAATAAGTTTTCGGTTAGAGTTAGAATAATTTGTGTAAATAAGTTTTCGGTTAGAGTTAGAATAATTTGTGTAAATAAGTTTTCGGTTAGAGTTAGAATAATTTGTGTAAATAAGTTTTCGGTTAGAGTTAGAATAATTTGTGTAAATAAGTTTTCGGTTAGAGTTAGAATAAAAGAGTTAGAATTTGTGTAAATAAGTTTAAATGAAGTGCTAGGCTGTACAAGGAAGCCATGTGGTGTCCCCATCACATATTTTTAATATCAAAAAGGAATCTTCTAGGTGTTCAAAAAATATTATTTCTGAAGCAACAGTCTGTGAAAATAGTGACTGCATTGAAACATTAATTTGAAGCTACGTATATGCCCTGTTAAAAACCCTGCAATTATTCGCAGCAATGACATTAACGGCACAGAAAAATATGAACTGCTGAAAAGTTCGTAAGAAATGTTGATAAAAAATAATTTTCTAAATCGAACGCATATCATAGAATTTTGATTTATTTATGCATGCATATAAATGTTCGTGTACAGTTACTCTTTATTAGTTCAAAGGAGTAATTTGTCCAGAAGGACTATTAATTTAGTTTTGCCATTTTGCGTTGATTCACTATAAATGTCAGTTCACTCTTCAAATCGTTGCCACCAAATATTATAGACCTGCATTACATTTAAAGAAATTAAATAATGAAGGATCTGCATAAATGTATGTATGTTTTTCGCACTGTGATAAAACAACGGTACCTAGAGCCATCAAATTTTGAATATTGAACGTTTTCACCCGAATATGGACATCTGGAAGCCCACATTTGAAATTTGTTTTATTATCGATTTCATATTTTGTAAAACTTTAACGAATTTTTAATTAAAAAACTCAACGATTTCAAAGCGAGCAATGGCAACACTACGGGGAAAAAAAATCTCTCCAGCGGGCGACACTGAGTATCGGAAACGTCTGTTTCACTTTTCAAATTGTTGCCACCAAATATTACCGTCCTGTGTTATATTTAAAGAAATTAACTAATGAAGAATCTGCATAAATGTATATATGTTCCTTGCATTGTGATAAAACGACTGTACCTGAAGCCATCAAATTTTGAATAATGTAATCCTCCTCCGAATATGAGCATCAGAAATCCCAAATTTGGAATTTGTTTTATTACCGATTTAATATTTTGTAACACTTTAAAACTAATTTTTGATTAAGAAACTCAACGATTTCAAAGCGAGCAATGGCAACAGTGTACGGAAAAAAAAAAAAAAAATCTCCATCGCGAGAGACTGTGGATCGGAGGAAATTCTAAAGATATGCTCATTTTAAAATTATTTTGCGATATTGCTCTTGAACTGAATTTTATGATTTAAGTGGGAAAATTATGATATTTAATAAAAATATAAAAATGCTATTTAATAAAAATACGGTAACACACAAAATGTCAAAAAATGGTAACATAAAAAGTTAGGTAAACACAAAACATTAAAGGTAACACACAAAACGTTAAAAAAACGCCCATTTGGGCGTAAAGTAAAATCTGAAGGCTTCCGGATTTTTTTTTAAACTTTTTGTTTTATTTAACGCTTTCTGTTTTTTATGCTGTTTGCAGACTTTCATAAAGTTCTTTTTAACTTTCATTCTGACACGAGGAACGACATTTCTTTACATTTGAAAATATTATTTTTTTTCCTCATTTGGCTTTCATTGAAACAAAGCTAACTTAAAATGTACTTTTAATTCATGCATCAAGTCCTACTACAACCAGGAAGCAGTGCATTTATAATGATTACGCAGATAAATAAGTGTTTGTTGATTAATACTGCGGTGAGGTACCATAAGACAACAGACATAACATATGAAAAACAAAAAGGCCTCAACTGCAAACATTTCTAACATCAAAGCAAGATTTTTTCAAAGAAAATATACATATATATTACGCTGCCTTTATCTGTGAGATTAATTTTGCCACTCTGAGAAAATTTCAAGATTATTCATTCAAATTTAAATAAAAATTAAACTGAGAATGATAGCGGTTATGAAGGAAAACACTATGTAAATAAAACAGAAAATGAATATAGGAATAAAGCCAGCTATGAAATATAAATACAGCAAAATTTTAAGCCATCATTATTCTAAGGTTGAAATTTGCTTTAATTTTGAATTTTGGTGTGAAGTTTTTTTGGGGGAAGGGAAAGCAAAGAATTTTTTATTAAATTTCTGAAATCTTTGACTATTTAAGAATGAAAGTTTAATTGCAGCTCTTAAATCAAGCTAAAGAGACACTTTTTTTTATAAGTGACACAAAAGAACGTTGAAATTAGTATAATAAAGAAAAACATTTAAAATTAACTCTAGAAAAATATTGTATTCAGTGATCACGAGATGGCAGCACCGAACGATAAAAATTCCACTCAATTTGCTACTTCTTTTATCGCAGTTTACAATCGGAAACCACCTCATTTCAATTGTTTGGTTAAGCTTTCAGCATGCTTGCATTTGCATCTGAGAACAATTATTTTATATTTATTCAAGGGAAAATATTTTCATATAATTTGAATTCGATTGGTGGCTTGATAGACCTCTCAATTAAATAAATAGAGAGGAGTAATAAAAAGTAATCGAAATAAAGCTTTCGTCTGACATAATCAGTGTTATTAACATATGTATTCACACAAAGGCTACTATTGCATTGCAGGCTAATTACTATTTCATAGAAGAAAATTTCACAAGATTATTAACACTTTACATGATTACGTATACATTAATTTCACAATTTTTAATTATTTTATCAAAAATATTCGAGCTCAGTAGTATTTGAACTGAGATCTGGCAAAAAATATTTCAGAGAAGATGGAATGATAATTTGGCGAGAAGGTAAAATTTTGTGCATTTTTAAAAATTAGAATAGTATGATTGGATCGTCGATTATTTTAAAGAAAAAGGATAAAACGCAATAGTTCTCATATATTTTTATACCTTCAATAAAAAAATTATTTTTTTTACCCTTGCAAATAAAATCTTGGAGATAAGGGAAAAGGAAAATTAGTAATCATTATAGATTATTTGAGTAAGGTGAATTAAAAGTGAAATACGGTAACTAAAAAACAATTAATGGAGCATTTTTTAAATTAACCTAACAATGTAAAACACATTAATAATAATAATAAAAATAAAGAACATAGTTCGAGATTTCTGCGTATTGGTGTAGGCTTCATCTTTATGTTTGTAGTGTGTAAAATAACTCTATTTTTTATGGTTTAATTTTTTTTTGATGTTGCATAATCTGTCCATAACAACTTCTTTAACATCAGAATTCATGTATGTGTAAAATTACGTCTAAAACAAATCTTATTTGTGTAAATTTATTTAAGAATAGCAAATTAGAAAATAAAGAACTATTTTGAATTTTAAGAATAAGTTAAAGGGAGAAATAAAAATGTTTCTCTTCAAGAAAACAATTGTTTTCTAAGTAAAAAAGAGAAAAAAAGGAGGAAAAAAATATTTACATTTTAATCTACGACTTCAAAGAAGAATTTGGCACTAAACATTTAAAAACGTATTATAAAACTGAAAAATGTAAAGTGTTACAAACATTTTAAAAAAGTGTGATTCTATGGCAATTACGTACAGATGGGGCTAGAAATATCTTTCATTAATTAAAACAAAATTGCAAATAATTATAATTATTAATTCGTTACAATACAAATTTAAAAGATTTTAATATGTATCAGTTAAATGCACTATTAAAAACGAAAAATAAAAATTTAAATTTAAACAAAAGTGCTTATTGCTTTTAAAGCACCCACTTTGTTAATAAGCAACGAATTAATTAAATCTGAAAAATTATTTCAGATTTAATTAACCTGTTATTTATTATCACAATTCTATACTTTTTACAACTGCAAAATTCACAATATTGTGCGAGCACAGAGCTTCTAGGAAATAAATCAAATTTTTGTGATAATTTTCTCAGTGGGAGGTTTTTTTCTAGGTAACATTAAAACCCCTTATTTTATTTTATTCAGTCCTTTAATTGGAAAAGCCGTTCAAGAAATTGAGTCGCGTACTAGGATACCTATAAAGTAATTTATTTTTCTCTGAATTCGGATTGTTTTTAACCAGTTGTTAACAGCGTGCACCAGATAGCACATGTAATAAATGCTTTGCACTACAAAATCAAAATTCAAGCATCCGATTCAAAATACTTTCTCTCACAGCAGGCCAGGAAATTAAAAAGATTTTTGACACATCTTTTCGGAAACATACCATAAATATAGTAATTTAAAATAACGCTGCGTAAAGCTTTGTGCAATACAATGGTTCTCAGCCATTTTTGCCCCGTGCATCCCTTTTAGAATTGCTCGACAATTATTCCCTCTCGCCCTCATTTCCAAAACTTAAAAAATAAATGTAAACATTTATTTAGATTTAGATTTTTTTCTAATGTCTTTCACAAACAACAAAAAAGTACAAAAAATGTTGATAAATACCAAAACTTGAACAAAAGTAGCTTTTTATATTCATACAACTAAAATTAAATACTGAACAACTAAATAAAAGGCTGACCGCATTCTCGTCCAGAAACTATGAAATTCTTCTCACCCCTGGTTGAGAAACCTGGTTTAGAGAAATACTGTTCTAGAACTAGCTTGCTATGTTGACTATATTTATTCTAATTCACTAGTGTCACATACTCTGAATATAAATTGTGGGTTTAAACTTTTATTTTTTTCGAACTGGCAACGCAGTGCGAAATAAGGATGAAAATAACGTTTGTTCAGGTTTACGTTTTCAAAACAGCACCATCTATTAACCTGAAGTAGACATTTCTGAACGGTTTGTATCTCTAAATTTCAGGCTTCATTCGTTCGAAATGCAAGCAGGGGAAAGGCCTAAAGCTGGGACTTTCTTTAAGGGAAATAATGCATGTCATTGTAAGAACTACTGTGATTCTTCCGTTTTCTTTCTTTTTTGAGAATGCAAAAGTTTTAAAAAGTATTGAAACAGCACGGATATGAAATGGTGAATGTTACGGTAGTGAAATGCCTAAAAATATTTGAAATATTAAAAGGCACTCAGAATACAAAGTTCACCACACTAGCTGAAAAGATAGTTAATTACTACAATTTAACAAGTTGATTAAATTTTGAATAAGAAACAATCTGGCTGTATTAAGCAAGGTCTATGACAGACTCGCTTTAATTTACTGACGACAAATTTAACGCCTATGTCGCAGTGAAAATTTAAATATTAAAACAGCACTGTTACATAATGTGTTCCGAAACCGTATCTCAATGTTAGAGATACTATATGCATGAAGGTGAATCGCGATGTATTTATACGTTAAATATAAAATATCACACATAAAAATGTTTAAGATCTGGTTTATGAGTCCTATTTTATTCTCTTTTTACCGTCAGCCTTAAAAAAAAGTTTTTTTAGTAGCTTTTTGTTTAATTTTCGATCAAAAGATGGCGCGAATGTTGTTGGTTTCAATCATCTAGTTAGAGCATTCTCGAATTTCTGTCTATTGTTCTCACGTAAGTTCTTGTATTTTCCCCCCTCATTTTTACTTTCCCAAGAAGATGGTCCTCTTTGTCTTTGGAGACTGTAGTACTACAGATTTGCTCATGTTACTCCGAAACTCCGATTCTTGTTGCTTGTTATTAGATACTTTGACATTTAGTTCTTTAATTGAGTAATTTCCGCTACGTTATTAAAGATTATTTTTATAACATATTATCTTATTAAGCAAAGAATTAATATTTTTCATTGAACACTACTTTCATGACTTAGCATGCAAATTATTGTAAGATTTTAAATACTTATAATTAAATAACACACGAAATGATATATTTTTCACTTCGCTTACAATCAAAGATTTTTAAAGTTGCTTTCATATGCTTTCACAGATAGTTAACTAGTCACGTAATCAGAAAACGACTGCATATCGTTATGACATTAGTCTTTGTTGCGCTTGCGGTTCCTTTTATGTCAGTTTTATGATATTATTTCTGGTATAATATCTTATTATCTCCAAGACATAATTATTAACTACACGCATTGCTTAATGAAATGCTTAAAAATATTTATGCATGCCTGTGCTGATGTATTGCAAATTTGCGCAAGTACAAAATTTTTTAATGTTTCCAGACACCGGGAAATCTTGTAAAGAAGAAATAATATAAAAACTTACCTTGAAATCGCACCCCGTTTCTTCTTACCACCAGCCTTCTGACTTCTGTTCCTCCAGGTCCAGATGAGGAAACTTCACTATACAGTCCTCTCATCTCGCTCGAGGGCCTTGGTGGCAGGGAGCTACGCCACCTCGCAGGTAAAGTGGAAGTATTCCCTGCAGACCCAACAGCGGTGCCACCTCCCCCTCTAGGCGAAGACTGTTGCTGCTGTTGCCCATATCTTGCTGTGCCGCTTGGATATTCCTGTATGCTATGGAGAGCACGTCTCTGGCGATCAACAGTCGATGAAGACGAGGAAGACGAAGAGGAGGACTGCTGGTGGGGGTCATTGGCAGCCGCCATGGCATCTGCGAGAAGCTCAGGTGGCGGCCCCTGTCTAGGGTTGCCAAACCCGAGTCTTCTCAGTTCGGAGACATCCATGGAACGGCTGTTAGGGATATTGCCTTGCTGTTGTTGTTGTTGCTGCTGCGAGGAACTGGATGACGACGAGGAGGAATTGTTTCCGGATTTTTTATCTGATTTTTTACTGGACCTGGATGAGTTTGGATGTTCTCTTATTTCGGTGAGGGAGATCTTCTTCCCTTCGGCGGATCGACCCCCGGGCAGGCTTGTGCTGCGGTGCATCGTAAAACGCTTGATACTGAACGGCATGTTGGGTGGGCGTTGAGAGACACAGAAGAGCCAAAGGTATTTAAACTAATAGAATACTTGTTGCAGAATGCCAAAATGAATGTTTCTGTAAAAAAGGAAGAGGAATTTACAGTTTAGACTTGGATTACTATTATAAAAATATAAAAAATTAAAATACTCATTGCATAAATTTCTCAGGCTTATAAAATTAGTAACAGGCTATTATTGAATCTAAACACTTGAAGAACTATAAATTCAGTTTCAGAGTAACAGAATTACGCACAAAAATGTTGTAAATACAAAAAGGTAAAGATATGCATTAGCTTCAAAGATGAGTAAAAAAAGGTCGACAGCTTGATTGCTGTTGCATCTTGATTGCGATTGTTTTCAGGAATATTCACTTACTCATTGACATCCCAGATAAAATCTTCAAAAACTGAAGATCTGCCAATGCTTTTGCATTTTGTATACGTATACCGGAAGAGTCAAAGCTAAGATATGAAGAACTGAGAAAGACAAATAGTCTTGCGCGTACACTCGGAAGACACAAAGCTAAAATATGATGAACTAAAGAAAGAAAAAAGTCATGTCAGTAGCTCTGTTGGATAAGCACCGATGTTTGATTGAGTATCTTGCTGTTGTTGTTGCTGCTGCTGTAGCTGCTGCGAGGAACTGGGTGACGAGGATGACAGGATGAAGAGTAGGGAGGAGTTGGGCATGGCGCTGAAAATGACGTTAGACAGCTCGTAGGTCTGAAGACCAGCTTGCCCAGTTCTGCCCCTATTTTGACGGAGTCCGACAAGAACTCCGTCAAAGACTGGCCCAGACGACATGTACAACGGTCTGCTACTTCTTACCCTTACTACCATTATTTTCTAGTAATTTAACTGCCCGATAGCATTTTAAGATATTATTCATTTACAAGCATTTTTACCTTCTCCGGTATTCGGATCTGAGCCCAAAGCTGCAGCAGCTGTCTTCCCTATTTACGCCAGCGAAAAGGTGGGTGTTAAACGTTTTAAATATTTATAGTGCAACCTAAGCTGTTTCGAGCATTTTTAAGGAATCAAGATTCCTGTACTTCTGAATAAGAAACACCTGATTTTTAATGGAACAAGTAAATTTAAAAATAATATCATCACTGAAAATACTATATTATTACAAATTTTGGCTGGTGAAAGTATTATGTTATTAAATGTTGAAATTTGAATATATCTTTCTTTGATTCTACTGAAGTTAAGTTACATAATATTATTTCAGCATTTATTTTGATGAATGTTTCCATCCTTTGTGACACATTGTACAGGGTCTTCATAAATGTTTACCCTAATTACAAGAGATAATTGCTCATGATTGTGCATAACTAACGAAATATGCATTGGATTTCAAATGCATAAACTCTCAAAGTTTATTATCATTGCGAAAATATTTAATAAACTTCCACGTATGCGTCTCTCGTAGTACATAAATTATCCAACGAGTACTCATTTTTATGCCACATACTTGCAGTGACATAACCCTCTCCCCTATATTTCTTTCTTCAGGGACATTTTAAAGCCACTGTGTGCCACACAACAGGTCCTGATATTGCGACATTACATCACAAGCACCGCTCACGCAACGATACAAGAAATTGAGTACTCTCTTGATATTTTGCGTGCAACCAAGTGTGCACACGGGGATTTACGTTTTCGATGTCATTACAAACTTTGAGAGCTTATGCATTTGAGGATCAATGCATGTTTCGTTATCTGTGCACAATCATGGGTTATCATGTCTTGTAATCAGACTAAACATTTCTAAACACATTGCATTATTCTATTAGATCCTTCTTTTAAACATGCATGCAGCATTACAAACTGCTAATTCTCCGAGGAGGAGTTGCCATTTTACTCGTTATGTTGTTATAAGATTTCTAAAATACTTTTCAACGTATAACGTTTATATCACTTAGCGAAAACTCACGACTCAAAAACATAAAATAATAAAAAAGATTTTATATGACGCGCAAAGGGACGTTTTTTCATTTACATACGCATAAACGTTTCGAGAGTATTTTGGCTGATGTTTCTTTAGGCTAAATATATTTAAAAACAGCCTTTCTTTACAATTTCTGATAGACAGTCTCTCGTGCTGAGTATAAAAATGTTTTTTCTCGTACATATTGCCCCTGCTCACTTTGAAATCATTGAATTTGTTAAAAAAATTCATTAAAGCTTTAAAAAATACGAAATACACATTAAAATAAATTCAAAATTCGGGTTTCCATGTGTCCATATTCGGGTGGAGGACTACGTTATTCAAACTTGGATGGCTCTAGATACCGTCTTTTTTCACAGTGCGAAAAACAGGCATACATTCAATATAAATCCTGCATTATTTAATTTCTTTAAATATAATGCAGAGTGATAATAATTGTGGCAACGATTTGAAAAGTTATTTAGACTTTCATATGGATAATAATTGTGGCAACAATTTGAAAAGTGTTTTAGACTTTTATATCGATAATAATCGTGGCAAGAATTTGAAAAGTGATTTAGACTTTTATATCGATAATAATTGTGGCAACAATTTGAAAAGTGATTTAGACTTTTATAGCGATAATAATTGTGGCAACAATTTGAAAAGTGATTCAGAACGTTATAGTGGTTCAGCGCAAAGCGCAAAATCCGGTTTAGAGATCAATAGCCCTTCTGGACTAACTCTCCTTTGCGCTAATTAGTGATTTGAATAACGCATAGAATCTAGGAAATGCATAAAAAGTTATTAATGTATTACAGAATCTATTATTCTAGATTAGAACCTTTTGGTTTAATTTTGATAAAATGTATTTTCCGAATTTAAGATAGCCTTTAGTTCTATTTCTTAAATCAAACGCCGATTAAATTTCTTGACGTAATACAAGCAGCCTATACAACTTTAGAATATTTCCTGAAAGTTCTTGTTTCGACGTAATTGCAGCATTAGAATTATTACAATAAGATACTATTTGCGAAACTTCGCCTTTTTTCTAAATTAAAGAGTAAACGGCCTTTCCAAAATGATTGCCACTGTTGTAACGCTAATGATCCACTATTCAGTGTTAATGAGGAAGAATGTATTTCAAGGCACGGATAAATTTTTATTTTGCGTAACTTTCTATTCTTCTTTTGTATCAAAATAATGATAAATATGAAAATATGTTCTTGGTTTCTCGATTTTAAGAATATTTTCGGGTTTAATAGAAGATAAGGGATATTGTTGGGAGAACAGCCTTGGTTGCGCCAACTTGGCTTCTTTAAGGGTATGGGCGACATTTCGTTATGCCAACGGAAGTAAATACTACAGAATAAATACTACAATAATAAATACTACAGTGATAAATACTACAGTAATAAATACTAATTACTATACTACAATAATAAATACTAATTACTATACTACAATAATAAATACTAATAATAAATACTACAGATAATAAGTAATACTACAGATAATCCCTTAGCAAGGGAAAAGTATTACGGCTATCTACCTAGAGGAAGTACGCCATCGAATGACAACCATTGCCTACCATACCACAATAAGCTGTTTCTCCCTTTAATTAATATACTGCAATAAAAAATACTAACAATAAATACTACAGATAATACCTTAGCAAGGGAAAAGTATTACGGCTGTCTCCCTAGAGGAAGTACGTCATCGAATGACAACCATTGTCTGCCGTACCACAATAAGCTGTTTCTCCCTTTTTGGCGTCAAGGCTGTTCTCCGAACAATACTCGAAGATAAGTATCAAAATAATATGATTTATGTGTCAAATGCTGAAAATATCGACTAAAACTCATCTGAAATAAACTTTTATTGATTGTGTGAATTGCTTTAATTAATATTTCCAGACATGAAACATGTTAATGAATTTTCTAAATGTAGAACCAAAATCTCTTAAAACAGCTAAAATGAAGAACCTAAAAATTCATAAAAGACTTCTAAGGGATTAGTCGATTGTATTTGTGACATGATATGAAAGCACATGAAGCTAATTAACGGGAGATCTCTTTCCAGTCTCGGCAAGTGCATAAGTGATTTTTCATGATTTACAACTCCGTAAAACCTATAGACTCTACGCACTTACGAAAAAATATAACACAGTCGACTCCAAATCTTCAAAGGATGGTTTGACTGGGCCCTGGCTAAAAACATTTGTTTATTTTATGTTGGAAAAATGACTATCTCAAACCATCAGCGTGAAACAAAACTGCCTACAGGAAATACCCGAAGGTAAACTGCGTGGCATGACAGCCCTAATAGCAAAACATAGCATAATATTTGGAAGATGTTTTTATCCACAGTAATAGGTAATTTAATTGTATATAATCCTACATGAATGAGCACCATACTATGAAAACGCAAAATATTTTGATCGACTTTTTTAATCGAGTTTGAACTTAATGACATATTTCCAATTCTCCTCTAAATATGGTTCCTTAATGCTATATAAACTTCATTCTTTTATGACCTTCATAACCTGATAACTCCCGCCTTCTTGGCATGCCTTCGTGGTGTAGTGGTCAGCACGCTCGGCGCGTATTCGAGAGGTCCGTGGTTCGAGTCCCGCCGAGAGCATTGCTCATTTTTCATGTCTCCTGCTTTGAAATAACCTAATGTCTCTACAACCCTCATTTGTAATGATATTTTCTTCATAAAACTTTCAATGTGTTTGTTTGCTTTTGTTTAATATCGATTAATTTTGCATAACCCGCTAATTCTCAAGATTAAACTGCTTGAAAATGCAGGTAAATTACTAATTTTATTTATTTATCAGTTATGTTACTGAGTATTGTTGTTTCCTGTGTTTTTTGACAGCCATCCGATTAAAAAAAATTTGTGTTAACCTCGGACATTGTCCGCTGTATGAACGCCATTAATCAGAAGTTGATTGAATTTTATTGAAATAATATAAAAAATGTAAAATGACAAAAAAATTGAAAACTTTCAGCTTTTACATTACACCCAAAAGGGCGTTTTTTAACGTTTTCTGTGTTACCTATATTTATTAAATATTATGTTCTTCGCACTTAAATCATAAAATTCAGTTAAACAGCAATATCACGTGAGCATATCTTTAGAATTTCCGATACACAGTCTCGCGAGCTGGAGATAAAAATGTTTTTTTTTCGTACAGTGTTGCCACTGCGCGGTTTGAAATCGTTGAGTTTCTTAATCAAAAATTCGTTAAAATGTTACAAAATATGAAATGGATAATAAAACAAATTCCAAATTTCAAATTTGGGCTTCCAGATGCTTATATTCGGAGGAGGATTACTTTCCTCGAAATTTGATGGTTCTAGGTACCGGTTTTTCATCACATTGCCAAAAATATATATACATTTATACATTTATGCAGATTCTTCATTATTTAATTTATTTAAATATAACACGGAGCAATAACATTTAGTGGCAACAGTTTGAAAAGTGATACGGACATTTACAGTGAATCGACGCAAAATGCCAAAACGAAATTAATAGCCCTTCTGAGCTAAAGCTCCTTTGGTTTAATAATTTAAATTTTTTGTATAAAGTTAAATAAAGACATTGTACTTTTTATTTGCTTGTATGCATTAATTTCTATTTCAATAATGCGTAAAATGAGTGAAAAAGGAGTAAAACTTTTATTTATTGTTAAACCTCAAATTTTCATGTCAGTAAAAAATACTTTATTGCGCAATTAAACTGTGTAATTAATATGTACTATATATTATCGTGAGAGGGGAAAAAATGGCTGT
>KK121067.1:83345-95002 GCA_000611955.2 Stegodyphus mimosarum
ATGATAAAAAATCGCATTTTGAACAAAGAAACCCCTCTGTTCTCTTTTATCAAGCTGATTCTACGAGGTCGACATTTATTTTGACAAATCAAGCTATTCCAAACGACGTGACGCCAATTTAAGGGAAAACCCGAAAGCAGCATTCTGCCAGCAATTCCAGGACTGTAAAGATCATCAGTGGTCGAGCCGAGCGCAGTTTAGAACCACTAAACACTGACAGACACAGGTTCACATCTCTGCGAACAGAGTGGCTGCATAGGAAATTTTCGTAAATTTTCTCATGTGTAGACGAATAAGAATCAGTTTCCTGTCAGGAAACTCTCCATGAAAGTATCCCCGTCGTTAGGCAGATAGCCTTAGTTTGCTTTAGCATAATCCAATAAATCCAGTCTAGGAATTTGAGAAGCCCTTGGGCAGATGTTCGCTGCTATGGACGCCTCTTCGATAATGACCAGGTAATCATTTTGCACATTTAAAACATAATCGCTTTACAAATATTTCCTGGGAACTTTTTGAACGTAAGAGTGAAATGAGAATTTTACTAAACTACCTTTTATGTCACTTAAATCAATGAAAACATGCAAATAAATTAATAACAAACGTTTCGGAAAATTTTGGAATGTAAATGAAATGAAAATTTTATCAAATTATCTTTTATGCTACTTAAATTAACGAAAAGACGTAAATAAATTCATAACAAACTATATTTTATTTAACTTAAGAATAACAAGTGAGTAATTGGAGTTTATGCTATAATGTATTTTCTACGTCCTTTCCGTATGTCTTCGCGGTGTCATTGGAAACATACTAACACATATTCAAGAGGTCCAGAGTTCGAGTCCCGGTGAGGCCACTATACATTTTTCATCTCTCCTGCTTTAAATAAACCTGAAGTCTCTACAAGCGTCGGTCGAAGTAAAAAGTGGTGGATAATAACTCATCACCACCAAAGTTTGGCGTTTGGTCTCCCAATCCTCAGTTGCCCTTTAAAAGAGGGAGTATATAAGATATCTTTCCCTTTTTTCCGCATGCCTTCATGGTTAATTGGAAGCATACTCGACGCGTATTCGAGAAGTCCATGGTTCGAGTCCCGGCGAGGGCATGATGCATTTTCATCTCTTCTGTTTTAAAAAAAAACCTAATGTCTCTACAAAGCATATGTAATCTGTATAATCGGATTTATTTATTTTAAAATCCAGTGATTCTTCTCTAAGACAACCACTGAGGCTCAAAAATTATTTTGGACTTCATTGGAGGTGGTCCTCTTAGAAACGGGATATTCACTTGGTTATCTTCAAAAGTAATTACGTTACAAGAGAGAATCGTCATCAGAAGGTTTGCTATTTATGTACTTTTTCATCAGAATGAGCCAATTTACAATAAAAAAGCAAATAGATAAAGAAAAGGTAAACCATTGTGAAAGTATGAGAATCATTCGCTAACAGGTAACGAAAACATTAATTCGCTATTGAATTCAGAAAGTTCTATAAAATACGAACTCTTTACTCTTTCGTGCAATGCTTTTTCTCAGTAACAACTAAAACTTGAAAAAATCGGAAGGACCGGTGAAATGGACTCCAAGCCATTTCTTTCCACATCCTCAGGGGCCATCTTTCAAAATGTATCAGCAACTCAACTCGTCTGGAGAAACTCGAGAGGTTGCCCCGGAAAGAAAAGAAACGGCAACCCGTCACGTTCGAAGTTATCGACATGCCCTGCCAGCTGCGACCTTGATGGTGCTACCGTATGGATTCTACCAATCGATTGGCAAGACCCTTCCCCCCGCCGGCAGACTATGTTTTGAAGTAACTCCGCGTTCATAAATTTTGATCAATGTACACCACGCGATGTAAGTATTGCTCTACGAGTTTGGACATGTCCGAAACAGCAATCCTTATATTTATAGAGAAGCGGAGGAACTTTTGATGACTTGATTTCCACTTTGGTCCTTTGTGACATCAACCTAAGTATTAGATTTCGACGATCTATCTATCTGAATATGTAAGAATGTAGGTTTAGGATTGAATTTAACCAAGTGCTGTCATGTTTGGAAGTGGCCGATATAGGTATTTTTCGGAATGCGCGCTGTAAGAAGCTTGTTTTCTTATTTGGTTTGAATTCTCTGAAGGACTGTGAGAGAAGTTTCGGTTGTCATAAAATCTTTGCTTTTCATCATGTCATCTGGCAGTTCAAATACAAATATATGGAAACCTTTCAACCAGGGATTTCTTTTTTTGAGATACCAACGCTTTTTGCGTGCGTGTTTAGATTTTTATATTACATATTTGCAGAAATTCCATCAAGCTATTTCACTAAAACGAATAGTAGATATATCATAGCGGAAACAAGATGAAAATGCGACGATATGCCCATCCAACTACCAAATAAATAAAACATATCTGCTACAGCTAGCACGAGATTCAGTTTCATAGATGATGAACTAAAACCGATGATTGCTTTTGCTGCAAAATCTATACTATTAAAATCTGTGCGCGTCTGTATGTTTGTGGCATTATCTCCTTCAGAATAGTGAAGAGTTGAGAGAGGTAACCCCGGATTCCAAAAATTCGTGGGAACTAATTCAACCATTCTCATCTTCATATAATTTTCAATCAGCTGAGATAGTTAGTAAAAACTCTGGAAACGCTAATTTTTGAGCTCATTTCTCCGAGTGGCAACATTCTCGAACGCTGGAGATAAAAATCTGTTTTATTTCGAAAAGTGCCGCCACTGCTCGCTTTCAAATAGTACAGTTTATTAATAAAAAATTTGTATGTTTTACAAAATATGAAATAAAAATATAATTGCCAAACATTAAATATATTGTTATTATTATTATATAAGGTCACACTCTGACGTTGAAGAAAGCCCGCGTATTTTCATGTGACGCCATTGTATGTCGAATGTTTTTCGTTAATGTCAACATTTTAAATAAATAGTTGCTATTGACAACTCTTTTGTTTAGAGTAATTGACACGGTATGTAATTGCCACAATATTCTTTTTTTTTATATTGAAAAAAAGTTGTTATATTACATTAAATTTAAATCATGGCGCTCTACGTATATGTATTACCCAAAAATATCCAAGGATTTTGCTTCCTGGTTTGGCAACAAAAAATTATTTATGAATTGCTTGTTGCTTGGAAAGAACGAACTGACTTCATTCATATTGAAATGTTTTTATGCACATTCTTTGCTGGTGTACAGAGAACTCATAATTTTGTTTTTGTCGCAGCTAGGAACTTTATATACAATACATTAAATTGATAGTTCATTTTATTTTCATCTTTTCAGCACATAGAACTTATAAATATTGCTTGCACATAGAAATATTGGCCGTAGCCCGCTAGTAGTATATAATAATCTCATTCTTCTTGTTTTTATTTTTATTTTTTATCTGGTTTAAAAAATGTTGCATTAAAATTTCATGGCTATACTTAAAGCACTTATAGAGTCATTAGGTGTTTTTGAAACAGGAAACACGAAAAATGAGCAATTCCCTAGCTGGGACTCTAACCTCGAGCTCTCGAATACACGCTGAGTGTGCTACCGTTACATCACGAAGGCCTTTAAAGGGCGATTGGGGATTAGGGGACCCATTCGCCAAATCCTCGAGATAAAGAATCATTATCCACCACCTTTTAGTTCGGGCGCCACAGTAGAGTCATTGGATATTTTTGAAGCAGGAAATACAAAAAAATGAGCAATGCCCTCGCCGGGAATCGAACCTGGACCTCTCGAATACACGTCGAGTATGCTACCTTTACACCACGAAGGTATGCAGAAAGGAGGGAGGAAATCTCTTATAACCTTAATAAAAATTTAATCTCACATATGCTAAATAACATTAGCATACTATTAAGTATAATATTTTATGTTTAGAATATGAATAAAGTAGTGTTAGTTTAGAATATAAAATGTATACATGACTGGCGCTAGACCAAGCGCAAAGTATAATGGCGTACAGGGCGGCAACATTTTGGAGTCAGCTGCTAACGATATTCAGAAGTAGAAGAAAGTGCACCGGGTTATAAAAAGCCTAGAGCTGGCTTTATACTATGTAACAATAGTGTACTGAATATTTCATCTGCAGCTATGTTAAGTTCTAATAGTAAGTGACTTATCTCCTTTATCTGATTATGTTATCAGATTAAGTTCACGAAATTTTATCGTAGCTAAGGGTTAACCGTCTGTCTTTGGCTGAGTACTTCGTAGGTTGTAAGGTTTTAGTTAAACTAACTAAGTTTTATTTTAATTTAAATCTTTCTATCTCTTCTCATGTTTCAACATTCCGTCAGAAGAAGCGCGCGTTTTCAGCTTATGCTAATTTGAAGTACAGCCAAGTACTATTTAAACCAATGGTAGAAACCTCTCAGTGTGAGACAGCTTTTAGTCTCAGATCACGGTCATTCTGTTCGACGTTCGCCTGACCAGCTAGCAGCTAAATTCTAAGCCATAGTGATTGCTTATTGAAATAAATCCAAGTGCGCTAGTATTAGTAATTCTTGCTACGCACCATTTAGTTAGAGGCCAACTCCGCGATTAGCTCTGTGAGCAAAGATTAATTAAATTTTTATTTAGTTTTAGTTTAAATTTATCTGATTGTTCATTTAGACCCAAGTGTGGTCTTTTACTGTCTGTATCCCTCCCGAGTTGGGAAGTGATTTGTAAATAAGATTGCTTTAATAAAAGAGGATTTTAAATCCCCTTCAAGTGCAGTTATTCTTAAGCACAATATCTACAACCAGAACATAGCTGCATTCAGCTCCCTGTTCTAGATCAGGACTTAGAGACTTTTCAGCCGTTCACGAAGATGTTTGCCAAAACTACGCACAGAACACTCAGTCCTGACAAGGTGACAGTACGAGTTCGCCTAGCTCCGTCCCATTTTGAAGGAGATGAGATTCACCTAGGGAGACAGATCCGAAAGTCCCTCTTCTGCGTCTACCGACTTCTGGAGAGGACTTTAGGTTTCACAATATCTTCAATGTCTCCTTTACGCAAAGGCATTATACACTACAAATTACAGGGGGGCAGGATGTCAGAATTTCACTTTTTTTAGTCCCGCTGCTGTTTAGTTAACTGTATAATTGCACACGCATTTTGAGGGAATACACCGCAGGGAATCTTCCGTCCTCTACTACGAACGTCTTGAGAGATTATACGCCACAAATATCTGTCTTTCTTTCTTCGAGATTCCAGCTCATACCCAAGGCTATGATAGCCGTATTCCGTACCGCTAAGCTAAGAAGGCGGCACAGCAGTACAGTATTATTTAATAAATTATATGATAAACCATTGACAAACTATACTTTTCGAACTTTCCTAATAGATAACCATAACCACTATCTGCTTAACGCAAGGAGGACTTAGGAGGATTTTTAAGGGTCAATGGACGCTTTGTATTCTAACATAAACAAGTAATCGTACTGAAATGATTTTGTTATTTTTTCTTTCTAACAAAGCAAGGGCTATCTGCCTAAAGAAAGAGATGCCTTTCTGGAAGAGTTTTTACGGGGAACCTGCTTTTTTATTGAATTGATTCATGGTGAAAAAATACGAAAACATTTGAGCAACTAGCCGATTCATGGGGATATGCACCTGATTCATTGGGTCGAACTATCACAGTTCAGAGTTTTAAACACTGGTGGATTACCTACAGCTCCACTGGTAAACACAGAGCCGTAGGGAGGACTTAATTTCTGAGGCTGATTTTAAGGGTCAAGGATGCCTTCTCGGTATTGTGTTTTTCTTTTCAGTTAGTTTCTGAGACAGAGGAGTTGAAGGTGACTAAGAATTAAGTTGCAAATAGTTGCAGTTACAGAATGTAATGTTCAGGTAAGTTTAGGTAACGTCGTTTAATTTTCAGTTAGGAAGATAAAGTTCTGAATGAAATTTGTATATAAAGGTATACTATCTGATCTCAATCAGAAATTCTTATTTAATAACGTGAAGATATGAATCTAATTTGTAATTAGGAACATATTTCATTTTTAAACAGAGACGTGAAGTCTTGCGTTTGCACTGATACGATATCTTGTTTATAATGTATCCTACATAAAGATTAATGTCTAAAAATAAAATTCTTGCTGAAAAACATTTTAAAATGTCCAAGTTCTGAAAAGGTCTCTAGACACTTTCAACAAATATAAGATACGTGTTGTTAACTGACCAAACTGGGAGGCGCAATGATCAATTGTTCTGTAACTCGGATACGATCGAATGAAGAGAATTAAAGAGAAATATTTAAAAGGAACTCAGTAAATGAGTACATGTTGGCAGTGCCATGAGAAACCAGTGTTGAATTATTAGGCAGAAGGGGGTATTCCAAACATTATGCGTTTTATTTTGAGGCGTATTCTTTATTAGAGGTTTACGTCTGATTTACGAACCAGATTACGTCTTCTATAGAGAACTGACCCTTGGGAAAGTCGAAATGAGTTGGGTAATTGTTAATGTGATATCCCTCTAGGATGACAATGCTTTTTTCGCTTTTGTTTACAACTGTTTTATTTTAGGCATGTATGTTTATTACATGTTGTTGCGAAATGCACAGCCGCAGTAAGATAGCTTCCTTGCAAAGCGGATTTAGGATTGCCAGAAAATGGCAAGGGAAGGCAGAGTTGCCACATTTGACGAGAAATCGCCAATTGGTGACAAAATTGGCGATGTGCCATAGACGGATGGAAAACCTTTTAGAACGAGTTCTTACTGGTTTGGCCCAGAATGTTCTCGAACGCAGGCCAAAAGCTAAACCCTGCCTGTACGCACAGTAGCAGTGTGTCTCGTCAAAGTCTCTTAGTCAGTCTAGTGAGAGTGAGGGAAAGCATCTCGCAGTCTATTGAGTTGATCACGAGTTAGTGCCTCGTCGAGTTTTACCTTGAGTATGTTGAGCTCCGAGAACAACCGAACCGAATCGGGAGTTATACTCTAGTGCTTATCATGTTGTGCATCGCTAATTGCAGCGTGGAGAGTCTCGAGAGTACGTAGAGTTCCAAGAACGATTAATCCGAGTCGGGAGCAATACTCTGGTGCTTTGCCGTGAAGCTGTCTCCACCGTTATAGCCTGATAGCATGAAAGCTGTGTCGCTTATTGTTTCAGCGTTCTTACCGTAGTTTTCGACGACTGTAAATGTGTTTTGGAGCTGTGTTGAATCATGCTGGCTAATAAATTGTGTTTTCGTCGTCGTCAATCAGTCCAAATCCGCGAACCTGTGCAGAAACGCAACAATATATTGATAATATAAACGCATTATATCTGAAATGCGCACAAAACTTGATTTTTTTACGTTACTAATTATCAATATTTACATACAAAAATGTGTATTTTTTTCTCTATGTGTCGGAAAAAATTGAATGAATGCAAAAAAGGGACTAGACTGTCACAGGTTGTCACTAGATTGTCAAGCTTTGAGCAACTTGAAAAGTTTTTATAATTCTTTTTTAATTTAAATTAATAAATTATTAAATGGTTAAGTCAACATATTAAAACCATATGAAATCAATGTCAATCTGAAAATTCATGAATATTTAGCTATCAATGCGTTTGAATTACAAAGTGTGACTAACAGAAATTTCTTGCAGTTACCAGTCTTTAGGTTTCAGATAGGAAATAAATATATTTTGAATTTTTTCAGTCGCTTTGTTAGATTTCGTAATGATAATGAAAGTAAAAGTGTCAGACACTGTCTAATAATGAATACCGTCAATCTGCATGATAAGCTGGAAAATACTAAAACGGTTAGATGGAAAACACTGTCCTGAAAGGCAATATAGAAAAATAAAATATGTTTAAATGAGTTTTCACAGCTTCTTAAATATAAAAAGTACTTGCCAAATTGAAATAAAAAGAATTTTAATACTGTTCATGAGGTTAATTGAAAAAGCACTTCAGTCTACTATAAATTAAAAAAAATGCTCTGAAAGCTTCTAGAATATTCTGATACATTTTAGGAAAAAATTATCAAATATTTATTTATTTTATGGATGTGAAACGATTTCTCGATTAATTGCGATAAATCGCTAAACATGGCTTTCTCCTTAAGTTATCTAGAACACCGTATTTGTTTGGCGACCAACTTCGAAATCAATGAAATCATTTATGATTGGTCTAGTTGTTTCTTATTGCGTTTGCACAAATTTCCAAGAACCTGAATATAATATGGGTGCCTTGTTTAAATGAAAAGCCGGCTGATGATGAAAATATTTGTTGCTCTTTCTCCAAATATCGAATATCTATTGCTAGTCATATTCGCCATCTTAATTTTTATGTTTAATAAAACCTGAGATCCCTTTCCAAAATCAGACCTGAATAGTGATAATGACGATGATTGTCATAATCATTGCCGTCGACGTCGTCATTTTTGTCGTTTTCATCGTTTTTATCTTTATCATCATCATTTTGGTGATTGTAATCATTTTATGACATTCTCCTTTATAATGATATAACATAAAGGTATGCAAGCGTGTTTCCTGGTCTATTTAAATGCAATTTATTAATAACAATAAGCACTTTTCATTGTTTCTTTTTTATGTAGGGTTACGGAGGTTAGCGAATTTTAGTTTGTCAGCAACAGGAATAGATAAAATTTTTGGCCCTGGTTAATTAGTACTTTTCATCATATTTAATACTGAACTATAGCTATAGAAAGTTTATATTATTGTTTTCTTTCTTAAATAAAAATTAAGCATTGTTAAATCGTTTATTTAAACGACCTAATGAATGAAGAAGCAAATAATCAAAACACCTTTTCTATGCATAAATATAATGTTTCAAAATTTCCTTTTTTTGAAAGGTAATAAGTGTTTACATCAGGAAGTGGGAATATGATAATGTCGAGTGAGGAGGAAGTTACATAAGCGAAATTAAAATATCCTTATAATTCTTTTTAACTAGAATCAGTCAAATATTTAAGTACATTTTTATTGCGTCTAAATGCTGACACATTTCTTTCAAACTTTTCAAAATAAAAATTAGGACAAAATATTTTAATATTATATAATATAAGTTATACATTCCATATTAGAATTTTCTAGCAGGAAATGGTTTTGGCTTGCATAAAAGTTCAAAGTATGACAGTAATCTGAAACAGGCTTCCGCGAAACGCATGCTGTTTCCGAAGCAATTTTATTTGGCCTCGGGAACATATTTTAACTATGTATATGCTGTAAATATTTTTCTTATACTATTAGTGGTATAGAGATACGAACTGAACTTTGTGTTAATAAGTTACAGATAAGTTCAGTTACTGACTTATTGTATAATAAGTCTACTGTAGTTACTGTACAGTAAGTTTACAATTATTGTACAAAAAGGAAGATTGAATGAATATATTGGGATTTTGTCTTTGTCACTGTATGCATGTAATGTATGCACTGTATGCATGTCTTTGTCACTGTATGCTTTGCACTGTATGCAACTTTGTAATTGTGGTGAGGTAGGAAATATTCCCCGTGTAGGTACAATCAGCAAATTTACTAAATCAGTTAACTCATTATTTCAAATGAAAAAAAAATAAAGAATACGCAATACAAATTACATAAGATTTAAGAATTTTAGTGACTTGACGCCTTATTTGACTTTATTTTCATTGTCATTAGTCGAACTTAATAACGCACAGCCAAAAATGTGAGTAATGTACAACCAAAAACGAACGTGAATAACATACAGAAAATCTACAAATGGATCTAATCAACTTAGAGTGGGATATAAATCTTATTCAAAGATTTGAAGACACAGATTTGATTAATTTTTATCCGTGCTTATCTAACGATAAATACCCTCAAGAACGAAATCTTAAAATAAGAATAATCGCTTTGTTCGGGAGTGCATTTATAAGTGAACAATTTTTCTCTCGAATTATGGATGAGGAAGATTAATGATCCTAAGAAAAGAACCCGATTGACAGATGAGCATAAAAAAATTGTGAAAAAACAACTTCTAGTCTCCAAAGCTACAAAAGTTATCAGAATCGAAATGTCATCGAAGGTCAAGCTATAGCAAGAAATAAAGAAGTTAATAATTATTTGCATACAAACATGTGTATTTTTTTCTGTATGTGTAGAAAAGAATTTAATAAATAAAATAGAGAGAGAATAGGTTGTCATTGTTTGTCATTGGTTCAAACTGTCAAGTTTCGTCCCATTTGGAAAGTTTTCATAATTTGTTTATTTTTTAAATATAAGCAAGTTATTTAGCGGTTAAATGAACATTTTAAGACTATATAGAGTGATTAGTTTTTATTTTTTAAGCGGAAGACGTGAAAAATGTGCACATTACCCTTGCCGGGACTCGAATCCTGGACCTCTCGAATACGCATAAAGTATGCTTCCAGTGAGGCACGCGGAAAGGAGGGAAAAATAATTTACACAAACTCCCCCTTTTAAAGGGAGGTTGGAAATTTGGGGACCAAATTGCCAAATGTTGGCGTTGACGAAATATCTTTCACCACCTTTTAGTTCGGGCGCCACTTATAGAGTCATTAAGACTTTTTTGAAGCAGGAGACGTGAAAAACGTGCAGCGCGCCGGCTCGCAGGACTCAAACCCTGGACCTCTCAAATACGCATCGAGTGCGCCTCCAATTACACCACAAAGGCATGCGGAAAGGAGAGGAAAAATACCTTACAAATATCTGAAATCAATGTCAGTCTGAAAATGAAATATTTAGCTATCAATATGTTTGAATTAAAAAGTGTGACAAGCAGAAATTGTACCTTAAGTATAAACTCTATCTATAACTAAGTATGTTAGTATGTAACTGTAACTGTAAATGTAACTGTAAGTGTATGTCTTCCGACAATTTCGAGAAAACGAAGGCAAAGAACTGTCGAAGGCACTGGAAATTTCTCGGCGAATGGGGTAAAGCTATAAAAGACTAGATAGAGCCTCAGCTTTCAGTTTTAGTCCAGAGTATTGAGTTCAGATGATTGAGAGAGATCAGAGTGCAAGCTTTCTATTTGCCTTGCCTCGTATTTAACGTTCTTGGTAGTTTGAAGCTTTGAATGTGCTCTGTCATATTAAGAAGAGCTGAACGAGTACTTTTGTGTGAAAAATTTCTGAACTGTACAGCGGTTTTGGAAAAAATCAATTTCATCAAGCTATCATCGGTTCAATCCATTACTAACCCGTACGCAAGTAACAATAATGTATGCAGTTCATATAAATTGGAGTACATTTTAAATTTATAACATCCAGTTGATAAATTTTATTTTTGCCTTGTTGTCACTCAGGAAAGATACTGTTGCATTCTACGGGCTCGTGGATTTGGTGCAATTGACGACCATACTCGGTGACGAATCAAAACGCAATTTATTCTCCAGTAACACAGGAGAGTTCCAAAGACACGTTTGCAGTCATCTATAAACTACAATAAATACGCTGAAACAATCAGCAACATAGCCTTGAGTCTATAACGGTAAAGATACCTAACACAACAGTAGAGTTGTTGACTTTGTTCTTTCGCTCTCAAGCTAATCTCTGAACTCAAAATACTACTATTGAACTGAACAATACTGGTTTTCGAGAACTTTCCCGAGGAAAACCGCTAAGAATGCGTTCTAGAATGTTCTCGCATCATCTACGGCGTATCTCCAATTTTGTCACCAAATGGGCGATTTTGCCCCGTATCTGGCAACTCTGTCTTTCCCTTCTACTTT
>KK121067.1:104189-150685 GCA_000611955.2 Stegodyphus mimosarum
CACATCTATGTTTCATTTCCTGTTTTTCTTTTTCTTTTTTTTCTCTCCCTCTGTCTCTATTTTTATTTCCTTCGTTTTGGAGGTTAGGTTTGGTTACCAACTAAGAAATTGTTGGGGTGATTTTCTGAAGGTCAGGGGTAATTTTATCAGTTAGGTGTTTGGTTTTTCACTAGAGCAGTTCTCTTAGTCGTTCAAAAACGTTTCGTTAGCGCTATGTTTTGATAGTTTTGAGTTGTTGACATTTATTTAATTTTATTTTATAGTTTATAATTTCTAATTGTATATATAACATTAGTTGATTTTTTTCGGATTTTTAATTATTTTCCAAATGGATCCGAGAGAGCTGACCATTTCTGAAGCACTGATAGTGCTACACGAATTGCCTTCAAATGTGAAATCTGAAATAGATCCCGGTACATGTGCAAAACATGCAATGTTGGGTTGCGCTTTTTCAAAAGCGGTGTCATTTTCTTTGAAAAGTACCACCATGAAAAAAATAGACGAAAGTGTAAAATATGAAATGTAAATGTAATGTACTTAAGTCATTTTTTTCATTTAGACGTATGTAATCATCATATAACCAAGAAGAGCTCTTTGGGGAGGGTGTAGAGTAGCAGGCCTTCTCGTGGCACACCCTGGGTAATGCTGAATCTGCTACGGTATTCAGAAGCTAGTGTTTTTTAATTGTAGGCAAAATCTTCTATTCTTTTACGCGCTTCCTAGCAATGCTCGTTTCAGCATTCTTTTCGAAGCTCTGTTCATTCAATATGCCTGCTTCGGGCGCACACCCACAGAATTAAAACGATAAATGCTATCTTCAGAAAATTTTATCTGTGTATTCCTCTAGGTCTGATTAGACTGCCTACCTTTTTGTTTTGTCGAAATTCCAACTTTAAAAATTAACGTGCCGGAAAGGGCTAATAGGTAAGCCTGAAGCCATTTAAAACTTATAAATGAATCTCCTGTAAGTTCTATATTTCAACACCTCCATTTAAATGCTTGTAAAGACTGTTAACTTTGATTTGTATTCTATTTGTGTTCTATCTGAGTTAAGTAAACTTTCAAACTTGTTAAATAAAGATTTCGTAGTTATTCTAACTTATGATTCTTTAAGAAAACTGTGCTAAATACAGAATACCGTACTCAAACGCCTTAATTACGTTAAATACACGAGATATCAAATTTCAACCCGGATCAAAATACCAGTGTGCAGCTGCGGTATCTATTTGGCCACTGGTGACCATTTCTTTCCCAATTTTGTGCCTTAGCCATATTCATCTTATTTACGTAAATCGTTTTACATTTTTTTTTTGCATCGGTGTTATTTCACCTGATTTCCATTATTCATTGCGTACTTGTAGGTAATTTTGTGTTTAACTTTTTCTCTTTTTCTCAATTCGGTATTTTCTGTATTTGTTCCCTCCGAATGTTTCGCATTCAGTTCACAAAACGTAGTATAGTCTGTTCATGTTTCTTGACTTACTTACGCGACACAAGTATCTCTCTACCTTATCTACTTGACATTTTAACGTTAAATGAGAGAAATTTCACTTTTCTCTCATTTAACGTTAAGTGCCCCAGAGGTTTATTTACTAATTAGCTTATTACTGTCCATAAGACAGAATAAACATCAACATATCAGTGCACTTAGGAAAATAGCGTGATTCAAAAGTCAGTATGCAATTTGCACAAATCACGAACTTTTTTTTTCAACTCAAGATATATTTATAAACTGCCAGTCACAGTTACTGGAAAAGTAGAAGACAAAAAAAGCTTGAGAGAAATAATTCTTCAAATCGTGTTTCTGTGAAAAGCCAATATGCGCATTAACAACTACCGAAGAACTGATTGCTTTGTGGCTTGTTTGTGATGCTACGGAAAAGCATATACAGTCTTCGTCTACGACTAGGTTAAGTTATTGTAATGTGATCAAGTACACAACGGTTTCTGCCTAAGAAAAGGAATGCCTTCTTGGACAATTTTCTAAAAGGAATTGGCTCGTATTCACGTTATGCACGGGAAAAACATGAAAAACAACTATGCAGACAGCCCGTTCGCCTGAGTTACAACTCGAGACAAACTACCATTATTCAGCAGTCTTAATCCCTCGGGCACTGGAGAGGCTTCTATCTAAGAAGGGAAACGACATCGAGGAAGACATTTTAAGAAAAATATACAGTATACACGTTACATATGAGAACACCACGGAAATATAAATGCAGCCAATCTGTCCGCCGAGACTCTCACACAAGTCAAACTAGGATTCTTCAGCGGTTTTATACATTCAGCCCACTGTACGTTCTGCAACAACTGAAAAGGTGAAGCAGCCAATTAACGTGATTTTGTTTGGTTTTGGTTTAATTAATTATGGCAAAGTACGCACAAGCTGTCTGCCTAAAGGGTGGGATATCTTCGTGGAGGAATTTTTAAGGAAAACAGGCTTGTATATTACATATATTACACATGAGAAAAGCCATGAAAACGCCCATGCAAGCCAGCCCTTTCGTCTGGAATCGAGCCCAGGTCAGAACTACGAGTGCTCAGCTACCTAACCGCTCGCCCGCTGGTGAGGGCCAATTGGTGTGAAATTTTGAATCGACAGGGGAATAATATTAAAAACTAATCGACTTCAGTGAAATGCAGTTTTAAAGAATGTTAATTGACTTTTGGATCCATCTGTTAATAACATATATCTTATAAGGTATTTCTCCCGCGTCCTTAGCACACTCGGCGTGTATGCTAAAGGTCCGTGTGTCTCGGCGAGGGCATTGCTCATTTTTTACTTCTCCAGCATAAAAAAATCCTATTGTTTCTACAGTGTTGCTCAAACTAAAAAAGGGTGGTGGATGATGATTCTCCATTGGCGATTGGGTCCTCTACTCCCCACTCGCAGTTTAAAAGGGGTAGTATATAAGGTATTTCTCCCACCTTCTCAGCATGCCTTCGTGGTGTAGTGGTCAGAATGCTCGGTGCGTATTCGAGAGATCCGTGGTTCGAGTCCCGGCGAGGGCATTGCTCATTTTTCACATGTCCTGCTTTCAAAAAATACTACATGTCTCTACAATCTTACATTTAAAGTCACATAAAAAAGCAACATAATGTTATTCAAAATTCACGACAATTTAAGTTTATTTTTTTTTTCTGATTTCAAATTTTGGATTGGCGTGGTTCTCTTATAATTGTATTACAATTTGACATTTCACTTTATTAAAAAATGTCGCGTTGTCGATCTATCTTCTGAAATGTCAGAATCTTGCTTCAAAATTATGGTTTTGAAATATGGATCAGGTGATGAATACAGTTTTCCAATACATTAATATAAATTATTGGTTAGTAATTTAGGCAGTTAATTTTTACCCTTTGCTATGAGTAATTAAATACGGAGTTATTTGCCGTTTGCACTACGTTGCAGTTTTAACATGGTGCTAAATTTTTTAGAGACTATCTTAAATTTATAATGGCGTGTTTGCAAAACTTTTGTTTAACAAACCAAAGTAAATCACCGTTTATATGTCTTTCAAGGGACCTCTAAAAATAGACGAATAAATGAGAAAGAACACAAAATCTAAATTTCAGTTTAAGAATTCAACATCCGTATTTTCGTTTCTTTTAACTGTGTATAATTTTCGATTAAATACAATATAATAAACAGAAGAATAAAATTTCCTACTGTAAAAAAAATAAAATAAAAAATAAACTGAGTGAAAGAAAAACTGCGTCAACTAACCTAAAATCTAATTAACATTCGTTTCCTTTAACCCAAATTTTCTATTGTTATCTTTCCGAAAATTATGAATCTGCACAGGCTAGTGTTTAATCAACAGCTGATATAATTGATCGATATTTGAAAATTTACCAGGACATCAAACTTCTAGAGTTAATTATAATTTGAATTTCTAAAATCAAGTCCCTTTATGATTGTATTTGCGGGGGAATAATTACTACTCACATAATCTTCAGATTTCTGATTCGATGCTTTAATCCAGCCTTCGGTATCGGCAGAATTCTCCTCTAATTCATTATTACGGTGGTCTTTAAAATTTGTCGACTCGCAGTACAACTGAATCTATATTTTCTTTAGCAGAACCCTTGAAATTGTAATTCTTTTTGTAGAGCCCATAAAACTATAATTTTTGATGGAATTATTTTTTGCAGGACTCCTAAAACTATGATTTTATTTGTTGGAACCTCTGAAATTATGATTTTTTTATGCAGTACTTAAAGAAATAATTTTTTCTGGTAAAAACCTCTGTCATCCTTAGGAAAATAAATATTATAATATATATAAGATTAAAAAAACTCAGAATTGCTAACTTGGCTACGTCCTTCTCCTGGAATCTAAACTGTGTCATGTCTGAAAACTAATCCATATTATGTCATCTTATCCGCTTGCTTTGGGCCCCCTAGCGGCCGAACGGTAAAGTCGCTGAACGCTGGTAGCTCGGTCCGAGGCTCGAATCTCGCGAACGGGCTGGCTGCATGGGCGCCCACGTGGTTTTCTTCATGTGTAACGTGTATGTGAGCCAGTTTCCCCTTAGAAAGGTCCTCTACGAAGGCATACTTCCCCTTAGGCAGATAGCCCTCGAGGCTTTGCTGTAATCATATAAATCAAACCGAAGCAAACTAAACCTCTTACTTTGCAGATGGCTCTCATCTAATTGCAGAGCTTTAAACAAAGACATCAAGTGGATAAATACTGCTGTTATTACTGCGCATTACCTTTTCCTACTTTGTTTGTTTTGCTCTTTGTGCTACTTAGAGTGTCGTTTAGCCTCTGATACTTATTATTTATTGTTCTGAAAATATAAGCTATATAAAATTATGGGATGCCTTTCGATCCCATAAATAATGCTGCATAAATCTGTTTATGTGTATCAAGGCTCGCTTTGTTAAGAAAAATAAAATTACGTGTTCTAATAAGCGACCACCACTCAAAGTTCCTCTTCTTCATTCTCTCATAATAAGTACCTACGCAGTTGTTTAATCCGAATCAAGTCATCCTCAGAAATTACTACATATATACTTAATAAGTGTTACAAAGACGTTAAAAATACGTAAGGGTTTTAAGTGCACTTTATGTGTGAAAATGAAAAGAAAACCTATATTTTATTACAATTTTACTAATAAAAACCGATTATTTAGTTTTAGTTTGGGTAACCATAACAATAGAAATAAATATTATTTAACTGTTTTAGATGGTTTGTTTGTCATCCTAAAGTTATTCAAATTTTTTTTTTAAATTTTCATTTTGAATTTTTATAAGTATTGCATGGAACCCCAGAGTTCGGTGTTAACACCTTTTCAAGCCTACTAATGTAACGTTAACAAGAAACACTCACAGCAAGCGTTGTAAATAGATTAATGGCTTTCTCCGGCACAGTTGACTGCTTATATAGGTACAGAATAATTACGAAAATATTAAGGGAAATTATCAAAACTCTAAAGGGTACAGAGCATTCTTTCCTATTAGATGGATTATACAAAATTATTTCCTTGCGTCCAGTTACAGTTTTCTCGGAAAACGTACATTTAAGCGATCCTTCTTAAATATTTTCCTATTCCTTTTATTTCTTTTAAGAAAAATGAGATTTTAAAATTGATAGAAGAATCTTAAAAATACGAACCATTTCCATGAACCTTTACTGAAATTTGAAAATGGTTAAAAAGTAACCTTATACAATATTTCTCTCACTTTCTTCGCATGCCTTTGTGATGTAATGGTCAGCACGCTCGACGCGTATTCGAGAGGTCCGTGTTTCGAGTCCCGGCGAAGGCGTTGCTCATTTTTCATTCTCCTGCTTTCAAGAAATAACTAATGACGCTACACTGGCGCCCGAACTAAAACGGTGGTGGATGATGATTCTCCACCACCGCGATTTGGCGATTGGGTCCCCTGAACTCCAGTCGATCTTTAAAAGAGGAAGTACATAAAGTATTTCTCCCACCTTCTTCACGTGCCTTTGTGGTGTAGTAGTCAGCTCGCTGAGCCCGTATTCCAGAGGTCCGTGGTTCGAGTCCCGGCGAAGGCGTTGCTCGTTTTTTACATCTCCTGCTACCAGATACCCTAATACCTCTACAACCTATGCATCAACTTTCCCTTTGCAGTACTTATAATAATATTCATAATTATCCATTTTTGAAGTGCAGTGCCTGAAATATCAACTGAACACTGCATATTAATGCATACTTTTAAAAGTTGGATTCCAAAGCTCCAACTATAATTTATGAGGGGTGAAATAAAACGCAACTGTTAGTAATTATTTACCAACATGGCATGTTCAGAGTTACAAAAGTCTAAGGAAGTTACCGACTAATTCTACCTAAAGATTTACATGGTTAAACTTAATTAGCTACTAAATTATGTCTGTTTAACCTTCCTGCGCTTAAAGGAGTTCTCATTTTCGTAATTATTATAAGCCTAAATTTAAAAAAGAGACCTAAAATTTAATTAGAAGCTTTGTTAAATGCTATGTCAAAAATCAACAAAAGTTACGCACAGCTAGTTGGAATATCACAGGAATTCAAACATTTAAATACGTGCAATTTCCATTTTGTTGGCTATTTAAACTCAATAAATTCAAACATTTAAATACGCACAACTTAGATGAAAACTTTCCGTGTCTTGATGATACGAATTCAGTTACTGCGGCTTCTAGCCTAGCGTACTTAAAATATGAAATTCCTTACCCAAACCAGATCAGCACACAGGTGGATGTCTCAGGGATGAATAGCGTTCTAGATAGTTGTCGTATAAGGTATTTTATCCCTCCTTCCAACATGCCTCCGTGGTGTGACAGTTAGCACTCTTGGCTTGCATTCGAGAGGTCGAGGTTCGAGTTCTGGCGAGGGTATTGCTCATTTTTCATATTTCCCTCATAAAAAAATCTAATAATTTCTACAGTGGCCCCCGAACTAAAATTGTTGGGGTTCATGATTCTTCACCACCAGAATGTGATCAATTGGATCCCCTAATCCCTAGTCAGCCTTTGAAAGGGGGGAGTATATAAGGTATCTTTAATCTCATTCCAACATGTCTTCGAGGTGTAAAGGTTAACACACTTGGCGCGATTCGAGAGGTCCAGGTCCGAGTCCTGGCCGAAGGCATTGCTTATTTTTCCTGACTCCTGCTTCAAAATAACCTAATGAGTCTACAGTAACACTCTCTTGTAGACCATCTATTTTGTTGGCTATTTAAACTCAATTTGCATTCTATGATGGTTGAAGGGAGAAAGAGAAGTTACAGAATAGAATCAATCAAAAAAATTGTAAAGTTTTCAAACTTTAAATTACGTCCAAAGGAGCGTTTTTGTTTTTTAGCATTTTGTCTGTTATCTTTATTTATTAAATATCATGTTTTTCGCACTTAAACTATAAAATTCAGTTCAAGAGCAATATCGCAAAATAACTTTAAAATGAACGTATCTTTAGAATTTCCGATAGACAGTCTCGTGCGCCGGAGATAGAAATATTTTTCCTGTACCACGTTGCCATTGCTCACTTTGAAATCGTTGAGTTTGTTAATCAGAAATTCGTTAAAGTTTTACAAAACCTTTTACAAAATTTTACAAAATATGAAATCGTTAGTAAAACAAATTTCAAATTCCAAATTCGGGCTTCTAGATGTCCATATTCGGTGGAGGATTACGTCATTCAAAATTGGATTGGTCTAGGCACCGTTGTTTTATCACAATGCTAGAAACGCACATACATTTATGCAGATTCTTCATTATTTAATTTCTTTAAATGTATTACAAGGCGATAATATATGGTGACAACAATTTGAAAAGTGAAACAACGGTTTCAGTGAATCAACGCAAAATGCCAAAAAGGAATTAATAATCCTTCTGGGCAAACTGTGCTTTTGGACTAAAAACCGTTAACGGAAAATAACCCTGAATGTTTTACTTCACTTTAACTTTCCCCCCGAGGGTCGACGCAGAGTACTATGCGAAGCTACTGGCTAGGATCTGTACCTAGGCAGTCTCGGCCACGGGAGTATAAAATTTATGAACTTGGCAGTTTCCTATGGTCCATGGGATAAGTCCATACTTGCTCTTCATGGGCCGGGTGGTGTTAGTCCCCTCCACCAGGGTATTGGTAGCCAAATAACAAACTGGACCATTGAGAGTCTGGTCACTGGTGTCCTTGGTATTCCATGGAAAGCCTAAGGAGAGGGGCATCCCGTGTAGTGCTGGCAGGTAGCCTCAATCAACGGCCAGTCATCGCTCCAAGTTGTCATCGCCCATTCCACCGTGGTCTCGGTCCGGCCGAGGCGGTGGTCTTGACTGTTCCGTGTTTAGCGGTGGGTCGTCTAAACGTTGAGCGTTTAGCAGAGGGAGCCTGATAAAATTGTTGGTGTCTCGAGGATGTGGGACCTCGGGCCCATCGGTAGACGGGTGACGTTTATCCCCGAGTGTTCTGAATTGAACGGACGGTGGTATAAATGTAGTTAGTTCACTTTAACTTAAATTTAGAAACTAATGAATATTTTATTTTGTAAGTTCTGTCGTCTTTGCAGGCACAATTGCTTTCCTTATACTTGAGGCATTTTTAGATTCACTATCTTTAATTTTTGAAACATAACCTGCGAATGAAAGAAAGAATAATATATAACTTCTGTATTTCTTAAAGTATCAGATGCTTTTTGAAAATAATTAATATACCTTACAGCCTGACTTCACCTTTAGTATTATTACAAAACAAGTGAAACGGCTTATTTTTTTATGTTCCATCATCTTTGCACGCACACATTCTTTCTTAAGAAACGCATTTATTATTTATTGTTAAGACAAAAATATTTTAAGATTATTCTTAGTTTTGTAACATAAACCGAAGAAAGAAAGAAAAAATAACGGATAACTTCCCTATTTCTTAAAGGATTAGATTAAAAAAATAATTAACTATTGAGAAAGAAAGGAACAAAAGTACCTTGTTAACCAAAGTTAAAATCAATTTTATATGTCTCATGTTAGTAGATCCACTAAAATATCGATTGTCTGATAGAGGCTGAGAGGAGAAACTGGAAAGATATATGAGTTTTTGAGACTAATGTGATGGGTTTTGTTTTAAGGGCCACTATCTTTATTTCAGAACTGATAGACCACACGCACAAGGAAAAGAAATTCTAAACAAGAAATCGTTTCTTTTTGTTTTCAATTGCAGACATGCCGGAAATTTTCCTTCCTCCTTTTCCCTTATTTTCCAATATTTGTTTTATTACTTTTAATGATTTCATATTTTTCTAAAGCTTTCCCAAAAAGATAAACTCTTACAAGCAAAATACCATAATTTATTTTTCCAAATTTAGTTGCGTACAACTAATTTGGTATTTAACAATTAAATTGCATTTCGTTATTAAAATTTTAAAAATGCTAAACCATTTTATAAGTAGGTAAAGCAAGAACCTTGTGCGTGGCGTAGATTTTAGTCAAGACTCTATCAATTTCGACAGCAAATAGGTACAAGTCCTTGTTCATGAGGAGCAAAGAAAAACCACGGTTGTATTTATACCTAAAAGGAGTAAAGCGAACGAGAATGTAGCACCGTTCTGCCAACAGATGGCTACCAAGGCACGGCTCTTTCCATACACAATTTTACGACAGAAAAAATTCCAACACAACTCCGAAATTGGTTTCTAAAATTCTATATCACCCACCATTTACAAGAAATAAGTCATTTCTTTATAAAATATTACATTTTCGTATAGAAAAGGTACTCTTACTGAAGGAATAATTTTTATTGAAATTATTTTCGCAAGTTCATTTTTAAATGTCTAAGCCAGTAATTCTCAACCTTTTTCTGTCGCGGCACACTTTTAACGATTTCAAAATGTGGCGGCACACAAAGAAAAAGATAAGTTTAAAAGTTGTTTATTTACCTATAATACACTGTGTAAAATTGTGTATGATAATAATTTTTAATGTAAAATAAAATAATATGTACTACAAAAACAGCAGTACGTTTATTATGCGATTAATTACTAGTTAATAATAAGAATACTTTTAATGATAAATTTGAGTTGGATATTTTTTGATAATTTCATTTATATTAGGTCATACAAATGGCAATGCTTCTCTCGTGTCGCTACATTTGAAAGTCTCGATCTTTTATTCCCTTTTATATTGGTTAATACCAAAAGTTCGAATTCACACAAATAAGATGTAGAAAACTATAACAATATTTTTAAAACTTTTTTGGCCATCATGAGATAGTCTCATCTAATGTTAATCCAAAATGAATTCATTGATTCTTTCAAATATTTTATAATTAAATCTCGATTATTAGAAAGCGAAATTAGTTCTTCCTCTTCATTCAAAGTTAATTCAAATACAGAAGTATTGGTTACCACAAATGGATTACGAACCCAATAAATTTTTTTATATATATAAATTTGGAAAATAATGAATAATTCTCTGCTCTGGTGTTGTCAAATGGTTAATAACAATTTTATGAATAGTTTTATTAAAATCTTTTAAGATTGAGTCAAACTTTTCCAAATTGCCTTCCTGAGCTTTATTCTTCCATAAAGTTATTTGTTTTTGGAATCCCACCAGTTTATTCGTTGAGTTTAATATACGTATTTTCCTTCGGCCCTTGCATGCTTGAATTTATGTTATTAAAAATAACAAAAATGTCTAATAAGTAAGAATCTCCCATCCTCACCAATCAGAATTTCTTAATCTAAATTACACACTGAACATCGGCGAAAATGCTCCGAATTGCGCTTTCCTCCAGAGCACCAAAATCGGCATGGATACCATAATTGGCGCGTTTATTAATGTCTTAAAAACAGAATTTCGCCAATTCTCACGTGTGCCAAAGGACACTAGGACTAAACCCATTATAATTTTTACTATATACACTTCTAAAATGTGGCGGCACACAGAAGTGTCGCGGCACAGTGGTTGAGAATCACTGGTCTAAACTATACGATTGAAAGACGAAATTGTATGAAGTAATAAATTACCAGTATACACTGATGTGTCCCTGAGTTATGGATACCTGATCAACAACGAGCTGCTCCTGGGATCTTAATAACGCAATAAGGCATGCATTGAAGTGTACAAAGGTATTTCAGAAGTATGGTATGTCATACTTTTTCTAAAATTTTCCATACGTTAAGGACGCTAGTAATTTGCTTTTACACATTCAAGATATCCCAGTGGTGTTAAATGAGATTTAAATATGGGCTTCTCAGTTGCCATTTCAGCAGCAAGAATTCAGTGGAATGCTACTCAAGCCAGTAGTATCTAATTGCAATCTATGACAGTTAGTTTGCTAGTACATTCCATTTCCTTATGAATGGCAGAAACGCATAATGGGATATAAGTGATCATATTAGCAGATCTATCCAGGAAATCTACATAATTAGATGCAGTAAGGATGCTTGGTATAATTGCCAAACCTCCAGAATATGGTCAACACTAAAGATCCTAGAGAGAAGCGATTCCCAATCTATGCGGTCCGCTGTAGAGAAGGAACGATGCAATCACGTTGTTTGTATTGAGAAGTCCATTACAAAAACGAACGTTTTGTAACATGTTCCTGTTGCCCGAAAAAGTAGAAACGGCTGCCTGTACGATTGTTGCTTGTTGCTCGAAACTTTTTAATCGAAGCTTTGATAAGATGGCTTTTGATTTGATTTATAATCCTTTTATTTCGAATAATTTGATATTTTTCATGGATAGATCAAGTACATATATGGAAGTTCTAGTATATATTTAATATTTTATACGCTCTAAAAAAAAATTCGAGTCAGAATAGTCAAAATTTGCAGTTTGGAAACATTTTTTGTTTGGAGAACAAAGAAAGAAAAAACTTTTCAGTATAGTTTCCGGTGAGATCGGCATTTTTGTCTACATAATGATAATAAATATTTATCATAGAAATATAGTGTTTTGAGTTTTGCATCATAATCCTAATTATTACGCAGGAAAGTTATTTCACTTTTCACTTGGAAACGCATTCTTTAATTAAAAGTAAGGATTTGATGGCTTTCCCAAACATAATTCTTACTAAGAAGTGTTCGATGGACCTGAAGCAATGATTCAGCTGCATTATAACCTCTTTTATACACCGTCATTTAATTTGTCACTCTGACTGCAGTGGTTCTAAAAACATTTCGTACACAACACTGTGGGCCACATAGTTCATTAAAGAAACATTAAAAGTTTTTGTGAAAGGGAAACATAAAGTAAGTAAAGAAAGCAAGCATCAACGCCACAATGTCATACATTACGATAGATTAATTTCGGCCATTCATATGTAGCCCAAAGGGCGTTAGCAAAGAAGAGCTATTAATTTCGTTTTGGCATTTTGCGTTGATTCACTTTTCAAACTGTTGCCACCAAATATTACAGCCCTGTATTATATTTAAAGAAATTAAATAATGAAGAACCTGCATAAATGTATGTATGTTTCTCGCATTGCGATAAAACAGCAGTACCTAGAGCCATCCAATTTTGCGATAAAACAGCAGTACCTAGAGCCATCCAATTTTGAATAACGTTATCCTCCACCGAATATGGGCATGGTTAAGCCCTAATTTGGAATTTTTAATTTGTTTTATTACCTATTGCATATTTCGTCAGACATTAAAGAATTTTTGATTAACAAACTCAACGACTTCAAAGCGAGGAATAGCAACACTGCACGAAAACAAAAAGCATTTTTATCTTCAGCGCGCGAGACTGTGTATCGGAAATTCTAAAGATATTCTCATTTAAAAATTATTATGGGATATTGCTGTTTATTTAGTGAATTTTATGGTTTAAATGCAGAGAACATGACATTTAATAAATAAAGGTAACATACAAAACATTAAAAAAAAACGCTCCTTTGAGCGAAATGTAAAATCTGAAAGCCTTCAGATTTTTAAAAAATTTTTTCAGTAACTGTTAATAAAGTGTGCAACTCTATCAATGAATCTTTATGTGTAATACAACAATGTTCTTTTTGCGGCTCAAAAATTACAGTGCTTAACAGTAGTGGCAAAATAATAAAAAGATAAATAACATAAAAAATACAATTTGGAATAGCAGTATTTATAGTGAAGGATGCACTTTTTTGAATGTTTGCTAAAACTTTGGCAGCAAGTTTCCGACAAAAAACTAGCAAGCCAGACAAAATGAAGCTTCGAGAAGGGCTTAAGTAAGTTTATAAATATCGGCTACTTCGAAGCAGAGAGTCGTTCAGTTTAGTTATTCAAATCAAAAGCGTGCGATTGTATTGAGTTCCTATTCCCTAATTACTACTTTACTCAGTGATTTTGACAATCTGTGACAATCCATCTAATTTATTTTAGCCTCGTTGGCTATTATCTTGTATTAGAGATTTTATCTCTTTCAATAAAATGTCAGCTTCTTCCCATTGAACTGCGCAGTTATTAAAGACATCCCTATAAGCTCATAATGCACAACAGTATGTTAAATGATTTAAAAAGATATTAAACGAGCGATATACACAGCTGTCTGGTAGCTTAACATAACAGGGAAATTTGTTTACGATAAAATGATTATCACAGTTAATGCAAATATACAATATTCCTATTCCGGAACAGGAATGTATGTGGCACGGAGCAAAACGGAGCAGGAATTTTCTGCCGTATAGATAAGGATGGAAATGTTCTACAGCTTTGACTATGGCGAGCAACTCTTTCCTGATGACACGGTAATTCCTCTCCATTTAGACAGGCACTTGCTTCAGTAAGCCACTACACGTTCTTCGCCCTCTATTTCTTGGGACAAAACAGCGGCGACACTTTCATTACTCGCGTACGTGTCGAGAATAAATGGTCTGTCGAGCTGAGGATACGCCAGGATTGGAGCAGATGTTAAAGCTTCCTTCAAGTTCTTAAATGCATCCTTACATTCTTTTGTCCACACGAACTTTTGCTTGCTCTCTGTCAGCTTGTGAAGGGATCTTGCAATGAAATAAAAATCCTTCACGAATCTTCTATAGTAGGTGCAAAGTCCTAGAAAGCTTCTCAGCTGGTGGACATTTTCGAAACATCTCCAGTCTTTAACTGCTGACACTTTTTCAGGATCCCTGCGCACACCTTCAGCAGAGATGATATGTCCGAGGTAAGTCACTTCTTGTCTGAATGATTTGCATTTAGTGGGATTCAACTTCAGACTGACTCCCTTCAGTTTCTGAAGCACCTTTCTAAGATTTTCTAGATGTTCTTCGAAACTCTTTCCGACGATGATGATGTCATCCAGGTGTATCAGACCGGCTTTGTGGGAAAGACCTTTCAAAACAGTCTCCATTAGACGTTCGAATGTAGGAGCACCTTTTGAACGTATCGCCTTTGACATCTGCCACGCACTGCTGATGACAACAAATACATACTCGTTGTCGTTGATTACTTCGCCAAGTGGTCTGAAGCGTATCCTATTCCTGATCAAGAGGCTATCACAGTAGCAGAGTTGATGATGCAGCACTGGATTTCCGGGTTTGGAGTGCCTCTTCAGTTACATTCCGATCAGGGAAGGAATTTTACCTCGGCTGTTATCAAAGAACTCTGCAAGCTACTCGGTATTGATAAAACCCAAACGACGCATTTACATCCCCAGTCGGATGGCTTGGTAAAGAGGTTTAATCGAACCATCCTCAATAACCTGTCATTAGTGATTTCCAGGAACCAACAGGACTGGGACAAGAATTTATCACTGTGTTTACTGGCTTACCGCAGTGCTGTCCACGAGACTACCGGCTATTCCCCATTTCAGATGCTCTTCGGTCGTGACCTTCGTCTGCCATGTGATCTTTTGTATGGTCGCCCTCCGGATGCGCCTTCATCGCCTGAGGAATACATTCAAGATCTCCAGGCTCGGTTTGAAGTGATGCACAACTTTGCACGAGAGCGAGTCAACTTGGCGACGGAGAAGATGAAGACCCGCTACGAAACAAGAGCTACTGGACACCGTTTCAACGAAGAAGACAGGGTATGGTTATGGAATCCGACTTGTAGAAAAGGACTTTATCCGAAACTACAGTGACCTTGGGATGGTCCTTACACAGTCCTACACAGGCTGAACGACGTCGTGGTGCGGATCCGTAAGTCATCGAACTCTAAACCTAAAGTTGTTCATTACGACAGGTTAGTTCATTACTATGGCCATAGTACATAGTGTATATAGTTGTAAATAATAATGTAAATAGTATAAGATCATGGTCCTATTTGTATTTAGTATTTGTATGTAGTATTTGATTTGTATTTGATTAGTATTTGATAAGTATTTGTATTTGATTTGTATCTGATTAGTATTTGATAAGTATTTGTATTTGATAATATTTGTATTTAGTATTTGAATTGTATTTAGAGTTTGATAGTATTTGATTTGCTGAAAGTTGCTAATTGCAATTATTGTTTAATTTGTTATTGTCATGTAATGTTTATTATTACGTTGATGTCTTAGTTGTAAGTTTGCCTTCCTGTCCAAGGATTGTACTGCACGGGACGTGCAGTCCTTGGGAAGGGGGCAGTGTTACGGATTTCATATGTATTTGGCTATTTATTTAGAGTTGTAATTAAAATTGCTTTATTTTCCCGTGAAACGCAGACGATTTTTGAAGAGGAAGCTACGTCGGAAAAAAGTAAAAATAAAAGAGAGCGTGCATTTAATATTTAATAAATAAATGTCTCGTAATTACTGTTTGTTTCCATCCAGAAAAATCGAGATTGTTCTAGTGATAATTAAAAAGCTTATAAAAGCCGAATTGAAACACCTCATCTCAGTAGTAGTTGTAGCTGTTTAAAGCGAACTGCTGTTTGTTTACTTAATGCTGTTATTGATTGTAGCGATTTTGCTGTGAGATAGAATTAGTTTATCTCTGAAGTGATTTCTGTTTAACGTTTGAGATATTGTGATGTTGTACTAATATCTCTGAAGAAATATTTCAGCATTTTGATTTATTTCTTGTGGAAAGGATAAATTATTGTTAACTTTAATAGTTTTGATAATTTGGTGCTAGCGATAACTTTCTACGCAGACTATGACTCATAAAAAGAATTATTTGATTGTTCAAATATCCAGAGTAGCTATAGTCCTAGTTAACAGTCGGGGATACTCTGAAGTTCTAATGAACCCTTTTATTGGGCCACTTTTATTACAACCTTTTTTAAAGAATTGCTTTAATCCTCTACGTATCAGTTTTGACAAGCTGAAAGAAGATATCGACAAGACAAGAGTAAAGTAATAGCTTACTTAGAGCTGACAGTTGAATTAGCTGAAGTCAGTTCCCAAGTGACTCCAGCAGTCACATCGATCAATACTTACGTGATTTGAACTCTTCAGTTAAACTATCAATTCGGAATTCCGGAGAACAATGTGTGCATTTCAGAATATATCGAGCGCTTTTGTAATTTAAAATAAAGTGACAGAGACCTCGAATTATGGAGATCACTCTCGGAGTTTAGTTCAGTTTCTCTGTTCAGAATATATTCCGAAATCTGTAAATTATGGACAGGTGTTTTGCTGTTTTCGTTGACTATATTAATGAAGTTGTTTTTATGATACCAAAATAAAAGTCCGCCTGTGACATTTAATTTGCCGCCGAGATGGTATAGTGTTAGGGGAGCCGACTACGATACCAAAGGGCCTGGGTTCGAATCCCGGAGGAGGCATGGTTGCAATCGTCCGTACGTTCATGGGAGGCAAAGGTGGCCCACCTATTAGGTACCTCCATAATAAAGTGGCCACCACTTCTGGCACTTATTAGTGGCCAAGCCGAAGTCGGTTAAAGGCCCGCCATTGTAAAAATAATAAATTATGTTTTACTGATAGTTAGATTAATGTCAATTGTTTTCCTCTGAGATTTGTTTCGTCACGTAATCGCTCAGTTCAGAGGTCTGTATAAATTTTAGGGAAGTGGCGTAGGTTAAAGCTCATAGAAAATTGTAACCGTTATGATTCTGTGTATAAATCTAATCGAATTGATTTTCTGAGTGAAATTGTTGTCAGGTGGGGGAATATTGAAAGTTATATATAATTTTCTGTACGATCCGCGCAAATTATAGTTCCGTTAGCTACAAGAAATTCAAAAAAGCAGTTAGATACATTAAGTGGTTAAATGTTTAACAGACACATAGTTAGATATTGTTGCGTGCGTACGGTTTCGTAATGGATTGAATGCACAAGTCGATAGAAAGTTAATAAAATTTATTCTTTTCACAAGAAATAAAACACAATTCTGAAATATTTCCTTAGCGATATTCGTGCAGTATCACAATATCTCACAGCAGTTACATTTAGTACTGTTAAAACGTTAAACAGAACTCAAATTCAAAACACACAGAAAGTTAATTCAATCTCCCAGCGAATTTGCTACAATCAGTAACAGCATTAGTAAACAACAATTCACTTAAAACAACAACAACTAAACTGAGATGTTTTTAATTTGGCTTTTATAAGCTTTTTAATCAGCACGAGATCCTTCTCTCATTTTCTCGATTTTTCTGGATTACAAAAGCAATTACGAGATATTTATTTATTAAATATTAAATGCACACGCTCTTGTATTTTTACTTTTCCGGCGTACCTTTCTCTTCAAATTCGTCACGCGCTGCGTTGCAGGGGAGAATAAGACAATTTTAATTACAATTCTAAGTAAATAGCTAAATAAATACAAAATCCGTAACAATATTATAGATATATTTTAAATGGTTATTATGATTTCAGTCTTTACTATAACTTTTCCTTTCCATCTTCCTCCCCAGAATCCTGTGTACCTATAAACCATATGGTAGAGGGATGGTGTTGACCTTTTCCCGTAACTTACTCATTCACTCACTCACCAGAATGCAAATTAGTCGTGAATATTTAAGCTGAGATCTTTGGATTTGAGACTGAAAGTGTTTCTGATATTATGTGCATGCTACATGGTTTCCTGCCAGATATAATGGTTGTAAGTATTCGGCTTTGCGGTCGCTCGTTTCCGACAGTTTAAATCTGATGCTCCGGTAAAGATTTTGAGTCAGCTTCTAGTATAATATTTAACTGTGCAGTCTTTGACTACTGTTCACAAGCCGCCCGGTGTCCGGACTTGCTTTCAACTGTCACCTGTTCTATTTAACTGCATCACTACAAGTTTTGGTTATTGTGGCAGAAGCACGTGCTGCTTAAATAAAAGTTCTGTTTAAATGAAAAGGTTATTATAACCTTCTTTAGACTTTGTCATTTATCTCAGATATAAAGATAACTCGTTTCACATCTGTTAGGGTTCTAAGGCTAAAATAGCAATACCACATCAAGTGTAACTCTGTATGGGGTGTCCTAACAAATAACGGATCATGTCGTAAAAAAAGGCAACATTTAGTCTGCCATCCTTATCCGCAAGATTGAAGGCTCTTCCTGCAACAGTCTTCCAGTGGAAGGTTTCGGGTTCATCTCAGACGCTATACGAGCCTCAATCAAACCAGCGGTATTTTCAATGTTAGAAAGTTCGGCAGTGAGTGTTTTTGGAAGAACTGAGACTCACCTTTATTCAATGCAAGAGATACAAAATATCACCACAACAAGTACCGAGTTTCGAGGACAGGCACTGAGCTCGAAACTTTGCGGTGGTATAAGGCAACGGTAATTTTTTGGGAGGATTACGAGTACTTAAAACCGCCCTTGTGAAAGCGTTGTCTATCATGAAAGATAGGACGAAACTGGGAACGAAACGTTTTGGTAGCTATCAAACTGAGGCTGAAGAGTTGACTGGATTTACGTGGAGGAAAACAGGAGTTGTGAATATACTGTATGGGAGAAAACTCGAAAGCCTGTTTGGAGGTTATTCATATAATATTGCCAAGGTTATTGCCTCATATTCAGGATTTTGCTACACTACGAAACCCAGCTTACGCTACAGCACTTATTGTAGCAACTGGTGAAGTTCGAAAGTAGACAACTACCGATAAATACCAACACAGTGAGATATGAGGAGAGGTGCAGCTCATAGTTTCGTATATGTGTGGCGGAAAGGAGTCGAAAGTTTGACCGTAATAGAAATTTTGATAACCGGAAGAAATTTTTACTTTCTGATGGCGATCACTAAAATAAACTGAAAAAGAGCAAACTAGGCAAGCTACGAAGCCGTTAGACTAGACAGGGGTGGAGAAATACGGAGGGTAAATTCACCCTGGCAAAAAGAAAATCCCTGTTATGTTCTATTAAATATAGCGTTGATAAAAAAGTTTTCCCTCACAGTGATTCAAAGTCTGTTAAATAGCGTACCAGTAGATGCATTATTAGGTACCAAAGTGAGAAGCAGTTTTTTGAAAAATCCAACCGGTATAGTTTGCTTGATGTCGTGAGAACAAGAGTTATAGCTGCTCAAGGCAAGCAGTGTGAATACATAGGGAAAGTAACCTTAAATGAGCATGTGAGAAATGAACACGTGAAAAGCCGATTTCTTTCTGTAATGAGAAATATACTGGCTAATGTAATTCAGGAGATGAATTTTTTAAAGGCTACGGGAACAAAATTAGTTTTCAGGAAGCTATTGTGCACTTGAAAATGAACGAGCTAGTGGAAAAAAGAAGTTTGGCCGCCGGTTTTGCACTTGAAAGAATTGAACACGATGGAGAGAGGAGGCGAAATAGTTGATAAGAAAATTTTCATATTTATTTGATGATGCCCCAGGGTTGAGTCAGGTAATAAATCACACAACAGAAATCAGAAATTGGCCTTGTCTTCAGGAGAAAACCATATCACTATGATAAGATCAAAGAAGAAGAATTGAAAAACAAATAAAATTATTATCTCCGTAAATAAGCCTTAAGCTATCCGTATAGTGCTGTAGCGAAAGAGGAAAATCTCCCACTTAGTAATTTTAAAACATGGCGTTTTGCTGTTGATTATAGAAAATTAAATGATATAACAAAATAGCTCGGTTACCTCTTACTAATAATTGAGCAAATAATTAGAAAAATCAAATCCAGGAAATACATGACACTAGACCACAATTCTGAATACTTGCAGATATGTGCGAAGCCAAACGATGTGCCCAAAACTGAATTTTTACCAAGTCAGGAATGCATGCTTTTCTAAGAATATCATTTTGGCCTATGTTTAGCATCCGCCACGTTTTAGAGGATAGATATTGTACTAAGACCTGTCCTCGAAAAATCTCTGTTTATTTACTTAGACGATATCAAGTCACTAGGAATATAGTTGACAAGTGACAAGTGACGGGGGACGTGGGCACTTTCCCTTTACCATTAAAGTTAATCAGTACAGCACCATGTCCACCAGTGTCTAGAGTAGCCCGGATGTAGGGGCCGCACGAGAGCCAACCCCGAATGCCCAGACCCAACGCCCAATTCAGGACCGCGGCTGACTGCTACCCCAAATAGCCACTGGGCGTTTAATACATGGCCATACAAGGGTCATCAGTGCTTCAGCAGACTGAAATTTGTAAAAAGCATTGATGAGGACAATTTGAACATAGCAAGATAACAAAATCGAAATACAAAATACCTGACATAGATACTATTTTGAAGGAAGCATATAATCAGAATTAACTGTAGGAGATGCGAGTTAAGTACCTAGGCATATTACTAGTAAAGAACTTACGAATATGATTAGACAATGAAAGAATTTAAAACTAAGATTAGCAGATTGTGAAATACAGGCTATATGTGCTGTACAGATCTTAAACGACAGTGAGGAAATGCATGGCACTTGACTTCACTAAAGCTAGAATCATATACAATGTGCATATGTACAATGATATACAATGAACAATGTAGCAAGTGTCATTATTTAAATATACGTTACAAAAGATAATTAAGATTGTTTTCAATCTCACAAACATAATTTGTGTACAACAATGGTGATGCAAACACGTTCACCCGTACAGTAGACTAATAAACAGAAGAAGTTACAACCGTAACAAAAGCATCTTTTACAACAATTTTGTAGTCGAAACCACATAGGTGGAGAAGGTATAGTAATTCTATAACAAAGTGCAAAAAAGGAAATAATAATAATAATGTAAGTGCTGAGATAATTAGGAATATAGTTGATGATCATATCCTGGATTTACATGAAGTATTTTCGCTTCTAAAGAAGCAGGTTTAAAGGTGAAGGCGGCCAACTGTAAATTCGTGGCCAATGAATTTCGTTACCTGGGCTGTAAAATATCTAAGTTCTCCACCGCCTAATACGCGAAGAAGTTGACTTCAAATTGGGCTTAAACTCATATAAAACATATACTCATATAAAGATAAGTCTTTTATCAAAGCTTTTGCTCATATAGAAGATCTGCTATTAAACTTAAAAAGAAAAGAAGCCAGATGCACTCGGTTGGCAGACGAAAACAAAGCATTTGAAAGACTTAAAAGAGATTAACCCAAATTCCCTTCTTGAAATTTCCTGAAGCGGAGTGCAAATTAGAAATCTCTGCAGATGCATTGGACTTTTCGCTAGAGCCCTTCTTATGTAAGACGGATAGCCAGTTGCTTATTTTAGCAAAGCACTTAACCCAGCTCAAAGAAATTTACACTGCTACGCTTGCAGTCATTTTCAAGCCATGCGGCCATCGTCGCTCTTATTTCTGGAAGAATGTATCATCCAGACTCATACGATAGGCTCGCAAGAATATAATTTAATTTTTAAACATACTCTCAAGTAAGAAAATGACGTAGCGGATGCTCTGTCATAAATCAAATTAGGTGATGAGGGGAGAAAAGGGAAATATGCAATGTTAACTGCAAAACTTTTAGATTCACGAGAAATAGTTATCTCAGAGCTGTGAACGGATATGGAATTTGATACTATGTATTCATATTTGAAAGTATTTGAAAAATACTGACAACTTTGATCTCGGAATAAGGAAAAGAGTCCAGAGAGTAAAGGAAGCTATTCAGATTCCACAGCCACAAAAAATTTGTGACTCAATATGTCCTGTCCTTTAACATTTGTCAATTAGTTAATGATATAAATTATAGCCCAGCTGGGGTTACCCAAACAGCATAAAAGCTACTTTTCCTAACGATATAATAGGAATTGATTCATTAGGTTCCTACCCATGTAGAGAAAAAAATAAAAGTGTGCATTTGCTCGTGATCACTGATCATTTCTCAAAATGGGAGACCGGAACTGGTGAAAAAGAGAGGAGAAATCCTAAGTTCGACGAATCTTCAAAACTTTAAGCTACAGAGAACGGAGGTGGGTAAGCAGACAGAAAAGATACTTATACAAAAAGAAAAAAAATCAAAGATCCCTCAGATGCGGTGAACAACCAAGTAATCAGAAACGTCTGTTTGGTAATTATCGAACGGGAAACCCAGCTACGAGAGGCTCACAGCGAAAGATCTATGCCAGATCAGTAATCAAACCAGAATTTAAGTATCAAGTGACCAATGGATCACGAGCTAGGCCAGCGGGTGAAGTTCCAAGCGAAACAGCGGAGGTTTTTGATAGCACATTAAGCAGCAAGTAAATAGCCGGCTATACCAGAATTCCCACAGCCCCAGAGGACACCTACACGAATAAGGAACAGGGCAGAGATACTGAGCTAGCTTTTAGTATAGTATTTAATTGTGTAGTTTTTGATTACTGTTCAACGTTTAATTTAAATTTGACTGTTCTATTTAACTACATATGCGAATTAGGGTTATTGTAGCACAGTAGCGTGCTCTTTTGTTCCAAGTTCTGTTTAAATACAAAGTTTATAATAACCTTCTTGTTACGACATCCACTGCCCACCGAGAGAGGGCGCTGTATAAACCTTCTAGTTTTCTCTGTAATATATTAGTGAGTAGTAATAAAAGTGTTGTCCGAAGTGGTCGTGTTAAATTTTTCTAAGTGTGGAGTCAAGGTTTCTGCTCCCTGTACAAAAGAAGTGAACACAAGTTTTTTGGTGTCAGGAGCGGGATTAGGTGAGAATAAGGTGGTGATCATGTGTATCGTCAAATTTTGCGTAAAAAATTCTCTGGTGATTTGGAGATGTGTGTTGTGCGAAAATCGAAAGTGAAAATGATGGTTTCATTGTTTAGATTGTGGTGAGTAGCAATTTCGGTTTTTAGAAATAACGTTTAGTGAGAAATCCTGTTTATTAATGTTGTATACTGAGGTGATTTTACTTGATAATTTGAGTTGATAGTGTCTTTGTTGAGTTTGATGTGTTCTTTTTGTTTTGTGCTCATTGTGTTCTAATTGTCAATTCAGGGTTATTATACTTTTCTTTGAATTAAGATGAGTCTGAAGTCACTTAAGTCATTAAAAAAAGACGAGTTGATGCTCGTGGCGGAGGAGTTAGGATTAGTAATTCCAAGCGGGGCGAAAATAGTTACTTTGAAAACCTTAATAGAAAGTTCTGAAGTTTATGCAAGTGATGCTGAATTTGTGCAAAATGTTATTGATAATATTCTAGAGGAAAAGAAAATACAAAGTGAGAAACAAAAATCAAAAAACGAAACTAGATTAGAGTTAGAGAAAATAAAACTTTCTCAGTTAGAGGCGGAATTAGCTTTAGCTAACACTAGAAATGTCTTGCTACAAAATCAAAATCTTGAAACGGACACCTCAAACAGAAATATGGAAAATCTAATTAAAAGTGTAAAAACATTAACAATTTCGGTACCTACCAAAGCAGAATCCTTTAATCTCTTTTTCCAATCAATTGAACGGGCTTTTAGGACAAAACAAGTACCTGAAGACTTAAAAGCAGAAATCCTATTAAATATTTTGGGAGAGAAGGTCACTAATTTAATGGTATATGTGAAGGAAGAAGATATTAATAATTACGATAAACTAAAGTCTATAATTTTAAAGGAATTTCAGCCAACCCCTCAAGAGTGTTTAAATTGTTTTCGTACTACGCAAAAATTGTCATCTGAGAGCTTTGTACAGTTCGCATCAAGGTTAAGTGCAAATTTTGAATATTATTGTCAGTTGAGAAAGGTACAAGATTTTAAATCGTTATGTGATCTTATGGTTTCGGATAAAATATTCAGTGAACTTGATCGTGAATTAAAGACCCATATAGCAGTTAAACAGGGAGAGACATGGTTCGAACCCCAAACTTTAGGTCGTGAATGCGATATTTATTTGTCATCAAAAGGTAAACAAAAACCAGAATCCCTTTTTGCAAAATCATTTTCAAGTAACGATAATAAAAGAGGCGATGGAAATAATGTTAGTAAGTATCGTAATTATAATTACAAAAATATTTCTAATGTATATGTATCTGGAGCAAAAGATCAAACATGTATTTTGTGTAAAACTAATCAAAACCACCCGATACAAAATTGTCCTAATTTTAAAAGGGTTTCAGTAAATGAGCGAGTTGAAATTATTAAACAAAATAACCTTTGTTTTAAATGTTTTTCGTCGGGGTGTAATGCAAAAAAGTGTAGAGCGAGAAATTGTTTCTGTGGGAAAGCTCATCATCCTATGATTCATTTCCCTAAGCCAAATAAGGTCCTTTCGAAAATAGAGAACGGTGACGCCGATCAAACTCAATGCAATTCTTCAGTGTCAAGGTCAAGCCCATTACATAAATCATCGGTGCTGTTACTCACGTGCAGTGTATACGTTAGCTCTGTTGATAAACCAAAATTCAATAAATTAACGCGCATTTTATGCGATAATGGCTCCGAAAGAAGTTGGTGTACGAAGTCCCTTGCAAATGGTTTAAAATTAAAATCAATTAGAAAGGAAAGATTGTCAGTTTTTTCCTTTGGCTCAGCAAAGCCTACCGAGAAATTATATGACGTAGTAGAATTAAAATTATCTAGTAGATATAACCCTAATCAGTGTATTCAAATTGAAGTGTTAGTGGCCGATACCATTACAGCGGCATCTGTTTCTGTTCCAAATAAAGAAGTACAAAATATTATGCAGTCCCGCGGATTAGTTTTAGCCGACTGCTGTGACAGTAATATAAACATTGAGATATTAATTGGTGCAGACGTGTTTTGGCAAATTATTGAAGCCTCTACATTCGAAAAAATAAATCAAGAAATTACTTGCGTGCCAACGATTTTCGGGTTTGCTTTACAGGGAAGTCAAGATGTTTACAGTTCAAATGTTAAGACTGCAGTTTCAGCGAATTTTTGTGTAGCCGCTTCAGATGTTCAGGTATTGTGGGAACTCGATGCTTTAGGAATTAAAGAAAAGGAAGAGTTAAATATAGTTGATAAAGCGTTGATAGATGAATTTGAGAAAAATTTAAAATTCGCGAATGAGAGATATGAAACTGATTTATTATGGAAATTTAGCTATGACGAATTAGGAAACAATTATTTTTTAGCTAAAAAGCGGTTTCAGGAGTTAGAAAAGAATTTTTCTACAAATGATTGGGTTGCTAATGAGTATAGGGAAATAATAAATGACCAAAAACAAAATGGAGTTATTGAGGAATGTGAGAGAGATGAGCATGAGTATTTTATGCCTCATAGAGCAGTTGTTAGAGAAGATAAAGAAACAACCAAAGTTCGGATTGTCTTTAACTGTAGTTCAAAATCTAAAGGTAATCTTTCCCTGAACGATTGTTTGGAAACTGGCCCAAATTTAAATCCAAATATTCTTGATGTAATTCTAAAATTTCGTAATTACAAAATAGCGTTCAGTGGTGACATAGAGAAGGCTTTTTTAATGATAAAAATTTCTGAAAGAGATAGAAAGTTCTTAAAATTTCTTTGGTATTCAGATAACCCTAATGAAGAATATAAAATTATGAGAATGAAAAGACTACCGTTTGGATGTAAAAGTTCCCCTTTCATTTTGAGTGCTACGATAAAGCATCATATAAAAAAATATGAGGGAAGTAAACCTAAGTCATTTGAAATGTTAAATTCATCACTTTACGTAGACGATTTATATTATGGCGGAGACAGTGTGAGAGAGTCATTTGACTTGTCGTCGGATGCTGTATCAATATTAAAGAGTGGTGGATTTAATTTGAGGAAACTGAGGTCGAACAGTAGAGAATTAGAAAAACTGTGGATAGAACATGGACTTAGCGATAGTGAGATGGTGGGAGTTCAACAGCTGAAAGTCCTAGGGTTGAATTGGAATCCTGATAAAGATGAGTTGTCGTTGGAGGTGAAGGGCTTGGTGGATTCGTGGAAAACGTTGCGACGCACTAAAAGATGTGTTTTGCAGACAGCTGCAAGAATCTTTGATCCTATTGGTTTGATTGCGCCATTTGTGATACGTATAAAGTTATTGTTACAGGAAATTTGGGAGAGAGCGTGTGATTGGGACGAAGAGTTGCCAGAGGACTTGCGGCAAAAGTGGATAACGTGGTGTAGCGAAACTGGAAAATTAATAGAAGTTACTATTCCGAGATATTGTTTCCTGGGTTGCAAGAATGAGCAAGCGGAAGTACATGTGTTTTGCGACGCTTCACCAAGTGCTTACGGAACAGTTGTTTATTTTAGATATTGTGAGAATAATGCGAATTACAGAGTGTCCTTTATAATGTCGAAGAGTAGAGTGTCACCTTTAAAGAAACTAACGCTGCCGCGGTTGGAACTGATGGCCATGGTGATAGGTGCTAGAGTGGGAAATTACCTTAAGAGTGTTTTCAAGGATAAAATTGGAAGAATAGTGTTTTGGAGTGATTCTTGTATTGCATTGTATTGGGTGAAGGGAAGTGCGAAGAGATGGAAACAGTTCGTTGCCAACCGGGTTGTGGAAATTCAGGATCGATCGAGTCCGAGTGATTGGTACTATTGTCCGTCTGAGGATAATCCCGCGGATTTGCTTACTAGAGGAATCTCGGCTGAGAAGTTGGTGCTTCATGAGAAATGGTGGTCAGGTCCAATTTGGCTTCGGAAAAGTTTTGAGAGTTGGCCTAACCAACGGGTTAGAGAGTTACCGAATGTGGACAATGCGGAAATACTAACAGAGCAACGGAAAAATTCTGTCAAATGTTTTGTAGTGCAGTTGGAGTTAGTTGAGCAGCTTTGGAACAAATTTTCAGTTTGGAGCAAGTTGCAGAGAGTTGTCGCTTGGTGTTTAAGGTTTATAAGAAATGTGAGGGGGGATAGGATTTTGACTCCCTTCTTAGAAACAAGTGAACTAAAAGAAGCGCATGATATTATAATCAAACTAGTCCAAAGAACTGACTATAAAAAGGAAATATCTACTTTAGAGAAAGCGAGAGTGTTAAAGAAAGGTTCTTTAATTTCTCTAAATCCGTTCTTGGACAATAGTGGCTTACTACGTGTAGGAGGACGTTTAAGAAATGCCAGCTTACCAGAGTCTGTGAAACATCAAATAATATTACCTAAGAATCATCCCGTTACAAAATTATTAGTGAAATTTTATCATCTTACTTACATGCATGGAGGAGTACAATTAGTTAACTCTGCGATGAAACAAAAATATTGGATTATAGGAGCAAAGGCTGCAATACGCAGAGAAATAAAAAGGTGCGTTATCTGTGCCAGATTTTGCTCTGAGCTTTCGAAACAAGTGATGGCTGATTTACCTTCTGCGAGAGTGAATCCTGGAAGACCATTTCTTAGATCCGGTACTGATTTCTCAGGACCATTTTTGATCAGCCCTAGACGTGGAAGAGGCGTTAAACCACTGAAAATGTACGTGTGTGTGTTTGTATGTTTCGCAACGAAAGCCGTCCATTTAGAACTTGTTAGTGATCTTAGTGCTCAGGCATGTATTGGAGCTTTGAAACGATTCATCGGACGACGTGGAAAGCCAGCTGAAATATTCAGTGATTGTGGAACAAATTTTATCGGTGCAAAGAATTATTTAAAAGCTTGTACGATAGAAGCCCTTGACTTGACTATTATGACCTTATATGACCAATGAAGGCATTAAATGGACAATGAATGTTCCATCAGCCCCTCATTTTGGAGGCCTATGGGAGGCTGCCGTTAAATCCATGAAGTTTCACATGAGACGTGTTATAGGATCGCAGATCCTCTCGCAAGAAGAATTTTCAACGTGTCTGGTGGAGATTGAAGCCATACTTAACTCCCGTCCTTTAGTGGCTGCTTCTGAGGACCCAAATGATTTTTCTGTCATTACACCGGGTCACTTCATTATCGGTTCCGAGTTAAAGAGTGTTCCTGAACCTGATGTTACAAATGAGAAAATTCCCATTCGTGAGCGGTGGAAATTAGTCACACAGATTTCGCAATCGTTTTGGAAATCGTGGTCAAAGGACTATTTGACTCAGTTGCAAGTGCGCAACAAGTGGAAACTCCCCAGTGCCGATTTACGTGTGAATGATTTAGTGCTAATCAAGGATGAAAACTTGCCGCCACTTAAGTGGAAAATGGGAAGAGTAATTCATACCTATAGAGGAACTGACAATAGAGTAAGAGCAGTGAATTTAAAAACTGTTTCAGGTGAAATTAAGAGACCAATCCATAAACTGGTCCGACTTCCTGTGAATGACTGATTGCTTTGATTTATTTCTTTCATTTATTTATGTGTGATATTTACAGTTTGCTTAATTTAATGTTTGCATTTATATTTCAGTTTGTTTAATTTCTAGTTAAGCTGATGACAGGGTCATGGGGGCCCGGTGTGTTACGACATCCACTGCCCACCGAGAGAGGGCGCTGTATAAACCTTCTAGTTTTCTCTGTAATATATTAGTGAGTAGTAATAAAAGTGTTGTCCGAAGTGGTCGTGTTAAATTTTTCTAAGTGTGGAGTCAAGGTTTCTGCTCCCTGTACAAAAGAAGTGAACACTTCTTATGGACTTGTCGTTTATCTCAGACATAGCTACAACTCGCTTCACATCTGTTAGGATGTTACAGGATTAAGGATTACTAGATCAAAAGTAACCCTACAACATAACGAAAAATCGGATCCTTTGAAAGTGAACCAAGGCAAAAGGTTTCACTTTAATCAGAAAATACAATTTCTGTTTCAAAAATAACATTTTAAATTTGAATGTTTTTTCTACTCCATTTGTAAATATCAAATCAACTACATATTTATCTTATTTATTGGCGTAAACTCTGAATCTGGATCTCTCATTTTGAATAATTGTATTTTTAGTAATTTTCATTTTGCTATAATTATTGATAAAAATACTTAAAATCGTATCACATGAAATTAATTAAACAGTAATTTTATAAAATATCTTTTGAACTCTGTTATACCTTTAATTATTAATACATCAATATGTCAATATTTTTTAATAATTAATAAAAAAATTAAACAGGATTATTAAAAATATCTGAAGATTATTTAATGGAGATAATTTTACTAATTTTGTTTCTTGTTATTGACCATTATTATATAGCGATTTCGTTGTTTCCCTTTTTTTTTGTTTACTTAGTATCTGATTTTTTTCATGCTCCGTTTTTAGAAAATTTTCAGTTATTACTCATTAAAAATATTTCCTCTTGGCATAGATGAATACATTTAGAAGAGCCAAATAACCCTGCTAAAAACAATATTTACATTTCTACGTTAAAATTACTCTTTTTAATTCACTCATATGCAAAATACACTGCTTCTAAACGAAGAATAACTATCTAAACGCAAAAATACTAGAATATGAAATAAAGGTACCACTTTTAAAACATCTGAAGACGGAATTTTAATGCTCTTCGCAAACGATTTGAGCGTGACACGAATGTTATCTGTAATGTTCTTTCAACAACAAAATTGGTATTTTAATGAAGAACAAACTGCGAAAAATGTGCTTTTCTTCAAAACTTTGAATGGTTTGTGAAAGCTTTTTCGAACTTGGATGAAATAATTTTAATTAAATGTTAGAACAAATATCACGGAAACTTAGTTTGCGTGAGAAAATGCCATGACTATGAGTCATTAGCTCTTAGATTCCATTTATACGATGATCACTTTTTAAGCGTACAAGGATGGAATTATTCCCTCGATTTGTTTAAATTTCAAACGCATTTCTTTAGGTCTTTCGATTAATATTTTACTATAACATTTTTCAGCATTTTTCTCGAAAGATCAGTTTGAATTTGTATTAAAGTTTCAGTTTGCTTTTTACTTTTACATAGTTTGAACAAAAGTACTTAGATCTAAAATATTATTTTTATAATAACATGCAACATATATAGTACTAAGGGTACTAATTGTTTTAATGAATTCAAAATTTAAACTTATTGATATGTTACCGGCAAAGTATGAAAGCCGGCAACCTGTAGAATTCCTAGGCATGTTTTAGAATGTCGAAAATTGGCCGGCAATGTATAGAACGATTAAATATTTTCCACATTGACTAGGGATTCTATAGAATGCAAAATAATGAACCGGCAAAGAATGAAATACACCATGAATTTCTCCAGCACCCTACAAATTTGATTCACTGTACACTGGCTTCAATTCGAAAGTCGCTTGACGCAAACAAAACTGGTTTACCTGAGGTCGCCTGAAGCGGGAAAGTCTGTGAGATCTTGCTTTCTCCTTTCATCTTTTTTGGCTTTAGAGCGATCTGTTTCAATATCGTGCTGACAGCCAAAATGTACAGGATTCTGTTTGTGCCTCATGAGGGAAGCAGCTAGAAACCTTGAGCTTTATAGGTGCCATCTGTCCGTGAAACGGCTATAAGTAACTAGTTTTGCTAATTGCCGGTTCCGCGATTTAAGGTAGACGCTCAACCATGCCTGACACCAACTTAACACCTCCATATTAAGGCAGGATAACTAAATTTCGCCTCCAACGACAGGATTTGATAATTCACTCTGCTGCTGCCTGTCCCACTCTTACAGGCGGCAGACTCTAATTGAATTGTCTAAACTCATGGCTGAAATGGTCTACCGGGATCACCACTTCCGGCAATCTAGAGACCCTCATGACGTGCGACTCTATTAGCCTGAAGATTTGACTAGTCCTCAGAGTGCCCCCGCAAGTACTACGCAGGCAGCCCTGATCTGAAAGATTGACACAGAGTACGATGGTATACAACGGACTGCTCGTTCCACCGCTTATGATGCCGTGGTATTACAGGGATCTCGGATCGAATGGCAAGCCGTACCTGCTACCGATACCACCAGATTAGGGACTTAGAGCCAATTTTCCCTTGGTCCAACGTTTTGAATGATCTTTACTCGGGGTTATGAAACCGCCAGCCTCGTATTTTTTCCTATGCCATAGTAAGATACTAAGTCAGTGTGCACACCCCAGAGGGTTCGCTATTAGTAAGTTAGAGTTGCGTAGACCAACAAAAGAATGGTACCAAATATAGATACCAAATATAGATAGCAGAACGAGACTGCGATTTCTTAAACCAACGGCAGTCTATCATTATCCAAATGCTACCAGAGTTGAAAAGTTTTCTTTTTTAATAATTTTAAGAAGAAATTTGAAAGAATGATTGAAAAACCAACATCTTCGAATGCTAAATTTTGCTGCAAATTTATTTCCCAATGGCGGTATCCAAAAAGCACAGAAGAACGAAGAATAAGATTATTTTATAATATGAAAACATGCAAATGTCAACAGATTGAGAAAAGAAAGATTACGAACGGAAAATTTCAGTGCTGCCTAACGTCTGGAAAAAAAGGTTTTTCTTTAAAATGGTTTAAAAGTTTAAAGTATTTATAAAACATTAGAAACTTTAAAACAAAAATAAAAATATTTCGTTTTTCTTCCCAAATAAACCCAAAATCATATGCTGGTAGCTCATAAAATTAAATCTTTAATGTTGAATAGGTTCCGACAGTGGGTGAATGGTTAAGACTGCTGAGCACTGGGGATTTCTCTCCGGGTTTGATTCTAGGAGAACAGGCTGGTTAGTTTTTGTGAATTTCCTCGTACGAGCCAGTTTCCCTTAGAAAATCCTGCAAGAAATTATCCTTTTTCTTATGCATATAGCCCTGTGTGCTTTGCCATATTTGAATATCCTTTACTATTGAATAAATTTAGATGAAATCAAACAAATTCGTTAGATTTATTCTACTCATAATGAATTTCAGTTTTAAAAGTTTCGTTTATTCCTGTATTTATTTTCGGAATGCAAAATAGTGAAAGCAGAATAATAGCAAAAAATATAGTGTATATATTATCATATAACAAAATTTTAAAAAAGGAAATAAATACAGAGTCTTGCAATCTATTGCAAAATTTCATCATAATAATTATGCTTCTAGCTGCAGACGATAAATGCCTAAAAATAAAGTTAGAAATTTAGCAATCCACTAGTTTTATATAGGTTGCTAAAATATGCTTTATTTATGACATTCGTAGTGTAAAATAGCACTCGCTGTAGAATATTGTTCAGAAGTATCTCCACCTCGAAGTATATTTTTCAAATTGTTTAAAAAGATCAAATGCATAAAAGCTTCTTATATTTTCATAATCTATTTCATAATTTCCTGTTATATATCACTTGAAACAAAATTCTCCTATTGAAAGTTCCGTTTAAAACTATCACTACACAATTCTTTTGTCTACAAACCCATTCTATCATATAAATATTTCGGCTTAAACAGTTTCCATCTTCTTTCGTAGAGTTAATTTCCCAAGAAAGTTCTCTTAACGTCCTGAAGAAAGCTCTTCTCTATTTATTTACGCAACCTTAGGACATGTCTGGGCTATATTGCGGCATATTTCATACCAGTCCACCGCAGCTTGAGCCGGCACATATCCTGAGGACCTTTATTCTTCTCTTCCACTTCAAGTTTGATAGCGGTGATAAATGACGGCTTGGAAGAAAGCTTGTAGTGCTTTTGTTAGGTAAAAATAAATCTCGTTATTGAATGGATTTTTCGGTCCATCGCTTTCTGTGAAGAGGGGAACTAGTTTAACATTTATGAAAGGTACGGTTTATATGAATTTTGCTTTATAAAAATTGCATTCTCTAAGTCTGCAAAGTATTAAAATATATAAAGGGTTTAATTTAAGATTCACCTAGGGGATAAAGATTGATTACTGAAAAGGTGGCACGAATTTTCATACTTTTTCAAGAAGCGATATTTTGTGCGGGCATTTTCATAAAATTTTCGTCACAGACATCAGATAAGTTCCAAATAATTTGACTGAGTGGGATTACAGGTATTCACATATTCAGAAATTACGCATAATTAGAAAGAGTTATTTTTCTACATGCCAAATATCTTCTGATGTAGAAAGAAGGACAGGTGATAGGGATAACTGGAATTCTTTTATAATTATTGATGTAAGAACTGAGCTTCAAATATCCGGATAAAGCGCCTCCCACTTAGTTGTTCGAATGCTTGAAAATTCTAGATAACTCTATATGAACGTTTTTTTCTTCTTGATTGATTATGTATCGATTTAAAAAGAAGAAGTGGCAATGCTGTTACTTCGAGTTCATCCTTTTTTATTGACGTCAGATGGAGTTTTAGAAAGTATATGAACTACATACTCAAAAAAGAAAAAGCGAGCTTTATTAGCATCTCCAATTATCGCACCCAGCTGATATCTTAGTTTAACGAGGGGCGGGTTGAAGCCAAACTCGGACTTCTGATTTTAGAATACATATACTGAGTGGAAAAGGCTTTTATCTCCCAATATGATCCCACATTTACAGTGGATATTACAGATAATTTCGTTGGAGTTTGGGTACTATTAGCATAGAGAAATTTCACAGAACGGTAAAGCCATGATCGAGCTGTTTGTTTCATTTTATTTTCATCTCTGAAATGATGACTTTCGAAGATTTACTTAAAGAATCTAACCAGGGATATAAATCTTAAAGCGAGGGTTGTATTTTAAGGTATACATGGCAGTAACACCCGGTCGAGTTTCTGTAAAATGCCAGTCTTGCTGTTCGCATCATAGAGGTTAACACTGGCTTGTAGATATGAAGCATCTTTGGTGATAAAAAGGAGATAAAACCCAGGCTGTTTTCTCGAGAGAGATTTGTGGAAACTTGAAAATAGCATGTAAACGCAAACTACAGATAATGACATCATAAGATAGGAGATCCACACGAATTATTTCACTTTATTCCAAACAACACAGACAAGGATTTGCTTACAGATGCACTTGTTCCAGTTTCTTGGGGGAACTGCAGAATCCTTAGTGTTTCAACTGGGTTGAAGCATATTTTGATTATATTACGAAATGACGCAATAATGTTCAACTGAAAAAATATTGGCTTTTAGGATCAAAACATTTTTTAATGCTTTGCAGATTTTGTCTTATATGCTGGTAAAAGACGGACATACGTCTTGATATCTTAACCTGCAGTATTTCGAAATCGGAAGTATTCATGAATGACTGTGTTCCCGGTTCCACTGAAAATGCATCTGTTTCGTAAGTTGCGGACATGCGAGTTGTCGTTTTCAAGTTTCAAGGTCTCTATTCTGTGAATAGAGGTAAGTGGGCGACAGGTCTCGAGCAACGCTGGCCGGGATCATCTTGTAATGACATGTGGATGTTTTAACGTTTATTGTTCTACTGCTGTTTTAACTTCTTCATAAAAATATCAAATAAATACACACAGTATTTTTTCAGTCTTGTTGAAGAAGTATAAAGGATTATCATATTCTTCTGTGCGTACTCTTACTGTGTAATGATAGCACATTCAGCTAGCAACTGGGACATCTATGGTTCGAATCGCAGTGAAGTAATTTCGCTTAAACATGCTTTCTTCTCGGGGCAAATACCCTAATTTCTCCACAAAGAATGAGGGAATATGTTTCCTAAAATTGCATAGAGTTTTTTCCATGAAATAAACGTCAAAATAACTCTGAAATTTTCCTGATTTTAAAGCCATGATGCATGTGAAATCCTGAATCTAGAAATTACCGCATAAAATATTCATAGTTATACTACCAATAAAAAACAATGAATTATTTACTATGTAAAACTCACATGCGATTTTGTTTGAATGACCAGAAACATCAATTCTTCCATAGTTTTCTAAACCAGATCTATATTCAATTAATAATATGTACCATACTCAGAAAGAATTCATTTAAAAATATGTATTTCATTTCAGAAGTTGATAATTTATGAATGTGTCTTCTAACACAGAAAGAGACCTGACATTTAATTTTTTGCGAGGTAGAATATTAAATGATTACTAATTAACCGGAATTTTACAAAGAGAATAACGATATCCAGAGGGTAAATCTTGAAGCTGACATGAATTCATTTGAATTCTTCTTAATTCTAGAAACTAATAATCTCGCTTAATGAAATATCGTATTTAATTAGCAAATTTGAATGATTCACCCGCTAATGAATTATTATTATTGAATACGAATGCAGTTAAATTAATTAGGTCGCACAATACGAATGCTTTCTTTCGGACCACCGGAATACTAAATTTCTCTATTTGTGCAGAGCAAAAGGATGTAGTGAAAAAAAAATCGAATTGGAAACTCATTATACAGCTGTGCATGTTATAACAGCCGATAATTATGATCTGAGTATTTACGTTGCGATTTCTTTGCTATTTCACCTGAGCATAATCAAAATTTCGCCACTGAACCACATAGGTCTCATAAAGCTATATATATATATAATAAAAGCAAATTTCAGAGAAGAACTGAATGTAGACGTAAAAGCATAAAAATGCTGATTGCGAAGATACTTGATACTTTAAACGTAGAATTTGTAAAAACTAAGAACTTTGCAGTCGAGACGGTTTTCATTCCATTTTTATTTCCAATTGACATTTGTGGCCGCAATCCACTTAGCACTCTAATCGTGCCTATTTCCAGAACATTAATATTTTTATACTTTTGCGATAGGAAGGGAGCTCAGCGAAATTACGTACAAGCAGTGCACAGACAGAAGCTAAAGTGCGTAGCTACCCAATTTGGCAGTCTGTTAAGAGAAAGTTTTGGTTTAGGTTAGAAAAGTTTCAGTTTTCAAGAGTTATGTCTGCGTTGTGCAGGCCATGTAAGATGGAAGGATCTAGAAATGACGCAATCCAAAGAAGTTATTACGACTTTTAGAACAGAGGGGGTAATTAAAGGGTTGCAAGATAAAAAACATGTAAATTAAAATTAAAATTTAAACTAACGGTAACCCTTCAAGCTTCCCTCCCTGTTCTAAAAATCGAAATAACTTCTCGGGATTGCGTCATTTCCAGGTCACTCCATCTTGCATGGCCTGCGCAACGCTGACCACCTAAGTCTTGGGAACTGAAACTCTTCTAACCTAAATCAAAACAGATTTCCAGACTAGATAAACGCGAAGGTTTAGACCCTAGCTCATTTTTCTTGTGCTTTGTCGTACTGCTAACTACGCGTTTATTAAAAATGTGATATTCTATATAAAACTGTGGTCTGCGTGTTACGCTCATGATCATGTCTGATGAAAAATATGTTTTCGATAATTAGTTAGTGCCCAGCAATAAAGATTATGTTGACTACAAATTACAAATCTCTCCTTCGAGTGTCTTATGCAGCAGTCTGTCCAAGTTAATATCTCACTCACTCACTCACACACTCACACACTCGCTCGCTCGCTCGCACGCACGCACGCACGCACGCACGCGCGCACGCACGCACACACACACACACATACACTAAAAGAGATGAGATAGTTAAGATGGCTCGTTTACGTTAAATTACTAGTGAAGGTCCTAAGGTGGTGCAAGTAAACATTTGACAAATGCAAGTCATTAAATGAAACAAAAGCAAAACATTTTGAAAGTAAACAATGATCTCCCGAGTAAAATATTTTGAAAGTAAATAATGATCTCCCGAGTTCAACGCCTCCAACAGAACTTATCAAGAGAAAAATCAAAGATTTGAAGCCTTGTATTTAGTTGATCATTGAGTTTCGAATGTAGGTTTCGTTCCTCTGAGACATTTGAGATAAAGCGCGAAACAATTGAAATATTTTCTCCATTTGGAGTGTACTTTTACAGTCTCTCAAATGTTTCATGACTAAGCAATATTTGTGTCTTCCCTCTCTCTCTCTGCATCCTAAATTATTGTATATACTATATATATATATATATATATACATATATATATATATATATATATAATGGGCTAAAAATGTTAAGGCCTAAATTTGGAAAGCGTTTATGTTGTGTTGTTGTTGGTAGCATGAAGAGCCAGATCTAAATAATGGACAAAGGAATTACTTAGAATATACAAGTGAACTATTTACAGATCTCTTTTTATGCTTCCATATTTGAACGTTTATGAGTATTGCCCATGATTTCCAGAAATAATTTATACTTAAAAACACCAGATTACGTTTCCTCTAGCTTGGGAAGATGTAAAGAATATAACTTTATGTTGATGTTGGCGTAAATTATGGCGTGAGATCAGTTCATAGACCACGGGCCGAGTAACGATGATTCTCTTGCTTTTAAAACCCGTTCGGCGCCCGTGGCCTACGTCTTGGATGTAGATGCGAGTTCAGAGAAGATTAGTAGGATCAGTATTAGTGAAAAAGGTGGATGTATGTGGATGTAAAGACTGTTCTGTTTCCTGAATACTCTTTCAAGATGACAGCAAAATAATCGGACATGTACTAGTAAAGGAGGAAGATGATGATAAAAAGAGAGAGGTTGAAGAGAAGGTGACATGCAGAGCAAAAACATTACCCGTAAGGAATCTGACGAAAAATTGTATACTTTTATAAGATTTGCCGAAAATGCTCATGAAATGGTGCTATGAAGATTCATTGTCTACACAGCGAATTTTTAAAACGACGACGACAATCTTGTAAATACGCAGTTGTTCGAAGTTGTATGACATTGTAGTAAAAAATCGTAACTTTCATGTGGTAATAAATATGGCAATATTAATGTTTTTTAAATGTACTTTCCCGAAATATAAAATCATATGTATATTTAATTTCAACCCTCCGAGCGTTACGAGTTTAGCCCTGAAAGTTCCTCAGAATGTTATGAATAATTTGTATTTCCTTAATTATGTTTAAAAAGTGATTCTTTCACTTAGCACTTTGATTTCTTTTCTTTCAATACACATTCAAACTGAAATCGGATACATTAAAAGCTGGCAGAAATTTTCAGGTGTAATGAATAAAAAAACCAACGTTCCATAATATATAAGCTTTTCTTTATTAATTAATTGATCATGGCCGAAGACGAAAAACACGACCGAGGGATTTCCCTGCGATTCGCATGCTGCAGTTTCTACAGATGGCGTCACAAAACATGTTCTAAAAGGTAAGTTCTAGAACTACACTGGTGTGCAAAAATTAAGGACGAGACGTTTTTTCAATATAACTTTGTACAAAAGCTTTCCAAATCAACACATTTAATACCATAAGATCCCCAATACGTAAGGACATGAGTAATGTAAGCAACACTTACTAAAAGACAAATCAAAGGGATAAAAAGAAGCTTTATTGAAAAAGTAGCATAGAGCGCAACGCGACTGAAGGCCGAAACATCCCTGTGATGGGTGTCCAGCAAGAAACAACCGGTCTTTAATAGGGGATATGATGTCTCCTGACTGCTAGGCAGGTTTCACATCATTTGTGCATGCTGGATATGTGGTTGTTAATGAGCTGTTGAGATACTGCTGCTCGTTCCTCTTGTAGCACCAATCGCAGTTTCGGAATCGTTACTGGCGATAAGTTACGTGCTGCCACGTGTCTTCGTAGTAAGTTCCGTACATGCTCGACGGGATTTAGATCCAGAGACCTTGCCGACCAATCCATGTGTTCAATATCTTCACTCTCCAACGGCTCTCCGACAGTAACTGTGCGATGAGGTGGAGCGTTGTCGTCCATGAAAAGGAACTGAGAACCCATAGCCCTTGTGAAAAGACGCATGTAATAAGAAGAAGAACCTCGCTACAATAGCAGTCCCAGGTGACGAACCTCCTTGGGAGATATGAAGGTCGGTCCGGCTACCAAGCATTATGTCTGCTCGAACGAGAACTCCGCGACCTCCAAAACAGTCCCTTTTGATGATGTTGAAGGGGTTATTGCGTGCTCCCCGCTCTGTCCAGATGTGTATGTGTCTAGAATCGCAAGTCAGACTAAATGCTCTCATCTGTAAAGAGTACTCGCCCCATTCATTGTCTCTTCAATTTCGGTGTTCGCGGCACCACAGAGAACGCCTTCTCCGATGGGCAGGCGTTAGAGGTACACACCGTACAGGGCGTCGTGCAAACAGACCACCACCGTGCAGTCTTCTGGCCCCGGTAAAACGCGATATCGGTCATCCAGTCGTATGTGTTGTATGTCTAGCGATTTCTCCCGCTGTCTGCCGCCTGTTTCTTCTGGCCTGTAAGGCAATATACCGGTCATCTGCGGGTGTGGTTCCTCATGGACGACCACTACTAAACCCCCGGATAGCTGCTCCTGTAGTTTGAAACTGTCTCCAAAGTCGTGAAACGATGCTGTGAGCAATTCCGAACTCTGCAGCCACACTTGTCACACTGCGCCCTTCCTCCAACTTCCCAATGATTCGACATCGGGTAAAAGCATCCAGATGTCATCTAACAGATTGATTATTCGCCATTTCTCTCTGAGGCAGCAACTCGGTGTGATTTTAACTGCTATACGGCGTGCAATCTCTGTGCCAGAAATACTGATCTTACACCGACAACATGCTTTATACTACTCAGACACTCCGCCATTACGTCTACCTGCATATCTGCGCATGTGCTACCGTACATCCTCTTACTTAATCTCCTGATTGGTCTTTCTGTGCGCTCTGCCTCTTCGTTCAGCTGATATGCTAATTTTTCGACTTCTTCCTTAATTTTTGCACACCAGTGTATATATTCAATTATATGGGAAAATCTCTTGTCCCAAATTGGTTACGTCTTATTAAATGGAATTCTCCTGTACTTAACTGGTGTCGAAACAACTGTATTTAACTGTACTTAACTGGCGTATAGTATTATACTATACTTAACTAATGTCTAAAATCTGTGCATCCGTAGATTGATTAAAATGTGTAAGATTGATTTTTTATTTAGAATCAAATACTTCTAAGGTGTGTATTTTTCTTTCTTTTAAATGTGTGTACCTTATATTGAATGTATCATTGTTGCCTTTTATAAACAATTCAAACTCATGAAATAAACTATTTTGTGACAGATCGTTTGTTACTACGGCTGTACTGTCTTCCACTTTCTTATCGGAAGACACTTCCTTCCAAGCATGTGTCTTTTTCGGGAAAGCTAAAAAACCACATGGTGCTAAGTGTGAACTACAGGGTGCAAGTGCCTTACCGAAAACATGTACAGCAGATTAATAAATATTTTGTATGTTACATATCTTCGATACTGCATTGCTCCTTTTAAAATGTGCAAGAGATAATTATTAAGAAAATCATTAGACTTGTTTGCTTCCTTGGTTGAATGTGGTAAAGTGCACTAGTTTCATTTGCCTAAGAGAAGGGATGTCTTCATGGAGGATTTTCGAAGGAAACTTGTCTTGTATTCATGTTACACATGGGAAAAACATCGAGAAGATCCATACAGTCTGCCTGCTAGCCGTTATCTCAACCGGATTTGAAAAAAAAACAATTAGAAAAGTAAATGCACTATTTCTAAGTTTACGTTCTCAGATTGCAAAAAGAATTTAGCATACATATTCCCCAATAAAAATTTATGATTTATTATGCGTGTGAAATATAACTAGTGACTTTTATATCATAGTGGTGGAAACAAGGAATTCCTAAAACTATAATTTTACTTTGCGAGGCACGTAAAAATATAAATTTGGTAGATCAGCTAAAACTATCATTTTTTGTAAAAGCCATAAAAGTGTAATTTTATTTTATGAAGACCTTAAAACTATAGTTTCGTTGAAACTCTTTAAATCTGTAACAATCTGTGAAAACTATCATTTTGTGGAACAAAAAAAGCTTTTCATAGAACGGTTGAAAAGTTTGTTTTGTTGAAACCGTTGAAAGTTTTGTTTGAAATATATGCTTAAAATACATACTGAAAGTATTTCAATGTTGTGCATATTTTATATGGTAAATGAAAAGAAAACTATTATTGCATTAAAAGATTTATTTATTTCATATTATTTTAGGTAACACTAACAATATAAATAAAATATTTTCTTTAATTAAATATGGTTAGATTTTGTTTTACGTAGTATTAAATAATCTTTCAAATTTTCATTTTGACTTGCGGAATTCCTAGGGGAGTTACTTGGTGTCCCAAGATTCTGTAAAGTATAACTTGGAAACCAATGCTTATCAAAAATTATTATTTTATGCGAAAGAGCAAAATAATTAAATTTACATTAAATTATTGTCTGTAGTATGTCTGAATAGAAATAATCAGAACTACTTTTAAAATGTAAATTAAGGTATTAAGTACTCTTTATTTCTCCAAATTTAATGTTAGTTTAATTTTATTATAATAATACACTGCTGGCCCACACAAATTGCAACACCAAGAAAGAAAAGAGATATCACAAAATGTATTTAGTAGATAACATGTTGACGAAGAATCAAATGATTAAATTTATAGACTGTGAAGTGTGGTTCCTTACAGAATAAGTAGCCAGAGTGGCCGCCATTGTTGGAAATCACAGCTGCCACACGCCTCGGCATTGATTCAAAGGGACTTTGGATCTGTTCTTGGGGTACAGCAGACCAAGAAGCTTCCACACGTTGCCAAAGTTGATCTGGTGTGGCAGCTTGGGATGTAATCTGGGTCAAACGTTCAGCAACCATGGACAACATGTTTTCTATCGGCGAAAGATCCGGACAACGAAACGGCCAGGGAAGCAATTCAATCTGGCGATTGACGAAGAACCCTTGGGCAAAGCGTGCGACGTGTAGTCACGCCTTATCCTGTTGAAATATGGCTGTGAACAAGCCCTGAAGGTAAGGAAGGACAACTGGCTCCAACACCTCGGAGATGTAGTGCTGGCTGTTTAAAGTACCGGCAATGCGTACTAAAGGAGTGCGAGAGTGATATCCAATACCGCTCCATACCATAATACCCGGTGCAGGACCAGTGTGGCGGTGCATAACGCAGCTGTTCAGCATCCTCTCTCCAAGGCGTCTCCAGACTCGAATCCGACCATCGTGGTATTGCAGACAGAAGCGTGACTCGTCAGTAAAGACAATTTCATCCCATTCTGCCTTTCACATCCTTTTTTCATCGCAGCATTGGCGGCGGAGACGTCTGTGGTTCTGCGTCAAGGGTAGACGAAGGAACGGATGTCTTGCGGACAGACCACTCCGCTGTAAACGGCGTCGAATGGTACGCACAGACACTGGATGATGCGATACAGACTGAATGTGCTCTGCTATGGTTCGTGATGTGATTGAGCGATTCGTCACTGCCATGCGTCCAATGTTTCTGTCATCACGTAAAGTGGGGCACTGAGGTGGATGCGAACGAACACGTCGGTCCGTCGTACCCTCCTGCATCCAATGGTCACATATTCGCATTACAGTTGTTTGGTTTCGTCCAACACGACTACCGATTTTCCTGAAAGATAGTCCACACTCTCGGTAGGCCACTATCCTTCCTCTGTCGAACTCGGATACTTGATTAAACGATGATCGATTTTTACTACGTGGTATAATTGATATTTTTTTTAAAACCACAAGAAAAACAAAATTGCCAAACTTGAAATCGTCGAAAACTCCAAGCCTTAAATAGCGCTTTGAAGTGGCGCCACAGGCGCTCGTGATGTGCGTCTGCGCTGAAATTCTAATCATTTGCATATCTCACCTCCGCTAATGCATGGTGTAAATTTCGTGTTATTTGCAAGCTTCCTTCAGGGTATTGCATTTACGGTGGCCAGCAGTGTATTACTGGAACATTTAATACAATTATAATCTAAAAGTTTGGAATTTTATAAGTTATTTTTCGTTGTCATGATTCTTATATGCTTACTGCAGTATTGAAGTTCCGATGATAATTGAAAAAAATTTTTTTCTTTATCTTCAACAAAATGCTTCGCTAAAATCGGTTTTGTAGCAGTCTTAATAATGTTTAAAACAAAGAATTATTTCTTACTTTTTTTGCATAATTCCTTTTTTCTTAAATAAACCTTTTTTTAGTCACATGGAACAATGAAATTTCTTTTTTATTAGGAAAAAAAATGTTTAATATTTTGCATTTTTATAAACGAGTGTTTCATTAAGTCGTAAAACATTAGTAACTGAATTATTTTAGATAAAAATAATTTTATTCTAGCTTTGTAAAAAGGCTTATTAAACCCTGAATTTTAATTCAAATATTGCGGTTAAATGTTTATTTGGTAAAAGTAATGGAAATTAAACTGTGTAGCTTTATTTTGGTTCTGAAAACGTTTTACTTGCTACCATAAACCTACATAAAATTTTAATCACTGGTGTCAACAGTAATTTGGCAACAACAATCTGTTTATTCCTCTTCTCCTTTCTGCGATTAATATTTTTCATCGTGAGAAGAAAACTTGGTATTTTGTTGCTATTTTTTATCGAGCGACAAAATCAGTGATTTATTATCTTTAGATTATAAAAAAACATTTACAGATAACACCATAGGTAAAGCTTTTGATTTAAACTAACCATTGTTGATTTAGTACTGCTTTATTTTTTTTCTTCATTCCCAGCATGATTAATTTCATATCAGGACTTAAGTTACCGTTTCAATTACCAACAGAGCTGTGCCTTTGAATAAATTCTTTTTATTTGATTTTATTGCTTAACTTATTAGTGCAGAGTTTCCTAAACTGTGGGTCGCCAAAAATTTTAACAGTTTTAATATTTCTTTAACTTATTATAATAATTTTACAGTTAGCAAATATTTTTACGCAATGTATCTGAAAATAAATAAAGATAAGACAATACAGACAAAGAAAAAACGAAAACGTTTCGACGTATTCTTTTTATAATATAAACGTTCATTTTACTTGCTTTGCTGTCATTTCGTCTGTTGCTTATTAAAATTTTCACACTGTTCTATACCTTAAAATTAGAAATTAAAGTTAATAACCTAAAACTGCAATAGCATATTATAATACAAGTGAAAAAATTGACAGTTTCACTCACACGCGTGTTAGATTTGCGCAATGCTTATGGGGTCCTACAAAAGTTTCTTAAATATTATGGAGTCCTGGAGTCGCGAAAAAAAATCTCTATGATAAATCAGGGTAGCAACTAAAAACGTTTAAGAAGCCCTGTATTAGACGGGCCTAATCACACTAATGTGATACCTTCTATGTTTCACATCAGCGTTAAATAACCAATGACCATAAGGCTGTGTAACTAGCCGATTTGGTGAGTATATGAAGTGTGTTTTAGGTATTTGGGAATCATTTTAATTATTGTTGGCCTATCTCTGTAATCATCTATTTCTGTAACCATCTGTCTCTGTAATATCTGTAAAAGTGAAAGTGAAACTGTTCTCCTCACTCGCATTGCACTCTTCTTCTATCACTACACCATTGACTCACCCAGCATTTGTTTGCAACCCTCCAGCACTCGTCCTGAGCACATATACAACAAAGTGTGTTATGTGGACCAAGTTATTTCCGTCAGCGGGCGCACCTGGCCGATATGCTAACTGCTCCAGTGGATCGGCTGCCTGGCTGTCGGTGGAAAGAAAGAAAGCTATTGTTGTCATGAGTAACTGGAATTACTTATCAAACTTAAAAAAGCAATGACTATTGGCATTTAGCAATATTCCAAAAACTGCATAATTTGTAAACTGTCCGCAAGCTGCTGTGATGAAAGCACATCACAAATTACAAAATGGCTCTCTATCTGAAATAAGTGGCGTGGAAACTGTGAAGAATTACGAATTATAGATGAAAGAAGTAAACAACGGCTTCAGAGGTGCTTTCGCGTCCATTGGCATGCTACAGTGGAGTGACTTACTGCCAAATTGAACTGGGATATTACCGCGTTGTGTCCAAAAGAATAGTTCAGAAAACCTCGCATCGTATGAGTGTTCCACAGCAATCGAATTGGGACAGTCTTTGCTAACAACGGTTTATTTGCCGAAGAGGCTAGAATTTCCCCTGCATTACCAATAGTGAACGTTCACTGAGTGCCAAAAGGTTGTTTTCTCCGATGAATCACATTTTTTTACCTCATCGGATGTTGGTAAATACGATGAGAAACATCGAAAAATAAACAACTGTAGACTTCTATGGGCGAAGATAACATTATGGTCTAAGGAATATTTCCATATCCATTCAATAATGCGGATGGAATCATGGATCGCATTAAGTATGCATCGACCCTTACATACCCCGCACACATGCTGAAGTTTCTCGCTGGGAATGATTATAGTGTCCAACACGAAAATGTGATGTGCCACACAGTTAAAAATTTACGTGAGAAGTTGGAGAAGTACTGTAAGACATTACTGTATTTTCTTGGCCCCATGGATTCCAGACTTGAATTCAATTGAGGATGTACGAGACCATCTCGATTTTGTGGATCGCTCTATGGATCCACCGTCACGCAGCGGTTTTCCATTGTCAATTGCATTGCATTCATCATGTTTCCACATCCCTACCAACACAGTCAATCACCTTATTGTTTTCCGTCTTATCCGTATAATCGGTATCAGAGTTGGGTATGGTAGTTATTCTGAATATTAACAGATGACCACATTAATATGACTTTTTATTTTTGCACGTTCCAGGTCAGTGAAGTTTTGTACAGACAATAAATTGTCAATAAAAGCTAAGTTTGTTCAGCTGATATAAGCTTACCAGTAGTTGAGCGGGTAACACATTTGAACACTTGAGTTCATCTAGAGTTCGGTTGTCGACAAACAGGCTATCGTCATGGAATTTTCTTCATGCGTTATGTAAACGTGATTCAAATTTAGAAGTCTATGAAGAACCCTCTTAAGGCAGACAGTTCTTGTGCAATATGTCACGATCAGCTGGTAAGCAGCCCAATCAGCTGGTACTGCGAGTTAAGTGCAGAAAATCGTAAGGAGCTGAGACTGATAAGGAATTCGATTTGTTCTAGTAAACGATGTTCGAGTATGATCATATATTTCTAAATTAAATCAATGTCTCTCTTTTCTCAGTGAATATGAATTAAAAGATTTATTGAGATATCTGGAATTGTCAAAGTCTTTCTCTACTACGTGATTAAAAGCAGAGAATATCAGTGGCTGGTACATGGGTACATTTGTTCAAGAATAGGAAAAAGAAATTCTCAGATAATTAGGCACGCATAAATAGGGATAAAAAAGTAGTGTGAAACGGCCGGTTCACCGACAGGAGGCGGTGCAAGCCCGGAAGCAGGTGAGGCGGTGCAAGTCGGGAGGCCGTGCAAGTTGGGAGGCGGATTGAGGCGGTGCAAGTCAGGAGGCGCAGTTTGATTTAGTTGATAAGGTGTCGTCACACTTTGATAAGAGATTATCTTTTGTTGATTTTCCAGCAGTAATTTCTAATTTTAGGATTTTTTTTCCTTTGTATTTTTCTTCGTCTTTACTAGGCATGTAATGGTTATTTCCTATGTTCTCTAAACGCCTGGAATTTAATGTTTGGCAGGTAGATGTAAATTTTTAATTTTTGCGCTATATTTCAAGAATTATAATGTCCTATGCACTCTTAGTTTTAACGTATGTATTTTTTATTTCATCAGAGCATATTCATTTTCCTTTATCTTAATTACATTACTCATTTTACACAGGACGTTCTTCATATCTTTTAACCATATACTCGTAATTTTATTTCACTTATTAAA
>KL821681.1:0-28003 GCA_000611955.2 Stegodyphus mimosarum
ATGTTGCGTATGTTTTCAGTGTCAGGTGTAGGTGAGAGTCGTAGTTGAAATAGGGGCAGACTGCCGGGCTCTATTTCGTGTCGTTTGCACGACCTTGTGCACAGTGCATCCTTCATCAGTGATAAGTTTTCGGATTTCATCTAGATTCGTGTCTATAGGGAGTCCTCTTACTACGACTTTAACTGGCTTCTGGTGTTTAGCATTAATGATGTAGTGCTCAATGTTTTTGTCTTTTAGAAAAGTGGTGAGTATGCGATGGTCCTCGGGAAAATTTGGGAGAATTTTAAGGAACTCGCCATTTACTTTGCCTAAAAACTTTGATTTTGACTGATCTGCAAGAAGTTTAACATAGGGATTGAACTTAATTCCGTCTTAGGGCTTAACCATGACTACGGGTACAGATATTTGCTGCTTGGTGGCGCGACAAAAGGATTAGCAAATTGTGCTGATGTAGAAGGCTGTTGGTTATTGCTTACATTTGTTTGAGATGGGTTGATTGGGTTGCTATCTTGGTCTAAGGGACTGAATTTGTTTTTGATCGTAACTACCGGTGAAGCATCTTTCAAGTTAGTTTCAAGTATCTTTCAAGTTAGTTAATTTGTTTAGCTACTCTGGTAGGCTTAATAAAACCATCCTCGCGATTGTCATCAGAATTATCAGATATTTGCTGCTGCTTGCGTTTAGCATTTAAATTAAAAGAATTACTAAAATTACTAGACAGACTATCTAAATGTTTACTAGCACGCTCTAAGAGATAAGAAGTACACTTACCCTTTAGGTGCTCCATTTCCTTGATCATATCCCGTATGTTCTTGGCCAGGATGGGCGTGGGTTCATCGAGGTCGGAAACGGCCCTTGTGGCATCCATCTGAATTTTCAGTTGTCGGGTTTTTCGCTTCTAGCTTCATGATATCATTTGAGTCTCGATAACTGCTTTTTCGTAATTAAATTCCATAATGGTGGTATTTTCATTTTCTGAGGCGGTTGCCGTGTCCATATTCATAGTCGGGTCATCCGTGGGCGAACTCCAGACCGTAATAACAGGCTTATGAAGCGGTAAAGCATTGCCGGCTGGCGGCACGAGATCAGTGGGTCCGGGCGCAACGAAGAAAGCCTCGCCAAATAGTCATCGTTACCCGTCGACAACCAAGGAAGGTCGGAAGGTCCAAGGAAGATTGGAAGAGGTCCAGGACGAAGAATCATCAGGGCCCAGCAGATGCGGTTTCCACCCCGTTCCAACAATCAAGGAAGTCCAAAAGGAGGTTTAAAGACTCGCAGGAAAGGAGTGCCCACCCCCCAAAAAAAACAAGAGAATGGCCGAGTACCAGAATCCTTAAACTACGCGGAAATCAGGCCGAATTCACCGTCAGAGGGAAGATAAGGAAAGAAATTCCGGGGGAAAGTGCAAGCCGCCCATGGAGGAAAGTTAGACTGGAGACCCTGGAGTTCCTCAACTGGGAGGTATTCTGCCAAAAAAGAATGGAAGAGTATAAAATGCAAAAAGATAAGTGAAAATTGTTTTGATTTTTCATTTAGAATTAAAGTTCAATGTATATCATTTTAAGCAAAATTGCTTTTCTCGAGTGTCAAAAGCTGCTAGAAGCAAGAATTTTGAATTCGTAAGGTTGCGAGAGTGTATATTGTAAATATCTTTTAGTCGAAAACACTTAAAATTACGGCGAAAGTTGTTGTAAACGTGAACTTAAAATTAAATTGTAGGAAACGATTATAAAGTATGTATGGCAACTGCGCTACTTGTGATGTAGAATGAATTTTAAATTTTATATACTAAATGTGAAAAAAAAATTTTGTGCTGAAAGTAAAATTTTAAATGTCAATTGTAAAAGCGCTTTAAAGTTAAACTTTGTTTAAAGGTAAACTTTGCTTAAAGGCAAACTTTGTGTAAATGCAAAACGTTGTTTAAATGCACGATTGGAGAGAAAGTATAAATTGAATGTATGTGAAAGTAGGCTCTCCAGTCAACACTTAAATTTTAAATCAAGCTCTCTTTAGTACAGTAGCTGCAGTTTTGTAAATAGGGAGTCCCTGAGGTCTCGTATGTCAAATTCCAACAACTCGTAGATGATCGCTAGTTGGGAGCGTTGATTCGCGGTAACACAATACTGACACGCTTAGTTGATAACAGAACAAATTTCTAAAGAGCGTGGAGCGGAAAAGAGTTAAATGTGTGTGAATGAACTCTGTTTCAGGGCCAAATACATGTAATAAAATGTAATTGGAAGAGCAAATGGAAATTTTTCATAGAAACAAGTACTAAAGCCTTCTTAAAGACAAGCACTAATCTTTCCTTCCAGATGTTTTGGAAGGACTAAAGTATGTATCAGATTGATGTCAAGATGAAGATGTATGCGCTGAGCAAGAAATGCTGTAAAAATAAATTTATTTTCTCTTAGTTTTAACTTAGCTTTAGATCAATTATTAACTTGGTCCTTAAAAGAAAGTCAAACCGTCAATAATGAGATTGAATTAAGAAAGCAAATATATTAGTAGTTAAACTTTGAAGTGTTCGGAAGTTTTCTAGAATTTAAACTCTCGCCGAGGTCGTTGAGACACCTTTTTCCTTCGAGTACTTAAAATCTGACGGGGAAAGATGTAAGGTATATACTAATTTTATAAAAGTTATTTTTAGTTTTATTTATCTTTCCTCTCTCTTCTAGCTTCAGCTTACAACTCCTTACCAGAATAAATTTTTAGACTCGCGTTAAACGCAAATGAGTAGTAAAGTGTATTTAAGTCGAAGTTCAACTAACTTCGATAGAGAGAATTAGAATTCCTGAATAGCTCGCGTTTGACTTTTGGCTACGTCTCTCTAAGCTGTTACTACGCTCGGCCGTATTACGTGCCCTTGATAACTTCGCTAGCTAAGTTAATATTACGGGCCAACTAGTTTAGAAATTGTGTTAGCTTCGAATAAATCCCTTTAGTTAGTCATTAGTTAAGATCTTATTTCTTACACTGAGTTTAAGTCCAAGTGGAGGCTTTATTGTACGCACTGACAAAAAGGGCGCCATCTGTGAATCTTTATTTTGAGCAATAAAAGGTAATTAACCCTTCTTGGGTTTACGTTTCTGTTCTTGAACTTAAGCGATTATTTGCTTAGCGATTCACTAGGTTCCTGAACACTTAGTTAACAGAGATAAAAGTGAGTACCTCAACAATAGCTTATTAAAAACTTAACTGTATTTCTTAATTTAACACTTCCCCCTCTTTCAAAATAGAAATATTAAGAAAAATTCTTTGGCTTGCAATATTTCTAATAATTGTATTTCTTATAATAAAAACTATATTTCTTAATTTAATACCGTTTTTCCGTCTTTCTAAGCAGAAATATTTTTAAAAAAAATTGTATTTGTCTTGGAATAATTTTTTTAATTGCTTAGCTTTTAATTTTGTTTTCTCTTCTCCATCTCTGTTCCTTAACTGCTTTTCTTCCAGAATAAGAGCTAAATTATTTTGATAATTGGATGAAAGAAAAACCGTTTTAGTACCATATTTATAGGGCATTTACCTATTTGAATATTTTGTTATATAATGAAATGATTCGTTTTGAATTGAAAGCTCTTGTAAATCAACACAATCATACTTTCCAGATCAGCTAACTACAGCCTTAGTTTTCAAATTGAAAGTGATTGTGATTTGCTGCTTATCTGTAACACTGGACAAATAGTTATGGGTATTGAAATCAGTAGATTGAAAACGTGGTTCTAAAATTAAATTACAAGATATAGGTATTTATATTTAGTTATATTAGTTATACAAAATGTGTATTCTCTTTCACCATTATTTCTCCATTGACAAATTACAATTTACTGAGATTTTTAAGCTATAAATTTAAAATAACTCTCTTACACTGCAGCGCTTCAATATATTTAAATATGTGTTTTAAGTAAAAATGTCGTATAATTTGTTTCATTTCATTAATGTGAATCTTTTATTTTAAATTATTTGTGCATTTCCTAAACGCATTTTTCTGTTCTCTTAACAATTAGAGTTTGAATTTAATACAATTTTACACAGTTTGTTGTGAAAAAGCATTACAAATTTGCATGAATTGATAATTCCAGTTCATAAAACAGATGAATGATAGCAGTAATAATTACTATAAAATAATTGAAGCGAAATTTAAAAGTTATTAAGAATGAAGCGATTAGCGTCGAGAAAAATACCAGAGAGGCATGAACTTTATAGAAGAGCGAGAAAAATAAATGAAGATTCTTTGCTATCAACAAATTTCTGCAAACATAGAATGAAATCAGAACCATGTTTTAACTTGGTCATTTAGAATTATTTTAATATGATTTTACAGAGCAAAGTTGAGGATTTGAAAAATATGTTTTGTGGTAAAGATGAGGTGACATGAGATATACGCATTCTTGCTATTCTTCTCGTTTAATTTAACCATCATTTAGTTTTTTCATTAGATTTAACTAATGTGACGATATGATTATATTTTACAATTCATATAGCTTAAAGTTGTAGCCAGGAATGGGACACACATACTAGTAGTAAGCGCAGGTCCTCGTGCGGCCAAAGGATGCCGCCATGACGTAAGAGCACATTAGATCACGCACCGGGGGCGCCTATGATGTGCTGCCGCTGCCATCTTGGATCATGTGACAACCAAAAGTGACGTAGAGGGATTGGATGACGTATACCGAATGACGTCATGCATAGTGTCATTTTTGTTGTGTGGCAACTACCCTATTTTTTAAAGTTTTATTTTTTTGTGACAACGAACGTATTTTTCTTGAACCACGTGTTAGGAATGATATCACTTTTAGGTTATTATATTAAATGATTAATTTTACCTGCTTTTAATTATTTACTCCAATTATTTAATACGGTATTATTTTTAATTCACTTTACTTTTTAATTTTCTTACTTTAATTATTTTTATAGATGATTATTTTTAATTATTTACTCTCTTTATTTTTACCCATGATTATTTTAATTATTTAGGACGTCATTAATAATTTAATCTATTAATTTTAATTATTTTCAATTTAATGCAATAATTTGTAATGAATAAAATTTAATTGCGAGAGTTTAAAAGGTGGCCTCATAGCTTGGGTTCGAACCCGCAACCTTTAGTATGGAAGGCGAATGCCCAAACCACTATGCTCAGAAGACGTTGGAAACCAAATAAGATTATCGGGCTGAGTAGAAAAACAACCATGACGTCACTAGTCTGGCGGCATGGACCTTATAAGAAATAGATCAACCCAAATGGGTTTTCTCCCTCGTCTGACGCATTCCCAGCTGTCCCCTTGACCAGATTCAGAGGAGCAGAGACGACTTGCAGAAACCTAACAATGGTTGGCTATTGCAGAGTGTATAATTGTCAAGAAAAAGCTAGTTATAGCGCCCCCATTTCACAAATTAGAATTTTTACACATTTTTATTTTTAAAACCGAGATTGATTTTTAAAAATTTAACATATTTATCAAGTTTAATTGACGTTACAAATAAAATCCTCACTGTGAAAAAACGACGGTATCTAAAGCCATCAAATTTTGAATAACGTAATTCGAACACGAGCACCTGGACCACCGAAATTCGAATTTGTTTAATCCATTTCATATTTTGTAAAACTTTAACGAATTTTTGATTAACAAACTCAAAGAGTTCAAAGCGAGCAATGGCAACACTGTACGGAAAATAACATTTTTATATTCAGCACGAAAATTCTACAGATATGCTGTTTTCAAATATTTTGGGATACTGTATAAAAACATAAAATTCAATTCAACAAATTTAATTTATGTGGTTTACGTGAGAAGAACACGATATTCAATAACTGAAGGTAACACCCAAAACACTGAAAAACGTCCACTTGGACATAACATAAAATCTGAGTGCTTCCAGATTTTATTCTATTTTATCTTTTCATTTTTAAATTTTTTTTCCCATTACACTCAGAAAATTTTATACTCCGAATTTTATGAATTATTAAAATATATAATCATCTTATGATCGTCTTGTAATGTTATTAATTAATGATCATATAATCAAATAAATGATCGTCTTGTAATGTTATAATAATTTTAAAAACCACTGCCTGAAAATGCTCATAAAATTTAAAAAATATATCAGATCTTGTTCAATTTTGCCTTATTTGTTTGAAAGCATTATGTACTATCAATTTTGTACACAAAAGTAAGTTCATAAATTTTGTGTTTAGAGTTTTACCGTTTTACCAAAGTAAAGATGTTTATACTTCTCGAATTACTCGTGAAAAAAGCACAAAATGCCGTAAAAAGTGCCTTAATGAGATGTATTAAATTTTATTTGAAAAAAGTGTGACTTGCATAATGTCATCACTTATACAACATAACACATTTAATAGTTAAAAACAGTTATGTGATGCAAACAGTTTTCAGTGTTAAAGTAAACCATATCGTCCCTACTTCTTCTTGCGGACATGTGGGGGACGCTCGCTCCGCCCACTGGGTTAGTCTATCTCTTATAAGGTCCATGTCTGGGGGAAACACGCAAATGTCATCTCTTGCACATTGCAGCATGCCGAAACCGCTTCACGCTTTCTACATCCACCGTGGCGGACGTAAACAATCTTAACGACCAATTAGATTCTCACTAACAGTATCGCTCTTCTTTTAGCCAATCAGCGTTTTTGTTTCTTGAAACGGACATAGATTTTCTTTTAGCTTTCTAAATCATGATTTACTCTTTGCTGTTTTAAATGTCAAATTTTCCCACAGTTTAAATTTTTTCTTTATTATTTTCCAGACATATTTTTCTTACTTTCTTTTTCTTCTCATTCTTACTAAAGTTAATTTATTAATTTTTCATTTAAAGTTTCTTTAAAAACATAAATTTTATTTTTAGTTTTCGAAAACTCATGTTTATTTCTACAGCGAATTTACACTTTTTTTATTTTACACATTTATTCTTTTCACTTTTTTTATTTTGCAAAAGGTTTTTTCTAAATTTATTCCTTTTCATATTTTTACTTAAAATTTTTTTTTACGTTGAACTTTTTTTTGTTTTTACAAAAGTAATATTTATTTTTACAAGTTTAATTTTTCCTTTTCCCTTTTTATTTTAAAGAAGTTGTTACTACATTTTTCATTTTGTTTTAAGAAAGTAATAATTATTTTCATATTTTTTTTCACTTCACTGTTTTCACAAAAGCAATTTTTTCCCCTTATGTATTTTACTTCGAAAAGCAAATTTCAATTTTTTCTTTTTGATAAATGTAAATTTTTTCTTTTCTTTAAAATTTTTTCTTGTTACCTTTTTATTTTACTCTTAACTTCTTTCCCTTGCTTTAAATATTCATTGATGTTACATCTCCATTTCCCTCAGAAGGCTTTCATGGATGATATTTTCTGGAACTTTAAACTGTATTCTTCTGTGCAATTTAATTGAATATTACATTTCTTAATTTTTATACTACTAAATAAGAGATACTTAGAACTTTTTCGTCTAATGTATTGTATTAATTATTATGACTGTATTAACTTTTTGGAACACTATCCAAAACTTCGCGGATTCTCTTTTGCACATCCTACTTTTATTCAAAGGATTCACCAAACTATGTCTGACAAATTTAAATTTCACACTTTCCATTTACACATTTCTGCTCATATTCAACTTTTATCCTGCTTTTAAAACATATTCATGTTATATCTCTGATTCCTTTTTTCGAAAATGGATACACACAAGTTTCATTATTCTAAGACCGATTGACTTTGAATACATAAGCAGTAAAAAACAATTTCATGGTATGAGGTCTACTCAAACCAATATATGGGCATTTCTAGCCAGTTTATTTTAAATATGTATAAAAAATACTGAATTGCTAACAATTGTGTACCCTAGTTTAGTTCCAGAAGTATTTCATTTTATTATTACTTTACGCTACAGACATTTACATTATAAGGTATATCTCCTACATTCTTAGCGTGCCTTCGTGATGTAATGGTCAGCACACTGAGCCGGTATTTCAGAGGTCCGTGGTTCGATTCCCGGCGAAGGCATTGCATATTTTTCATCTTTGTTGTTCCCAAAAAATACCTAATGTCTCTACAGTGGCGCCCGAACTAAAAAGGGTTGTGGATGATGACTCTTCACACCCAGGATTTGGCGACTAGGTCCCTTAAAACCCTAGTCGCCCTTTAAAAAGGGGAGTATATAAGGTATATCTCCCACATTCTTAGCGTGCCTTCGTGGTGTAATGGTCAGCACACGGAGCCGGTATTTCAGAGGTCCGTGGTTCCATTCCCGGCGAAGGCATTGCATATTTTTCATCTCTGTTGTTCCAAAAGAATACCTAATGTCTCTACAACATGAATATACTGAGAACACTCCTTTTTTATTCAGCAGAAGGATTCCTTTATATTACTAAAATAGATTAACTCTTCGAAACACTTTAAAAATATCTTGGATTTTATTGTACACATTCTACCTAAAACATACTAAACCTTTTCCAAACCTTGATTTTTTTTTCATGTGAAAACATCACTTGGATTTTTAACATGATGCCAGCTATCTACCGCATAACCTTATAAACTGTATTCGAATTACTACACTTGAATTAGGGTATACGAGAGGGAATTATTTTTAACTACACAGAAGAATATCCATATTGTAACGCATTATTTTTAATTTGAATTATAGTCCCATTTGTGAAGGAGTGCTAATCCGAATTTTTAACAGCCTCCATGAATAAGTTTTTGCACGTCTTTTTGCGTGAATTCTTGTTCCCTTTGTTGAACAAAGAATAACTTATCTAGTGGTGTTATTAACTTACGCCCTAAAAATAATTCCGCTGGAGTTTTTCCTGTGGTGTCATGACTTGCTGTTCTTAACGCATAAGCTAACTAATCTATGTAGCCATCCCAGCGTTCGTGATGTGTGCTAACATAACTTCGAATTATTTTTACAATATTTTTATTAACTCTTTCCGCGATGTTTGCCTGTGGTCTGTACGGAAACCATATGGCGTATGCCAAGTCCAGAGGAAATGTTCTCAAAAATTTGGCTAACGAATTGTTTGCCGTTATCGTTAATGACTTTTATCGGTGCACCGTATTTGAAAATGTACCTGTGTAAGAATGCATCTGCAACTGTTTTGGCTGATGCATGTTTAAGTGCAACAATTTCTGTCCACTTTGAAAAATAATCTACAATTACTAAAAGATAACAATTTTTATTTAACTCACTCTGGGGGAAAGGACCAAGGAGATCTATGCTTAATATTTCATTCAAAAATGTAGCGCGAATGCTATTTAAGTACCCGGCCGGGCTGTAATTAATATCATTAATTAACTGACATTGATTGCAGGACCTGACATACGCAGTTACTATTTTGTATAATTGCGGGAAATATACCGCCTCGCGTACCCTTTTTATAGTTTTTCTGATCCCCAAGTGACCCGATGTTGGCGCGTCGGGTAATTCCTTCAAAATGCTCAATCGAAGCAAGGCTGGGATGACTGGCCTATACTCGAAGTTTTCGTTTGTTGATTTAGTATAAAACAATAACTTATCTACTCTCTCATAGTTCTGTGTTTAATTCTTATTGCGGCCACATCTGTGTGTTGAAAATGTTCGGGGTCTTTTAAATACGCATAAATATTTCCAAATTCAGGATCAACTTTCAATTCAGCAATAATTGTTTCTCTAGAATCTAAGATTTTAGAAGTTAACACAGCGCATTTGAGTTCATTCCCTTCATCGTCCAGTTTTATTCGGGAGAGTGCGTCCGCGACATTATTTGTCTTTCCTGGTTTGTACTTAATTATTAGGTTATATTCTTGAAGTTTTAAAGCCCATTTTTTAACCTGGGCGATAGATTTTTTCCCGAGTAAAGTCTACCAACGGCCGCATGATCCGAAAAGACTGTTACTGGTGCTTTGCCAAAATAAACTCGAAACTTCTGTACAGCCATTAAGACGGTTAATGTTTCTCTCTCCGTGGCTGTATAATTCCTTTGGGTAGCGTTTAATGTTTTACTAAAAAAATGCTAAAGGATGCCCTTTCTGCATGAGCACCGCACCTATGGCATAGTCCAAAGCGTCGGCTGCAATTTCTAAATTTTCGTCACCTTCCGGAAATTTGAAAACAGGGGCATTGATGAGCGCTTCTTTTAACTTTTCAAAAGCTGTATTCGCCTCTGCTGTCCATGTAAACTTATTTTTCTTTCTTTTAAGTACTAACAACTGTTCTACAATATTAGCGAAATCCTTTAAGAATGATCGATAATAAGAACATAACCCGCGGAAAGAAGACAGTTTCTTTCCGGTTTAGGAGGGGGGTAGGAACTTTTGATAGCCTTTATCTTTGAATCTTGAGTTTCTATGCCCTTTTGCGAAATTTTATATCCTAAGTATTTAAGTTCATTTGTCGCGAACTTGCATTCTGATGCGTTAATTGTTAGACCGGCCTCTTTTAATAACGAAAACACTTCCTGCAAATCCTTAATATGCTGCTCCAACGAACTACTTGTTATAATTATATCATCTAAATAAATTAAAGTCGATTTTCCTAGGACACGTTTTAGAACAATGTCCATAGCTCTCTGAAATGTCGACGGGGCCCCACACAGCCCAAAGGGCATGCGTAAAAATGCTTAAGTTCCTGATTTTGTGATAAACTCGGTTTTATGTATATCTTCCTGTTTCATAGCTATCTGACAGTAGCCCAATGTTAAATCCAAACTAGTCATATTGTCAGGACTGAGTGTTCGGTGCATATTTTTGGTAAACATCTTCGTGAACGTAACTGAGTCCTGATCTTGAATAGGGAGCTGAATGCAGCTATGTTCTGTGGTAGAATATTGTGATTAAGCGGTAGAAAAACTGCACTTTAAAGGGATTTAAAATCTTCTTTTATTAAACCACAATTATTTACAGCCACTTCCCTACTCGGGAGGGATACAGAAAATAGAGACCGCACTTGTGTCTAAAATGAACAATCAAATTTAATTTAAACTAAAGCTAATTAGAAATTAAGTAGTCGTCGCTCACAGAGCTATAACGCGAGGTTGGCCTCTAAACTAAATGGTGCGTAGCAAGATTGAACTAATATTGACGCACTTAGAATTACTTCAATGAGCAATAAGGTAACAGCGCTACGGCTTAGAATTTAAATAGCTAGCTAGTCAGGCGAACGTTGAATAGAGTAACAGTGGTCTGAGACTAAAAGCTCTCTCTCACTGAAAGGTTTCTACCTTTCGTTAAATACTCCTTGGCTCCACTTCAAATTAGCATAAAGCTGAAACGCGCGCTTATTCTAACGGGAAGTTGAAATGAGAAGGGATAGAAGGAGTAAAATTAAAATAAAACTTCGTTAGCTTAACTAAAACCTTACAAACCCAGTTCTTGCAAATTGTAAAAATTCACATGCAGCCTCATATCGTGGCTGTGAAAAATTCTCTAAGCCAAAAAACACTAATTCGCAAGGCCCTAAGAGGCTCTACTCAGACGACTCAAGCGAACGCAGTTCGCGTCAGCGGGCACCCGCGCGGTTGCGCTATCCTAGACTAATCGATGTGTGAGATTTTGGAACTTTTAAATGGCACACATAGAGTAGTTTCATAGCAGAGTAACGACAGTTCAGAAGAGAGTTCAGTGTTGATCATAAAGTAAAGGTGCGGACGAAGCCATAACATGCCCAAATATGTAGAAGAGCAGAATAGAAGATGAAAGAACTCGTCGGTCGATGAATCCACTACACACTGCAGACGCTACTCCAGTTGGTCGAAGGTGAAGAGCAAGCAATGAAAGGCAAGTACAATATCATGGCAAGCTAAAAGAAGGGCGTGGCCACCGGATCAAGAAAGCAAGAACCAGAGCCAATCAGGCAGTCAGGGACAGCCAATAGGAAAGCAGTAGTAATATTTCAAATCAAAAGTAGTAATGCTGGTACTTTAAGGACATTACAATAAATAAAAAAATACAAAGTGCAACCAGAATACAAGACACAACAGTTACAGATAAAAAAATGATACACATAGATTGACAATATTAACAAGTACATTGAAGAAACCTACACATATATAATATACAGAGGGCACACAGTTGCATTTATGATAACAGCATAAGCATATGCACATATTACATTTATATATTTAGTTATTTATTTACTCTTTATATATATATATATAGTTTCAAAAGAACATAGTAAAGTTAAATTAAATTTAAATAATTCTCTTGCGCCATTGCCGCAAGGAATGAAATTTGAATTTAACAAAATTTCTATTCGTAAAAAGCAATTTAAAGTAAAAAATTAATTAAAGAAATAGGTTTAAAAGAAATTATAAATAATTTATATTGCTGCGAAGTTAATCTACAATATTATTTAAATTCTGAGAACATAAGTAAATTAAGTGCAAGTATCAAAATCTATTAACAAATATAAAATTGTAATAAATTTTTTGAAAATCCTAAAAATAATAAATATGCATAAGTGAATAATTGTTGAGCTGGCAGAAGACAGACTTATCAAGGGGAAGTTGCCCTCAAACCTAACACTTCAATTATTCAATTCGTGTTTCGTCATTTATGTAGGCAAGTGTAAAATTCAAAACCAAAAGTAAAACCAAATGATGTGACCTATCAAAAGCAATTCAAAATTAAACCTACCAATTAAATTGGTTTTCTAAAAAATTGGTTTTATAAAGGGTATTGTTTGGTATTGGCCTTGATTTGTTCTTTTCTAAAAGTTCCACTCGTTTGAATTGCTTTTGGTAGGTCACATCATTCGGTTTTACTTTTGGTTATATATATAAATATATATACACAATTATGTACAAAAAGATCAAAATGGCAATATTCCATTGAGAGTCACATAACAGTATCGTCAGGGGAAAAGTGCAATGTAATTCTCACTGAAATATTACCTCCACGCGTTTCAACAAACGACCAATTGAGATAATTAACGCAGAAAATTATTTAATGATACTTATCAAATTATTTAATGCTTATCGATATCGTCTCAATTGGGCGTTCCTTTTCCCTACGCGTGGAAGAAAAATTAGACGAAAAAGTAATATACAACATATTTTATCAAAATTCCTAATGAATAATTAAAACTACCAGAAAATTATTTTTAAAAATAGTAATACAAATAAGAAACTAGGAAACAAATACAGCTGAATTGTCTTATGAAATTTTAATCAAGTAAAGTGAACCTTGGAAGAAAGAAATTTAAAAATCCAAAAACTGAAACATGTTAAATGAAATAAAATTAAAAAATTCAATTGAAATTCTAGAAGGAATGCCAAATCAGGCAATTTTCTAAATGAAACCTTTAAGGTAAAAATTATGGTAACAAAACTTAAAAGTGGAAAGGAATTGTCAATATGTCCTATTACAAAGGGCGAAAACAAAAGGTAAGAACGACTCGAGAGGTTAAAAACTTTTGGTATGTAATTTTATTTGGAGAACGCCGTAATTGAAGAGAATTACGAAATCAGTATAATACAAATTAACTACTATACTGAAAAGAACAAAAATGAAAGCTAAAAACTGAAAATGTTATTAGCAGATGCCAAAAAACTTTATTTTATAATAAAAAAAACTAGTAAAAAAGTAGAAAAAATGCTTGAAAACGAAAATCGACGTGTTACAAGACATAATACTAAAATCAAAGGAAGTGAACATGGGACGAAAGATATTTATAAATTTTAAAACGGAACCATGTTTAAAGAAAAATTCAATTGTAGAAAACCAATCAAAGTCTAGAAAGAATGCTGTATGTGGCTAATAAACATAAAAACTTAAATGATGTAATTAATTGTTCAAGAGTTCATTTAGAAAGGCGTAAAGAATTAATAAGACAAATTCTAGAAGTCGAAATCCTATGTATGAAGTAAAATTTGGAATATTACTGCAATTGAAAAGAATTATTTGGTTTGTAAAATAAAAATGATAGCAATATTGATAAATACAATATTGAAATCTAAAAACGTTAAATGGAATTTTACAGTCGCCTAGTAAAAATTTGAAATACTAGTAGTCAAATGTACTATTAGGAATACCATAACAAAATGGGGGTCCCTAGCCCAAAGTAAAACAGATTTGTTAAACTTGAATTTAAACGGAAGTCAAATAAATTAATTAAAACGGAAGTCAGAAATTAACTTTGTTATGAAAGAGGACGCAAAAAGATAATATTACCTCCATGCAGCTTGGGCAAAAACTAACGTGCTGAGATGATGTAAATAATTTCTACGGTTTGTCCAAAGTAGGTTAAAAACTTTTTATTTTAAACCAATAGGAAGAAGTGACGTAGTGATGAGCCTAAAACGTTTTGGAACGAATGAAAGAGATTACCGGAAACTGACTGGGGAGGCGAAGCTTGAAAAGCTGTATGTTGAACAACTATGAAGGCCGAGGGTGAAATAAACATGGCGTCCTTATGGAGAAAACTAAGAACTTTGTCGTAAAAGTTCAAGATGGCTAGAATACGTATTTTTAAGCTAATGTTTGGCCGAAAGTTTTGGAAAAGGAAAAAAGTATTAAATTGTAAAAAAGTCGTAATCCTTCAGGCTAGAGAGTTGTAAAGCCACTGTAAAGAAAAGAAATATGCCCATTTTTTTAATAACAGGAAATAATTGGGCAAAAATCGTAGTTTTTAAAGAATATAGTGAAACTGAGATCTTTTATCCAATTAGACAAGTGAACTATTTTACATTTATACATTAAATCATATAAAAAGGCCATCAACTATTTACCTTCTAGTAAAAGATTTAAGTAAACGTATCATTATCCTAACTATATGATCTAAGAATGAGAAGGGTAAATGCCAGCTTTTTCAAAAGCTAATTGGATGAATTTTGTTTGGTAATTGATTCTCATGGAGTATATTAATTAAGTAGAGTAAATCTGTAAGGTTTTAGTTAAACTAACAAAGTTTTATTTTAATTTAAATCTTTCTATCTCTTCTCTGTTTCAACTTCTCGTCAGAAGAAGCGCGCGTTTTCAGCTTATGCTAATTTGAAGTACAGCCAAATACTATTTAAACCAGAGGTAGAAACCTCTCAGTGTGAGAGAGCCTTTAGTCTCAGATCACGGTCATTCTGTTCGACGTTCGCCTGACCAGCTAGCAGCTAAAATTATAAGCCATAGTGCTTACTACATGATTGCATATTGAAATAAATTGAAGTGCGCTAGTATTAGTACTTCTTGCTACGCACCTTTTAGTTAGAGGCCAACTCCGCGATTTAGCTCTGTGAGCAAAGATTTACTTAAATTTATATTTAGCCTAGTTTAAATTTATCTGATTGTTAAGTTAGGCCCAAGTGTGGTCTTTTACTTTCTGTATCCCTCCCGAGTTGGGAAGTGTGTAAATAATATTGTTTTAATAAAAGAGGATTTTAAATCCCTTTCAAGTGCAGTTATTCTCCAGCACAGTATCTACACCAGAACAAAGCTCATTTCAGCTCCCTGTTCTAGATCAGGACTTTAGGTTAAGGAGTTACTTCAAAATGTTTGCTAAAGCTATGCACAGAACACTCAGTCCTGACAGTGGCGCCCGAACAAAAATGAGAGCATGGCCTCAAAGACAAGAAGACGAACCTGAGATACCTGCTGTACCTGTCCAGAATCCTGAGATAGCACCTCCTGGCTTAGAAGGATTTGGCTACATCGCACAAAACATGCGAGCATCCATGAAGCCAGCGGCAAGTTTTGACGGCAAGACAGCCGTAATTAATTTCCTCGAAAAGCTAGACTCCCACTTCATGTTATATCCATTTCACGAATTTCAGAAAGTCGCTCTCGCTACCAGCGCTTTGAAGGGCCAAGCGATAAGTTGGTTCAAGAACATTGGAAAGAATCTCTTTGGGGAACCAGGAAGCCCCACATATACGTATGAAAATTTCAAAAATTCCATGGTGAAAGCATTTCCTGTAGTACGAGATCGAGCCAGACTGGAAGCGGAACTTTTTAGTCCATATCAAGAAAAAATAGAAGATTTGTCTAATTTTATTTTGAGAAAAATTCAAGTTTTCAAGCTTTTGTATGGAAGTCGCCCGTATCCTGAAGTTATTCAAATTACACTTCCTTGGCTACTGCCCCAAGTTCAAGATTTCATCGAGCTAAGAAACCCAACGACGTTAGACAGATTATTTGAGCTCGGAGTACAATTTGAAAGCCGAAGAACAGCCGACAACGAGCGACGACGCCAATTTGAGGGAAGAAGTCGGTGGAGTTCGCCAAGACCCCAGCAGAAGCAAAATCAAAGTTACGGGAATAAGGCGAAGCAATGGCCGAAGAAAGATGTGTCTCCTAAATCGAACGGCGAACGAAGGGAATTCAATAGAAGAACAAGCAAAGATTCCGAGGGCAACCAGAATAAGACGAATTTAAACTAAGATGGATTTCTTCAAAGAAGGTGAAGAAGTCCGAAGCAGCGCAAAACCCTTCCAAAATCAATTTAAACACCGTGGTCGTGAAGAATCTGAGCTTACCCAAGATTGAAGTTCTAATTAACAACATACCGGCGACGGCTCTCTTCGATACAGGACCCCAAAGCAGCTATATATCAGAAAGATTTTTCAAGAAGCACTTTCGCCGTTACAGAATTTTTAGTGCAAGAGACACGGATGTCATAGCGGCCCAAGGGGAGAAGTGTAGCTGTTTAGGCAAAGTACCGTTGTTCGTGCGTATCAACAACAGTCTGCCCCTATTTCAACTACGACTCTCACCTACACCTGACACTGAAAACATACGCAACATCACACACCTTTCATTATTCATAGTTCAAATTGAAAACTATATTAACAAAAACCTAATACCCCAATACCACAATTGCCAGAAATGGCATCACTCATCTGACAATTGCTTCCTTTCCCCCCGTTGTGTTAAATGCGCCGGGAAACATGCTACATTCAATTGTCCCCAAAAGGGATTTATAGAAAACCTGTCAGGACTCAGTGTTCGGTGCATATTCTTGGAAAACATCTTCGTGAACTCCTTAAATCCTGATCTGGAACAGGGAGCTGAATGCAGCTATGTTCTGTGGTAGAATATTGTGATTAAGTGGTAGAAGAACTGCACTTGAAAGGGATTTAAAATCCTCTTTTATTAAATCACTATTATTTACAACCACTTCCCAACTCATGAGGGATACAGAAAGTAGAGACCGCACTTGGGTCTAAAATGAACAATCAAATAAATTTAAACTAAAACTAATTACAAATTAAATAGTCGTTGCTCACACAGCTATAACGCGAGGTTGGCCTCTAAACTAAATGGTGCGTAGCAAGATTTAACTAATACTGACGCACTTGGAATTACTTCAATAAACAATCGCGTAAAAGCACTACGGCTTAGAATTTAAATGCTAGCTAGTCAGGCGAACGTTGAATAGAGTAACCGTGGTCTGAGACTAAAAGCTCTCTCTCACTGAAAGGTTTCTACCTTTCGTTTAAATACTACTTGGCTCCACTTCAAATTAGCATAAAGCTGAAACGCGCGCTTATTCTAACGGGAAGTTGAAATGGGAACAGATAGAAAGAGTCAAATTAAAATAAAACTTTGTTACTTTAACTAAAACCTTACATACTTCCCGCCGGAATTGGCAAAAGTTGAAGTACTATGGTTCAAACGGACCATGTTGAAACTTGCAATTCTAGAAATACTCAAAATTTAACTCTTCTAAACTTAGGCCAACCTTTACAGAAAAATATAAGTTTTTGGCCAATTTACAGACGAAAACTTGATTTATACATAACTCTTCCTCTGTTTTCAGTACTATTACTTTCGTCTACATCTTACTCCTTCGAGCAAAATCTGGAATTAAAGAAATTTTAGTATAACATAATAGCAGTAAGTTCTAGGTAACAGACCTCTTTTCTCTTACCCGTGTAGATTCGCACACACACATTATCATTCAAGCAAAATTAAATTCTTCCCCCAATGCTCTTCACCGGTGTTGGATGAAAAGCGAACATCAATTACGGGTTTTTTTGTGTTCGGGGGTGTTCAACTCTCCCACCTACGATCGACTAACATTAGTTAGAACTTGACATAACGAGACCTCAAAAGACGCCCTATAAGCAGCTAAACCTGAGGTTCTAACTAAGTTCATGTCTATCACTTTAAGTGTATTTGGTGGAGAGCCTACTACTAAAACTACTACTACATTCTAAAAATACTCAAACTTTAACTTTTCATGCATACAATTCGTAGTTTGCACAAAGAATGCTTCATTCCATATTGACTTTGCACCTAACGTGCATTGATGGCATAATACCATTTGTTACATTTTACGAAATTTAACAATTGCATACCAATCACGAGATACAATATGTACGTTAAATTTCTAAGTTTACAGCAAATGCTTCATATTCTTTTTCTCAAAGTACTTTTCTGAAACATCGCATTACATTGAAATAATAGTCTATAGAATAAAACGTGTTTTTCCTTTTACCGACTTTTCATTCTAGAAATTTTACAAGTCTTTCGACAAAGCATGATACTGTTGCGAAAAATTCGGCGGTTGCGCCTGTATGTAAGCTTTCCGGCATAGCACTAGGGTTGCCATAAAAAGTGTATGGTAGGGTTGCCAGATTGGCGACTTTATCGCCCATTTGGCGATCAAATTGGCGATATCCCATGGTTCAATCGGGAAGCTTCTAGAATAATTTCCTGTCGAGATATTTCTCGAGACCTGTGGAACCTAATGAAAAGCTATATAAACCCTTGCGTTTCTGAGAGCCGGGTGAGTGTGTGAGAATTGTGATTGTTGCGAGAATTGTGAGAATAGCTGCTTACTGTGAGTGCTAAGCTACGCGAGAGTTTTGTGAACGGAAAGCAATTGAGATAGTGCTTTGCCGTGAAGCTACCTTTACAGTATAGCTTGACAGTGTATTGGTGATTGTTCCACGGTGTTTATTTTAAGTTTAGTGTTGCCGTGAAGCTACCTTTACAGTTACAGCCTGAAGCTGTGTTGCTGATTGTTTCAGCGTATTTATTGTAGATTTTCGACGCTTTTAAAGGGAATTTTGGAACTGTGCTGTAAATAGTGATTCTTGTAAATAAATTGTGCTTTTTATTGTTCTGCATCGTGTTCTCAACGGATACTCTCAAATCCATGAACCAGTATAACGCAACAATACAAAATCATTTAGTTAACATTTTAGCGGCAGTTCATTGCTTTTACAAAACTAATATATTCACAACGCTTCAGAATCTACTTTACAAACATTAAGTAATTTTAAATCTTTGCAGAATTACAATTTTAAACAAAAACATTTTTTTTTTCAAGATAAGTAATCATTTATCGCCCACTTGGCGTAAAACTCAACCTCGCTTGAGGTAAAAAGAGACCTTGCAACTTGCAGTAACACTCGAAAATTAACTGAACGTTGGAATAAGAAATACTACTTATCTTGTTGTGGTCAGCCATTCTTTTCTTGGCCCAATCCTTGAAAGTTGGGTAGATTGTACCTTGGGTCAGTTTCCTTGACTCTGGTTGTTGACCATTTCCGGCGTGTTGCTCATCCCTCTTTCTTTTATATGTCCCTCTTTCCATCCTGGGGTACTTGCGCTGGGGAGGAAGGTGAGCCGCTGGACGTTTGTTCGGCTGGGCCCTTTGCTCCTGGACCCTCGTTCGTCGCTGCTCCTGGGTCCTGCTGTATTCGGGACGTTGATCCTCAGCCTGCAACCGAGGCTGCTTGCTTCTCAGGCTCCTTTCCGATGTTTCTGCTGTCCTCTTGGGTACTTTGGGTTGTCCTTGCCCATTATGTTTTGGTCTTTTGTTACTTGTTGAACTTGTATTCTCAGTTTTCTTTCTTTTAAATCCACCTCCACTTGAGGTTTTTCGTTTCTTGTTTCTTCTACTTTGTTGAGGGGGGGGCTTTCTTTTTCTGGCCTTTCGTTGCCATTGTTGCTAGTTCCTGTTGTTGCCGCTGAAGTACATCTTCCGTGGAAATGCGTTGCCCGGATCCTGGAAAAAATCTTTAAATATTTCCATTTTATTACGGTTGTAATAGGGCTTAATTTGGCCCACATTAGCAGTAATTTTCTCGCCGTTGTTTTCCTTTAATACTATTACAGTATGTGTAATTTTCTCGATAATGAAAGGGCCTTCAAAACGCGGAAAACATTTCCCCAATTTTCCTCTGGGGCATTTGATAAAGCATGTTTTACTTTTAAAACTTCATCTCCGATATTATAATTCACCTCTCTTCTCTTTTGGTCATAATATAATTTTTGTTTCCCCTGGGCCATTTCTATGTTGCCTGTCGCTTCTCGTATCAAATTTTTAATGTCACTCATTTTAAATTCTTCTGCCCTTTCCTGGACAAAGAAAAGTTTATCTAAAGGTGTCAAAATTTTTCTTCCAAGTGTTTTTTGTGTAGTATCGTGTTTGGCGGTTCTAAGGGCAAATGCAAATTCATTTATATGGCTATCCCAGGTAGAGTGATATTTCTTAACGTAACTTTGAATGATTTTCACTACATTTCTATTAACCCGATCCGCTATGTTTGACTGCGGACGATACGGGACCATCTTTAGATGACGTATGCCCAGTTTTGCACACATTTCCTCAAAACTATTACTAACAAATTGGGGACCATTGTCGGAAATAACTTTTAGAGGCGCCCCGTATTTTAAAATATACATATTTAGAATTGAATCTACTACAATTTTTGCAGACGCGCGTTTTAACGGAATCAACGCTAACCATTTTTTAAAATGGTCCACTATAACTAAACGATATCGGCTTTTGTTTATTTCTAGGATAAGGTCCCAATAAATCACAATAAACCGATGCCTATTATTTGATTTGGGAATTCTGATTTAACACTATTTAGGAACCCGGCTGGGCGGAAATTAACATAATTATTAAATTGACATGTTGGCACGACTGGACATACGCCATAGTAAACGTTTGCAGTTCTGGAAAGAAGACTGCCTCGCGAACTCTTTGGACAGTTTTTCTTATGCCCAAATGGGCCGAAATTGCCGAATCGTGCAACTCCTCTAATACATTCAATCTAATCCTAGCTGGGATAACCGGTCTAAACTCGTGGTTTTCATTAGTCGTTTTCGTATAAAATAAAAGTCCGTCAATTATTTCGTAATTTGCGGCCCTATTTCTTATCGGCATAATATCCGGATGACTGAAATTCTCAGTGTCGGCCAAATAATTGTATATATTTTTGAACTCTGGATCTTTTCCAAGTTCGGCTATTACTGTTTCACGAGAATCTAATACTTTGGATGTCAGTATATCTATTTTAACTGTATTTCCATTTTCATCCAAATTAATTCTGCTTAAAGCATCTGCCACAACATTTTCTTTTCCCGGCGTGTGTTTAATTACTAGATTATATTGTTGTAATTTAAGTGCCCTCCTTATTAATCTGGGGGATCTAACTCTTTTGCGGCAAATTTACATTTACACGCATTTATCTTTAAACCAGCTTCGTTTAACAATGAAAATACTTTTCTTAAATCTTGTAAGTGCTGTTCTAGATTACTACTTGTAATTATAATCTCATCTAAATATATGAACGTACTTTTACCAAGGACCGGTCTTAAGACGATGTCCATACATCTTTGGAAAGTTGCCGGCGCGCCGGATAAACGAAAAGGCATCCTAAGAAATGCGTACGTGCCAGACTTAATTATGAAGGCGGTTTTTGGGACGTCTTCGGGTTTTACCCCAATCTGAAAATAGCCACTTGTAAGATCCAATGTGGTCATATACTTTTGTAGAGGAAATATTTCGAATTATCTCTTCGATTATCGGCAGAGGATATACGGGATATTTTGTGACGGAATTTAATTTGCGATAATCTATAGCAAAACGCCACCGCTTCGGGTGCGTAATCGGATAATCATTATTTTTCTTGCATAAAACTACTGGACTAGCATAACTGCTAGAAATCGGCGTGATGATTTTATTTTCAACATCTCCTTGATATGGTATTCAATTATTTCTTCCTTTACCTTATCATACCGATATGCTTTTTGCCTTACTGGCTGAGCGTCCTCCGTTTCTATAGTATGGTTTACGACCTGCGTGAAACCCGGTACATCGATAAATAAATTTGAAAACTCACTTACCAACGACTGCAGTTTTTCTTGCTCTTCTGCCGATAAGTGCTGCAAGTCCAGCTGCGGGGGCTTATTATTCTGCATTACTACTGGTTTCACCGATAGCGACAATTCTCCCCCTTTAAAATCCATTTTAGCTTCTGCCAATCTAAAAAAATCCACACATAGAATAATACATGTTTGCAGGTTTCGTTCAATATAAAATAAATTTTTACCTGCTCGTCGTTGATACGCACGAAAAGTAGGACTTTCCCTAAACATCTACACTTCTCTCCTTGGGCCGCTATGACATTCGTGTCTCTTGCACTAAAAATTCTGTAACGGCAAAAGTGCTTCTTGAAAAATCATTCTGAGATAAAACTAGTTTGCGCTCCTGTATCCAACAGAGCCGTCGCCGGTATGTTGTTAATTAAAACTTCAATCTTCGGTAAACTCAAATTTTTCACGCTCACGGTGTTTAAATTAATTGTGGAAGGATTTTGCGCTACTTCGGACTTCTTCCTCGAAGAAATCCATCTTAGTTTAAATACTTCTTATTCTGGTTGCCTTCTGCATCTTTGCTCGTTTTTCGATTAAAGCTTCGTCGTCCGCCGCTCGATTTAGGAGATACATCTTTCTTCGGCCATTGCTTCGCCTTGTTCCCGAAACTCTGATTTTGCTTCTGCTGGGGTCTTGGCGAACTCCGCTGACTTCTTCTCTCAAATTGGCGACGTCATTCGTTGTCTGCCATTCTTCGGCTTTCAAATTGTACTGCGAGCTCAAATAATCTGTCTAACGTCGTTGGGTTTCTTAGCTCGATAAAATCTTGAACTTGGGGTAGTAGCCTAGGAAGTATAATTTGAATAATTTCAGGATCCTGGCAACTTCCATACAAGAACTTGAAAACTTGGATTTTTCTCCAGATAAAATTTGACAAATCTTCTATCTTTTCCTGATAGCGACTAAAAAGTTTCGCCTCCAGTCTGGCTCGATCTCGTACTATAGGAAATGCTTTCACCAAAGAATTTTTAAAATATTTATAAGCGGGGCTTCCCGGTTCCCCCAAGAGATTCGTCTAGCTTTTCCAGGAAATTAATTACGGCTGACTTGCCGTCAAAACTTGCCGCTGGCTTCATGGCTGCCCGCATGGTTTGTACAATGTAGCCAAATCCTTCTACGCCAGGAGGTGGTATCTCAGAGTTCTGCGCAGGTACTGCAGGTATCTCAGGTTCCTCTTCTTGTCTTTCCGGCCATCCTCTCATTTTTCTTCGGGCGCCAGTGTCAGGACTGAGTGTTCGGTGTATATTCTTGGCAAACATCTTCGTGAACGTAACTGAGTCCTGATCTTGAACAGGGAGCTGAATGCAGCTATGTTCTGGGGTAGAATATTGTGATTAAGTGGTAGAAAAACTGCACTTAATCACAATAACAGGGATTTAAAATCCTCTTTTATTAAACGCAATTATTTACAGCCACTTCCCTACTCCAGAGGGATACAGAAAATAGAGACAGCACTTGGGTCTAAAATGAACAATCAAATTTAATTTAAACTAAAGTTAATTAGAAATTAAGTAGTCGTTGCTCACAGAGCTATAACGCGAGGTTGGCCTCTAAACTAAATGGTGCGTAGCAAGATTGAACTAATACTGACGCACTTAGAATTACTTTAATGAGCAATAACGTAACAGCGCTACGGCTTAGAATTTAAATGCTAGCTAGTCAGGCGAACGTCGAATAGAGTAACAGTGGTCTGAGACTAAAAGCTCTCTCACACTGAAAGGTTTCTACCTTTCGTTTAAATAATACTTGGCTCCACTTCAAATTAGCATAAAGCTGAAACGCGCGCTTATTCTAACGGGAAGTTGAAATGAGAACAGATAGAAAGAGTCAAATTAAAATAAAACTTTGTTAGTTTAACTAAAACCTTACAATATATCTCGTAGATTTAATCTTTCTAATTATTTCCTCAATCACCGGCAGAGTGTAAAGCGGGAACTTTGTAAAGCTATTTAATTTCCTATAATCAATTGCAAACCTCCAAGCTTTTTTTTTATCAGAGGGCGGGAAATTATTCTTTTTCCTACATAGTACCACTGGACTCGCGTAATCACTGTTTATCGGCGAAATAATCTTATTTTGCAGCATTTCCTTTATATGTTCTTCAATAATGAGCTCTTTCTGTTTATCATACCTGTAGGGCTTGGCCCTACAGGGTTTATTGCATGTTAGTTGTATGTCATGTGTTAGAATTTGAGAATTACCCGGACGTTCTGAATACAAAGTTGAAAAAGTACTCACCACCTGCTGAATAGCTTAGCTTTCTTCAAGAGTCAAATGACTTAAATCCAATTCAGGTTCCTTTACCGGCTCCACCACCCGTCGTTGCATCTCCAGCGTAATTGCATTTTCCTGAAAATACAATCTGGCTTTCACGGACTTCAAGAAATCCATTTCCAAATGCACTGGGTTCTGTAAATTTTTCACCACGAAAAATAATATTTTAAGGTTTTCTTGCTTTATCTGCAGTTTTAATGATAATTTTCCGAAACATTGATATGGTTTTCCTTGGGCGGCTATAATTTCTGTGTTTCTATTTTTAAATAAACGTAGTCTAAGAAAGTTGACATTGTAGAATTTGTAGCTCAAGAAGTTGCCTTGCGCTCCTGTATCCACGAGCGCTTCTGCCGGGACTTTGCTGACCAGAACTTGGATGACTGGTAACTGGGAATTTTTTATGACAACCGTGTTTATGTATCTTCTTGAGGGATTTTGAGGAATTTCAGAGGTGTGGACCCTCGCTTTTAGAGGCCCCTCTAATCGTTTAAACCTTTCTTCTGACCAGTCTTCTGGGTACGCGGACGGTTTTTTTCGAATTTCTTCTTCGCACTTTTACCTTCGTTCTTCGATGAATTGGCTTGGTAGCTCTTTCCTCTATAAGAGTATTTCGTCTTATCGGTCGCTTGGTTTGAGAACTGTTTTCGAGAACCTTGAAGATACGTTGCCTCTTTAGATTTTTCGCTATTCGTCGGTTCCAGTGGCGACTCGTAATAAGTACTGCGGAACTGCAGCACCCCCTATTTCCACTTATTATTATTATTTTTAATATTTAATATAATGTGCCTATTTTTCTTTAATTCTTTCTTTATACTTCTACAATATGTAATCCTCAAACTTAATGTCAGTAGTCATCTTCCAGTTTACGAAAAAAGTACGAAAGTCTTCGTATCGAACTGCGAGCTAGTTCCTGCGGCGGGGTGTTTGGTGTTCTGCGCATGCGCGCACAGAAAGCAGCACGCTAGCCAGGGAGAGAGAAGCGCACTGTCGCTCTTGGAGTGCCGAAATTCTGGAAACATGATTTCTTTTTACTCCCTGCGTGTGGCATTTGGCTGTTCTGCGCATGCGCTCTTAGGAAGCAGCGCAAGAGGCCGAGAGCAAGAAGAGCACTGTCGCTATTGCAGGGCCGAATCTGGAGTGCCAATAAGAGGTGATTCTTTTTTTTACTCCAGGTGTGCTATGTTTAAAAATCATACACCGCATTCTTCTTGGTTAGATTATTTTTCATCTATTCTGTTTGATTCTTTTTCTTCGCTTCTTTTATTTTACACGAAACTTTAACCATGTCCTTACGTCCTCAAGTAATAAATTCTGTGACTGTAAGTGCATTATAAACCTCTGCAACAGCAAAATTGCCTTACTGAAATTCAGTCAACATCAAATGCAGATCAAATTACTGCAGAGGCTAAAGGACTTTTAAAATATCTAAATGATGATAATTTCTAGTTTGGGTAAGTGCTTTTTTATCAGATTATGCCTCGTGTTGTAATAATATATAACCAAATGCAATTCATAGAAATTAGTGTGTTTAAAGTTAATCAATGTACAACAAATTTCAAAACTGCTATTTTAGAATTAAGGAACTCAAAGTACTGTGAGAATTCTTCAAAGACACTGATGGCTGAAGCTAAGGAAATATGTGACTTTATATGTATTGATATAATGGACAAATATTCTTCCACTAAACCCTTAACAGCTGCTAAATTGTTCAATAAGAAATGCTTCGCTAGTTTTAGGAATGAACATCCTGCAGAAGAAATAGTACTGACCACTGAAGCATATCCGAAGATTGACAAAGAAAAGCTTGAAACTGAGCTAAAAGTATACTGTTGTAGGTCTGATATTCATGAACACTGCAAATTAATTGAGCTACTGAAATTTATCTTGGAATATAATACAGATGATGGTGTTAGTGAAATTATGAAACTGATAAAAATTATCTTAACAGTTCCCATGACTACATCAGAGGCAGAAAGCTGCTTTTCAACATTGAAAAGAATGAAAATTTTTCTAAGAAGCACTGTGAATTCGGAAAGACTAAATGCGCTTACAGTGCTTTCAATTGATAAAAATTTCCTCAGTTGTCAGAGACCAAGGAGAAAATTATTGATCTTTTCGCGCAAATTAAAACAAGAAGAATGGATTTCATTTTTAAATGAATAGATAAAGATTTGACTGTAACAATTTAGGTTAAAGTAATTAAGAAATGTGTAATTTTTCTCTTGTAAGATTTCATGGAAGTTTCAAAATAAATTTTTTTTATACATGTTTGTTTCCTTTTACACAATTTTAAAACAAAGGTTAAAATTTTTTGGAACAGCACACCCTCTAATTTTAGCTACGAGCCGCCACTGGTCGGTTCTGGAATTTGACAGCCAAATCGAAAAGTTCCTGCAAGGAGCTTGGATTTCGGATTTGCATAAAGTCTTGGACAGCAGGTAGTAATCTGGGTAAGATTGTTCCAATTACCTCATTATCGGGTTTCTTCCCATACAGTATATTTACCAGCTTGATTTTTCGTAAAATGAACTCTGTGAACTCTTCGATGTCCGCTGATAAACACTGTAGAGTTCAGCTTCCAGCTTTCCTAGGTCTATTGGAAACGCTTTTAGTAACGATTCTTAAAAATTTTCAAACGTGTATACATGGCCTCCAAATTCTCCTAATAAAAATTTTCGAATGTTTTTCCACCTTAGTGCGGCCTGTCCTCTTAACGCAGACTTGGCGATGGCAACCTTTTGCTTTTTGGGCACAGGATACAGCTGGAAATGCTTTCCAGGCCTTCTAGAAATATCGCTGCAGAATTTTTTCCGTCAAAATTGACGGTTGGCTTGGTTCATAGTTTGGATTAAATATCCAAACCCTTCCAACTGGTTAGCCAGAAATTGCTCTTGAAATTCTACAGGAGCTTCCACCAAATTATCGGCCATTGGTGTTCGTGAGATTTTCGGGTGCCAAATGTAAGATCTCGTTAGCCCAATTTGTCAGAAACTTGGGTAGTGTTTGTGGCTATGTGTACGTATACACAGAAACGTAAGAAGGGGCTAGAACCCTTTTTATTTTTTTATCTTTAAAATGACAGATACGTCTACTTGACGTTCACAAACTGCGCCTACCCGGCGGTTCAACTAAAAGTAAGATAAAACTGAAAATAAGAAACTAGATAAACAAATATCAAGCACTATCGACGAGACTCTGAGATCCTAACTAACCGAGTTTTTAATTATCGCTGATATTCAGCAATATTACTTGTTTAACAGTTGACATCTAGCACTTCAGCAAAGCTAGGCACCTGGGCCGACACGCGCTGATCTAAATTCTATCGAGCAATATCTCCAGCGTAGTTTGAAAGTAAGACTCTCACACTCTGGTTTCGTCTACTATTTAATTCAACTGGCTTCCGCTAAATTTGAATAAACTGCGCGTGCTACTACAATTTACATACTCTGGCGCTGACATTTCGAGGGGAAAATGAAGGCTAAACAGGAAAGGAATATTAACTTAAAATAAATGTTAGTTAAAATGAATACAAACTATACTAATGAATAAAACAAAAACAAATTACATTTATCAGGACTTAGTGTTCTGTGCATTCTTTTTGGAAACATGGTAAATTCTGTAAAGGGTTC
>KK121068.1:1510-58410 GCA_000611955.2 Stegodyphus mimosarum
ATTGATGCAGATATTACCCCCTCCCCCACCAAAAAAAAATGTGTGAACTCTGGTCAGAGACGTCTGAAAGCTATCATAAATGCTGCAAGACATGCTACAAAATACTAACTAAAAGAAATACTACAATATTTACTAATATGCGCAGGTTTCTTTAAGGTGTGCGAAGACTTTGTGAGGTAACTTTTCTGTTAATTTTTTATTATTATTTAAAAAAAACTGTTACTGTGTTTATAAAATAACTAATATAATTTTGCTAAGAGAAATTTATCGATGTTATTAAAAATTCTCATTCTCAAGTATTATTTTTTTAAATAAATAAAGCAGTATTTCACAACTCGTAAGTATACGAACAATTTTCGGAGCCACTATGTATACTTCTCATTTTGCCAAATGCAATTAAAAAGGGAGGTGCACAGTTAGATGTTACAGCAGTCCCATATACAAAACTTCAACGTTTTACGGCTAATCATTTCACAGTTATGTGCGATACATCCTTACGTATGTACGTACAGGTGTCCCAAAAAATACATTTAAAATCCATTTTACTATGCGTTTGGATTAACAGAGTCCTAGACTCACGCACCAAGACAAAATAGACAAAATTGAGTCGGGAACACTCAAAATGCATATTTCCGTTGAAATATGATATCCGAAATTTTTCGCGATTGCAATACTTCGTACAATAATGTAAAAAAGATAGAATTCAGAAGGAATACTTTGTTTTCCAAGAAAGAACTCTAGAAATAAAATTATACTTTTTTTTTATTTTGCTGTATCCTGAAATTTTGGGCCTACTAATGGCCGAGTGGTGTAGTTTCTAATCCGAAGTAGTTTGATCTGGTTTAGGTTCTAGGCGAAAGGGCTGGTCGCATGGGCGCTTTTGTGGATTTCTCCGTGTGTAACTTTGTTTCCCGTAAGTTTCCTAAAATTTTAATATACATTTTTGGTCGTTAAAAGGAAAGGCTTTTAGTTATTTAGTATTTTAGCATCAATATATGGCATTTAAATAAAGGAAACCAAACTGTGAATTAAGGTGAAAAGGTTATATAGAGATAGTTCCTGCTATTCTTTCGGCTTCTAGTTACTGACAATAATCAAATATCTATTTTTACATTATCTACTGTGTGGATAAGTAATAAAAAAAGCTGCAATAAATCGCTACAATTTTCAAATAACTGTGCATTTGGTAATAAAAAGAAATCTTTCTTCAGGCATTAAATGTGCTCCTTTATAAACTGTTATATTATATCCTGGTATTATTTTATTTTTAAATACACATTAGCTCAGTATCTATCATGTTTTAAGCAATGGAATCTTTTTACTTCCTTGTACGAAGTAAAAGAAGTATTGTAATCGCGCAAAAATTTCGGTTGTCAGTCTTCAATTGTAATATTCATTCTGAAATCCATTTTGATTATTTTTTTTGTTTAATGTCTGTACGTACGGACAGAAAATGGAATCTTTATTCCCAAACAGATTGTAAAATGCATACAAAAGGGATTCGAAATGGATTTTTTTTGTGACATCTGCACATACGCACATATGCATCTAGCATAACTCAAAAATGATAGCCGTAGAACATTGAAATTTTGTATATGGGACTGCTATATTACCTAATTGTTCATATCCCTTTTTTATTGCAGTCGGACGAACGAAACTTATATACATTATATATATATATATATAGTTGATAGAAAGTAGTATGTGAACAAGAGACCTTTTAGTCAAGAATTTTGCGCATTGAGCTGCAAAATTAAGATTAAAGCCAAGTTAAAGGAGTAAAATTCTAAAATCATTCGCCTAAAAGTAAATGATAAACATATTCCTAGCGAAAAGACAAAAATTCTGAAGGCAATCTCTTAAAAGTAAATTTATTACCCACTTACTAAGGTATAAAAATTTTAAACATATTAATTACTCAAAAGAATAACGCAAGAAGAAAACTAAAATCTAAATGCTGGTATTTAAGAAAAACAACATTTAAGAAATTGTAACACGTAAAAAAAAAATTAAAGCACATTCATAATAAAAATTTAAAAAAAAAAACAGAAAAAATACCAAAAATGGCAGTAAATGGCAATTTAGCTTACGTCGAGCTTTTGTGGACTTGTCAAGGGAAAAGAACTATGGCTCGTACATAGGTAAAATCCATTACGCGTTTCGTCAAACGACAATAATTGAGACAAAAGCGAAAAAATTTTTTTAACAGATAAAAATAGATAATAATCTATATAATACCGTAGGTGTCAATTCTTATCGTTTCTTTCTCCGACGCGCCTGCCATAAAATTTTAAAACAAATAAAAGTACTGCAGAGTAACTTTTAAAAAACTTGGTAAAGCTAATGTACAAATAAACAAAAGAAGCCAATCAGGCATGAGTCAAACATTACATAAATGCTTTTTTAGATGAATTTTTCAAGTATCTAAGTATCTTACATATTAGTGTTTATGATTTTCTTTGGATATATATAAATGTATGTATGTATAAATAACCCCTTACCCGGCTTAAAAGCCATAACCCGGCATTTATTTTCTCAATCGTTGGTAGTAGACATACACTTCAAAATTACAGAAATGTTTTAAATGCCGAAAATATTCATGTTTCAGCAATGTCAAATTTTTTTTAAAAAAGTTAATTTTGAACAAATAACAAAATCTAACTTTTAATGCGGTCTTTTGGTTCCTATGCTTATGCAGGGTGAATCTGAAAAAGTAGGTTAAACCTTACGAAGTGATAGAACAAAGTTATACGAGCAATATTCGTCACGGGATGTGTGGTCGAAACGCAAGCGGTGAGAAGTTAAATAATAGTTTTTCAGTGAAATAATCAAGAGAAATAATCGGAGTTTCAAGAAAATAATCAGATGTCCTCCATTTGGACCAGTTAAGGTTTATTTAAATACGTAAGGATGTTGGTCATCAATACACTTCCCTGATATATGAAACCACAGCCTTTCAACGAATCGAAATGAAATTTCACATATCATGATTTGAAGGTATGCGCTCGAGATTTTGATGAGTTAAAACAATAGAGCTCTCACGGTCACGGATACACCGAGGCAATTTTCGAAATGCAACACTCACTCAGAGAGACACTCATTTTTCCCTGCCCAAAGTGATTAACACATTGGAAAACCATACATGACATTGGAATAATACACATATGACGGAAATTGGTTGCTTAAAACATTTGCAAAGAACAGTATTGTAAAGGACTAGATGATAGCACAAAAAAGGAGAGGAGAAAAACTTTGATTGGAATTACAAGTTTTCAACTTGCCCACCTTCGCAGACGATAACGCGTTGCATGAGGAAGACTGTTGACAACAATGACGAACGTAACATCGCAGGAGAAATCTGTATAACTTCACGTTTTATGACATCTTTCTATTCTGACAAATCTTGTGTACTTGATGTGCACACTTTAGATTTCAGATAACCCAGAAGCGGAAATTCATCTGAGTGAGATCGGGGGATCGCGGTGGTCACGAAGTTGCAAAAGTTCGGGAGATGACTCTTGAAGTACGACCTTGAAACGTTGTACACGTTGAAAACTTGTAATTCCAATGAAAAATGTTTTCGCTGTCTTTCAACCGGGGGTGGGGATTCGACGCTGGAAAACCGGCGAAGCTGCTAGGTAGAATTCGTACTTCAGGCAATTAGGATCCGGCAGTCTAAGCCGCGGGTATATGTTACAGGACTAGAACCTCCGTTCACTAGGAGGATTGTTTAGGCTCGGCAGGGACCATATCGTATTGTCTTGTCTGCGCCTTGCCTGTGGGATGGCAACGTGGTTGGATATGAGGCTTTCCTTCAGGGTTTGATTCCCTGCAGTTTTCTGCTGCCGGATTGGACGAAACAATCTTATGAATATGCATGTTACAACCCGAACTGGTGCCAGTGAACTGAGTTGTCATTGTTTCCATTATAGTTTGAGCATTCGTTTTCTTCCCAAGCTTTGTATAAAGTACGGAGGAGATAGTGGGGGCTGCGCCCGTTTGGATAGTCTCCCAGAAATCGCACGCGATTCCTGATATCCAGGGTAGGAGTTCGTCTCTGGTGTTCTGTCCTTTCTTGTATTCTCCTTGGTCTTTCACAATACTCTTCTTTGCAAATGTTTTACGCCAGCAGTTTTTGTCATACGTATATTGTTCAATTTTTCAGGTTGAACTTCTCGGAAGAGAACACAGGTATTACAATAAATCGAGCTTTATTTTCACCGAAACAACTAACTGCTATACACATAAGAGAGGGGCGATGATTTATTTAACTTTTTTGAATATAATCTTTTTTTTGATCTAGAATGAATACAGACCGTAAATTTATTAAAAATGTCTTATACTAAGCTTTCAATATTTTATCAAATGCTAGTGATCGGTATCCTTAAAGTTTGGGTCTACCCGTAGTTCTGAAACAATTGTTTCTAGTGCATCTAAAATTTTTAAATCGACTTAACACATTTTAATATTTTCCCCTCGTTTTCTAGTTTAATTCTTGGTAGGGCATCTGCCACATTTTCTTTCTCAGGAGTATGTTTAACTTGTTATAAACATGTTATTCCGTTATGAGTATTCTCAGGAGTATGTTTAACTTGTTATAACATATTGTGTGTTGTGTTAATTATATTCTTGTAATTTAAAAGCCTATCTAATGAGTCTGGGCGACAATATTTTCCACAATACACGCATACTGTGGCCGTATAGTTCATGTAAACGGTAACAAGTTTCTTGCCAAAATAAACTCAAATCCTCTAAATAACCAGCAGGGCTACTAGTATTTCCTTTTTCTATAATGGTATGAGTTCTTTGATTTGAATTAAGTTTTTTGCTAAAATATTCTGCTGGCTATAAATCTTGCATGAGCACGGCTCCTACCACAAAATCAAATGCATCTGCGGCAATTCGCATCTTACCTTTCGCTTCAGTAAATTTCAAGACAGGGATTTAGATTAAGAAATACTGATTTAAGTTTTGCAAAAACAGTATTATCTTTTACGGTTTCTCAATTCTGTAAAGTCTTCGATACACACAACAACCTGAACAATATAATTTTAATAATTTTTGCATCGGATTTCTTTCTCATACAATGCCCCCCCCCAGGTATCGACGTAGAGAACTCTGAGAAGCTATTGGCTAGGATCTATACCTAGGCAGTCTCAGCCACGGGGGTATAGAAATTACAAACCTAATGGTTGTGGAGGACCCGGAAAGGTCACTTATTGACCGCCCGTGGTGGCATATCTTAGAGCAGCCGGTTCTAGTAGACCGGGGGTGACGTCCCGGATTTGCTGGGTAATGGTTATGACCCTCTGCGACGGGCAACCCGATCTACTAGTAGTTAGCAAGTCGACGACCAGTGGCGCCCTGGGGTCTTTGTTACTCCAGGTGTCAATCAGTTGGTGGAAAGGGGAATGCCCAGAGATTACTATTATAATCATACAACAGTTTTACTACAGCGAGCTTCCTTAGAATAAATCCAGTTAATCCATCGGCATTCATCTGATATTTACCATAAAGTTCAGTTTTTAATTTTGCACACCTTTAACAACGATGAATGCTCTAAGAAGTGCAGCTTAAAACAAATCAAATTTATAATTCTCACTACCCGGCACACTTAGCAGGTAATTTTCAATCATCTTATGCCAATTCAGTCCTTTACCTTGTAACGAGCGGATCGGTTGCTGTTTGTATTTTTTCAACTAGGTATAATAAAACATTGGCTTCTAAGTTTTCGGTAAAAGTCAAAATCTAGCTTCTGCCGTCAAAACTACTGTACAGTTTCATTGACGCACGTATAGTGTTCACAATGTACCCGAATCTTTCCACTTGGCTTGTTGGTGCGTTAGAAACTTGGAGTCTTGGAAGGTGGGGCAGCTAAAAGTTGCACCATCACCAGGTATGGTTAGTGAGAGAGTTTGGGTCACCAGATGTAAGGTTCTAATTATATAGAAGCTTTAAATCAATGTTCATCAGACCTTACTAGACAGAAAATCGAGTGATTGCTCTGGTCTAAATTAAAGTAACAAAGTCATAGGAAATTTAAATAGCCTTTTTATTAATTCTTTAAATTTAAGAGAAGGCATCACTTATGCTGCAAAACAAAACTCTGCCGCCTGCGAACTTTTAAAAGAACCTAAGTGAAACTCATATTCAATTAGCGTAGTAACATACACAATTGGTCTACTTAAGCTGGTTCAAGTGATTAACGGCTAGCCAAAATCACAAAAGCTGTAACCGTCTTAGCAAAGTTGGTGATAGTATGCAAACTACAAGCGAGGTTGTCAGAAGCTTAGCTCTAAGCATTCAAACCGTTGTCTTAAATACTGAACAATTAATTTGCATTTTGGTGAGGGCTATGGAAAGAAGAAGCTTTAATAACATGCAAAATCATAATAATTCGTTAAATAACGTGAAATTTTAAATAAAACAGTACAGGATTTGAAGGAACTTTCAAATAGGATGTGGTACTCGTTCACGAATCGATTCATTTACTCAGTGAGTGAACGATGATTCCATGTGAGTTCCATCATTCTCAGTGAGTGAATGATGAGGTTAATCCTTTTACTTCCCAAAATTTCTAAAATATTTGATCCAAATTATTCAAATTTGCAAGATATTTGATTCAATTTTTAAATAATTGATTTAAATAAATTATTCTATTAAATGTAGCAATGCGAGCCTTTGCATTTCGGCATTAAAACTGATTAATTGATTCTTATTAAGTTTTGCTTATTAATAATCTCACAAAATTTCACTCATTCATATCACAGCTGCTGGTTAATTAGAAGGAAAAAGTTCGATAAAAATCTCAGGCTACTTCCATTTGGATCGGCCCATCGGCGTTCTCCAGACGGATGTAGGAAGCCCATGGGCTAAGTAGCAAGACACAGGAGTTTATCGATTCTCGCAAATGGCTATTGATTCCCATTAAATCGTTAGGGAGAAGAAACGATATCTATTAAGAGTTTGTCAGAGTGGGTTTTGGGAACTATTCAACTGTTCCTCAATTCTCGATGCACATAACAATAGTATTATTGTATACCTAAAGCAGGTAACTTTCACAAATGGCCACGGTTGAAATTATGTGGAATTTAAAAGAATATTGAGCTGAGGTTTCAATTGAATATGTAATCTACAACGGATCATTTCAACTTCTTTGACGTTCAATCTACTAAATGTTTCATACAACGTATTGGCTCTCGTATTTCAACCCCTTTTTATTTCCTTATATAAAATAAAAAGAAGCATTTTAATCGAGGAAAATTTCGCATGTCATATTTCAACGAAAATATCCCTTTTGACCGCTGTCGAATCCATTTAGACGTTTTTTTTTTGCATGATATCTGTACGCACGGACATAATAAAGGATTCATTTTTTCCAAAACGGATTATAAAATGGATTCAGAAGGATTTTTTTTGTGGTGTCTGTATGTAGATAAGTATGCATGTATTTCGCATAACTTAAAAAAGATTGGCAGCTTGGCCGTAAAACGCTGAAATTTTGTATATGGGAGTACTATAACATCTAATTGCACACCTCCATTTTTTGTTGCAATCGGCTGTACCAAACGTATATACATATACCGGGTGATCAAAAAGTCAGTATAAATTTGAAAACTTAATAATTCACGGAATAATGTAGATAGAGAGGTAAAAATTGACACACATACTTAGAATGACATGGGGTTTTATTAGAAAAGCAATAATTAGAAAAGCAATAATCTAATCAGAAAAGCAATAATTAGCATTACAAATTAAGACGAAGCAAAGATGATGTTCTTTACAGGAAATGCTCAATATGTTCAACATCATTCCTCAACAATAGCTGTAGTCGAGGATTAATGTTGCGAACAGCACTGCAAAGCATGTCCGGAGTTATGGTGAGGCATTGGCGTCGGATGTTGTCTTTCAGCATCCCTTGAGATGTCGGTCGATCACGATACACTTGCGACTTCAGGTAACCCCAAAGCCAATAATCGCACGGACTGAGATCTGGGGACCTGGGAGGCCAAGCGTGACGAAAGTGGCGGCTGAGCACACGATCATCACCAAACGACGTTCGCAAGAGATCTTTCACGCGTCTAGCAATATGGGGTGGAGCGCCATCTTGCATAAAAATCGTACGTTCCAGCAGGTGTTTATCAGCTAGGCTGGGACGATACGATTATGTAACATATCGGCGTACCTCTCACCCGTCACGGTAGCAGTTACAAAACCAGAATCACGCATTTCCTCGAAGAAAAAAGGCCCGACAACAGTAGATGTGGTAAATCTAACCCATACCGTGACTTTCCTCGTCGTGCAATGGAGTTTCCACGACAGTTCTAGGATTTTCGGTAGCCCAAATTCTGCAGTTGTGGGCATTGACAGACCCTTGGAGCGTGAAATGAGCTTCATCAGTCCACAACAGGTTACTCAACCAATCGTCATCTTCCGCCATCTTTTGAAACGCCCACACCGCAACAGCTTCACTAAATACACTAATACAGCTTCACTAAAAACGCCTTTTCAGGTAACGTCAACATGCTGCGACTGCTGGTGCATCTGATTCTATGACTGACTGACTGTCGGGTGTTGCCGGTGATGCAGTCCGAAGGACTGCGTGTCCGGCTCAGTCAAATAGCCAAAACGGCAGCTTCACCATGAGTCTATCTTCACATAAATACCTGATTCTATCTCTCATTACAGCTCCTTTTATACACGATTTTCATGCGCAGTCACTGACGTTTTGCTGTCCAGCGCCATCTGTCGGACATTTTTTGAACTTTTTTTGGTTCTAATAAAACCCCATGTCATTCTAAGTATGTGTGTCAATTTTTACCTCTCTATCTACATTATTCCGTGATTTATTAAGTTTTCAAATTTATACTGACTTTTTGATCACCCTGTATATTATGTTCCCTTTCTCACCGGGCTCGGTGAGCCTCTGTCTTTATATTCTTATATGTTAATAAACTGCGCATGGTTTGCTTTAAAAGTGACTGAATTATGTTCTTATGTTCCAATTAAGGTTTTTATGCCTTTAGTTAATCTCTTGCAATAGTTGTAGAATTATCAATGATTTAAAAGTGTAAATGTCAGCTAGGCCTAACATGCGGGTTGTTCAGTGAATTGAATCAGTTGGTGTACCATCTTCAGAGTCCTTTTGCCCAGAGGGACCGAAAATTAACTTTAAATTTTAGTGCACTAAAAATTTTCTCTTTCTGCCCGTTGGTCGAATTGTTTGAATTGGCCGTAGAAACTCTAATTTTTATTTTAAAAATAATTTTTTAAATTGCTTTTTATTGTATTTGGTGTTTTAGGTTTTCCTGCATTTTACAATTTGTAATGAAGATGTCTTGAATTTTTATGTATTTTTGCCTTGCCACGAAGTGAGAACCGAATTGAATGAATGCGAAATATATATCTAAGGAAATTCGAGGAAGTAAAGTTAGATGAAGTGCAGCAAAAAATGTGTATATAATTTAATAGGCCGTACAAAAAGTCACGTGATGTCCACATCAGATTTTTTCGCTATTTTATCATACAAAATTCGAGAGGGGAAAAGTAGGCGAATAATTTAATTTCCGAAAGATGCCGTTATGGTCATAGATAAATTACCGGTAACTATAGTAACTATGCTAATATTACTTACTTAAAAAAAGAAAGTTACATTCTAATAAGAATACGTAGTAACATTAACATTACAGTATCTCATATCTTCATTTCTGCTATCCTGTAACTCGAATGTCACCCGTTCTTACCGTTGTCCCCAGCTATTATCAAATCATTCATTGCTGCTGGAACTGCGTGGCCTGCTACAACTTGTAAGCGTTCGCCACCATTACTGTTGACATCGTCTGCGTCACAGTTCGATCTCTCTTCTCTTGTACAATGATTTTCAGGTCCATCAAAAGCATCTGATATGCCTGCTTTTTTAACGCTCTTCGCTGTATATATTTCACCAGTCAGAAACTACCCGCCCAAAATCCACAAGCAAATAAATTAATAAGACGCGAATAACCAGTACGTGAACGAATTTTAAATTTAGGGAAGCTCACTCTCTGAACATCTTGAGAAAAAAAAATGCGTGAACATTTCAGAATGTTTTAGAACTTTGCGCTAACGTTAAGCGGAAAAATACGAGAGTAAATACGATATGTGTAATTTCAAAATCGGAGTGTACAAAGACATTTACGATACTGAGCATTTAAGTATACATTTTCGATACTCTCCAAAATTAAGAAATCAAACGTACTTATAATCCTTTAAAAAATAAGACAAAAGGGTGAAATTTAGATCAACTGTAGATTGATTGTACGATGGTGTACCGTACTTTGCTTTGCTTTCGTTTTAAATATCGTTACCAAAACAGAAATTTTCGAAAAACTACACGAATATCTTTTAGAAATAATAATAGAAATGATCTTTAATATAAAATCTATTCGTTTCTAGATCAGATAATTAGTACATCTTCTTCATACTCTTAATTATAATATCGAATACTCAAACAATAGCAAAACATCTATGCTTCCTAGAAAGTAGTTATCTAGACAGTAGCAAAACTTCTGAATTTTTGTTCTGATTCCTATAAATATACAACCCGACACTGAAAATGCAACGCCAAGAAGAAATGGCCCGGAAATTATGAAAATTTCAGAGTAGACACATGTCACCTAGTTATGCGAATGATGTGAAATGCGCAGCTCTCCAGTTCACGTTGAAGAAGATATAAAGGAAGGAACCTGCAGAATGTTCAGTTTTCATGTCGTTATTTATGCTGGGAAAATCACCGTAGAAAATTTGTTCTTGTCTCAGAAGACGCGTGTAATAGCAGAGAATGTGCCAGGCCGTCGTCAACGGAGTCAGTTTCAACAGACAAATGATCGGATTGGTAAAGTGACCGGATTGAGAAGGGCAGGTTGGTTCCTACGGCAGATCTCAGCTGACACACGCCTAGACGCGTCCACAGTGCACCGGCTATGTTGACGATGGTTGGAACAAGGAACTGTAACAAGTTCGAGGGGTGCCTGTGCAGTCAGAGTGGATCGGCGCATCTGCCGACAAGTAGCGGCGCATCTGCAAGCCACTTCTACCTCTTTTCTGCAACACGTTTAAGGCACCCTGTATGTTTCCATATCGCTCAGAACCACTGTGCCCGGTTTGTGGTTAGTGGCCTGCACTCGTGGCGTATGTTAAGAAGACTACCACTGGCTCCACTTCATAGACGCCATCGTCTGCAATGGTGCAGGGCTCGAGCTATGTAGACGACGGAATGGCACAGGGTCGTGCTCTCAGATGAGTCACGCTTCTGTTCCTCCAATGATAATCGACGCGTAAAGTGTGGCATCTATGTGGAGACAGTCCAATCCGGCAGCAACTGTGGAACGCGCCAACGCGGCATCATGGTTTGAGGCCCGATTGCGTATGATTCCAAGTCACCTCTAGTTCGTATTCAGGGCACTATGATGGCCCAACAATGTACAACCAGTGCCCTTTATCAGCAGGATAACGCCCAACCACACACTGCTCGCATTAGCCAACGTGCTCCGCATGGTGTACAGATGCTTCCCTGGCCACCTTTCTATCCTGATCTCTCACCAATCGAGCACATTTGAATGTAATTGGTTCCATCTGCAGTCCTGTCATTGCCTCATTCAGAAGATTGCGGAAAATGCTTGACAGGGAATGGAGAGCCATTCCTCAGAAACCATCCGTTGTCTCTGTACCTAGGTGTGTTTCTTCTTGATTCGCGGTCCAAGTGGTCTTACAGCCTACTGAGCCAATGCTGTTTTTGCTCTATATTACGCATATCATTTCGATAAAAGGATCACTTATTGTTCGTTGCTGACTCTGTTTGCCGAATTTGATCCCTTTCTAGCCACTCCTTCTTGGTGTTGCATTTTCAATGTCGGGTAGTTTATTTTGGAGAATGATAGCCTTTTCTTATCTTATGCAGTCTCACAAGGGCGTAACTGACTAATCCATTCGCACAATGTATTTATCGTTAAGGAACTTGTAGACTAAAGCTTCTCACGATTAGGTTGAACACTGCTGTGTTTAAAATAATTCACGAACTCATATAGCATAGAATCTGATAGACTCGTATTAATTAAATGATTTGTCTGGATATCTCTTAAGATTGATGGATCAGCTTTATATTATTCATTGCTCTCTTCAGATTATGCATTACGGCCTGAATAGATCGTAAAGGAAACATAGAGTTATTTATTAACAAAACTGACCTTCGCCGCTCAGACGGGATAGTGGTTAGAGACTTTTACTGCTGTGCCGAAGGCATGGATGTTTTTAAATGTTATAATGGCTGTGCGGCATGGAGGCACTCTAAATATGCGTTGATCCGAAAGTTCTTTCAGGAGGTTGATGGAAGAGGCCCTCAGAGCTGCCTCCCGGGGTGCAGTTCTTCAAAACTGGGGGCGGAACAGAGAAACGTTACACTGTCATCCTACATGGTACTCTTGCCAATAACAGGCGCAGTCTTGCCTCTTTGCCAACGGTGAATTACGTGGGCTTGCTATGATATCAGACAAGCGAGATTAGTCGTAACAATAACATACTGAAACTGCTGTCAGAAGAAAGACTTCTTCTAATATACTTCCTTAATCAATATAAAACGGTATCTGTTAGTTCAGAAAATGTTGAATTTCATCTTGTGCTAGAAAAGCCAAATAAGGTTTCGTCAAATAAGATTTTCCTCACTGGTACAGGTATCCGTAAAAGAATGAAGGGCACAGCGATAGTGGACGACACTGTAAGTTACATGGTTATGCTTCATGTGCTAACTGTCTAAAATATATACATATATATGCAAGATAAAAATATGTAAATCAAAATTATATTTTTAAAAGCCTCTTAAATACTCATTTTTAATCTCGGAACTTCCTTTCAAAAAATAACTTTCTCGAAACTACGTTATATCTGCAAACTAGCTCCGCATTGTGTCATCTTAAACTTCCTCATTGCCTATAAGTTTTAGCCAATCAGATTAACAAAACAATTAACTATAAATACCTTTGTAATCTAACTACCCTCCGGCAGTCTTCAAGCTCTCGCCTTGCGGAGACCACTCAGGAAAACTACACTCTCAGTTTCCCTTGGGACTACTTTTAGTTCTAGGAACTGTCGCCGCGACGATAGAGACCCGGAATAACACAGCAGTATCGCAGTACTCTCCTTTCTCTGCCTACGCTTACTAGTCAAAAGACGTGTCCTGCTTGGTTGCTTCTGTTAAAAATGTAATACGTCATTATCGAAACTCTGGCTTGCAGATTGGTCCCGTTGGTGATGTGAAACAAGTAATAAAGAGATATTTGGATTATCAAGTGATTTTGTGATACTTCAAAAGTTCTGCGCATCTTTTACTACGTAACTGATATCTTCAGTAATATTCTAATCTCAATCCACTTGAGACTCCATAATAATGTCTTTCCTAGTCAAGCACTCATCTCATATGAAAACAATCATCTCATATCAAATTACTGCAAGGAACTAAATCATATCATCACACACAAATATACACACACATACACATGTATATATATACACACAGAAGAGACATTACATTATGATCACCCTGTTAATATCATGTAGGACCACTTTTAGCCCTCAAAACTGTCAGCACCCGGCATGGCATTGACTCCACAAGGTGCTGGATCTTAGTCTGAGGTATCTGGTACTAAGAGTGCACCAACTGATCCTGCAATTCCCGCACATTGCGAGGGGGAAGCATAGCAGCACGAATTTGTTTTTCCAGGTGGAACCACAAATGCTCTATTGCATTAATGTCAGGTGAATTTGGAGGCCAAGACATGACATGAAAGTAACTGGAATATTTCTCGAATTGCTCCCTGACGATTCGACCCTTATGTTATAGTGCATTATCCTGTTGGTAAACATCATCCCCGCCGAAAATACTGTTGTCATGAATGGGTGAATCTGGCCTGCAACGATGTTCAGGTAGCGCACAGATGTCAGAGATTGCTCTATGGGGATTATGGGTCCTAATGTCCTCCATGAAAACGTTGCCCACACCATAATGTCTCCGTCTAACTCTGCATCCGAGAGCAAGTTTTCATTTGGAAATCGACGTATTAGCACACGCCTGTCGATATGACGGACCAGAAAACGTGATTCATCGGGTCATGCATTTTTCTTCCATTCGTCTAATGTCCCAATTCCGATGTTTCTTGGCCCATTGCAGACACAGCTGACGATGAAGTGCCATCAGTGCAGGGACATGTTTCGACTTCCGGTTGCAAACGCCCATACGCAGCAATATACTCTGCACAGTGTGTAGAGAAACACTATTTGGGTCGCCACTGTTGTAGCTCTTGGTAATTTCGGCTGTTGTAGCTCTTCGGTTGCGGGGAACAATGCGTAGCAGTGTCCGCTCTCGTTTGGAATCAATGCGCCGTCGACGACGCGCTGCTGGCCGGCGACTTGTCGTTTCACGATCCATACACCCCTTTTGATATGTGCTCACAGCAACTGCACGTGCACAGCCCACTAAACATGTCGTTTCTGATATTAATGTTCACAGTCGCAAGCCACAACGATTTGAACTTTAACGAAGTCTGATAAATCAGCTGCTTTTCCCATTATGTCGCTAATCGCTTATGTAAATCAGTTTTATATATTCCAACGCGAACCGCGCACACGTAGTGGTTTTCTTGCTGGGCGAGCCCATTGTGATAGATGGAGGGTGATCATAATGTAATGGCTTCTCGGTGTATGTACATATATATACTTGCAAGAGCTTCATAGATGCTCACAAATGAAACATTGTCGAGGAGATGAACGTTTTGAGCTACCCAAAGGGTCTGTAGTAGAAGTTTTAAGCCAGGGAGGAATTTTCCCTTGTTTCAGGGGGAGATATGGTCAGCCTTTTATTTACCTTTTAAGTATTTAGTTTTAGTTTATGAAAAAAAAAAAAACGTTACTTTTATACAAGTTATAGAGTTTTACTTGCTTTGCGAGCATTAACTATTTCCAAACTCCTGATAGATGTATAGCGAATTATAACTGTGTCTGTAAAAAGTCTTGGAAAGATTTTAAAATAATCTTCTTCTTTAAACACAAACTTTAAACTTAAATACTGTTTCTCGTGCCAACACAAAGTCAACCGCAATTTGTTGAGAGGCAATTAAAATAACATTCCAGTTCAAAAATTAAAACATGGGCTAGTAGTCAAAAACTACGCAATTATATTCAAATCTGAGCTAGCTTCGAAAACTCGAACCAGCGTATCAAATTTAATGTTGGCGGCAAATAACACAAAGCCGAATAATTACAAATTATCAAAGATGGCAGATCCAGCAACGTGGTAACGAGGGCAAATACACACTCTGTCTTAGCACCCAAAAACTTCAACTTAAATATTCTCTAATTTATTTACATTTTTTATAAGGAAGCGGAAAAGGAAAGTCATGGTAAGGCCTGAAATTATAAATAACTGATTAATTTGAATAATAAATATTACAAAGTTTTGGTATTTATCACCATTTTCTGTACATTTTTCTTGTTTAATTTATGAAGCGCATTAAAATATAATCTAAATTTAAACAAAAGTATATGCATATTTCGATTATGAGGAAGGAAGGGGAGATTATCATTTAGCAGTGGTGAAAGGGGACGTATAGGGCAGAAAAGATTGAGAATAGCTGGTCTAGAATTTACTTTTCATGCATAGCACATAGTGCTACGCACCCTACTTCTAGTTTACAATTTTTATTAAAAATAATATTTTGACATAGAGTATTACCATAACATTTCAATACAATTTAAGCTTCGCAAATTAAGTTAGGAACATTTGTTTTGGTATAATAAAAAGATCTGACAAATAACAAACTTAACATGAAAACAATAGAATAAGTTCTGGGAACAAAATGGTAAAATGAACTATACTGACAGTTTCCAATGAGTGTCCATGGAATCAAATCGTTTCAGATTAACATCAAAATACTATTCTATGAATTTGGAATCTGAGAGTTTAGCACTTTTGAAAAAAAGTTATCAAATTTTTTAAAAAGAAATAGAATTAAATTTTGATGCTAAAAAAACAGTCCATTAACGATATGTCTGTTTGAACAGTGTATTAAGTTCATATGCATAGAATGCATATTTTTAGTATATGTTAAGTCATATAGTAAATTTTTAATTGTATAAAGACCATAATTTATATATGAAATAAAATTACATAAATAATTATTAAATTGGGAATAAAAAAAAAATCTGAAAGCTTTCAAATTTTATATTACGCTCAATGAAGCGTTTATTGAATGTTTTTAACTAGCTTTCACATTTTACATTTCACATTCATTTTATATTTATTTATATTATATTATATTATATTTTATAGTTTTATAGATTTTATATTTTTATTTAGATTTATAACCGTTTTTTTAACGTTTTGTGTGTTACCTTTATTTATTAAATATCATGTTCTTCGCACTTAAATCACATAAAATTCAATTCAATGGAATATCACAAAATATTTAAAAACAACATATCTTTAGAATTTCCGATAGACAGTAGCGCGCGCTGGAGATAAAAATGTTTTTTCCGTACAGTGCTGCCACTGCTCGCTTTCAAATAATTGAGCTTATTAATTAAAAAATTCATTAAAATTTTACAAAAGATGAAATATAAAATTCAAAATTGGGGCTTCCATGTGCCCATGTTCGAGTGAAGGATTACGTAATTCAAAATCTGATGGCTCTAGGTACAGTAATTTTTTCACATTGCGAAAAACATACATACGTTCACGCATATTCTTCATTATTTAATTTCTTTGAATATAAGCCAGGGCTATAAGATTTGGTGATTTTGAAAAGTGATTCAAACTTTTAGAGCGATTGAACACAAAATGTCGTTTAGAGACTAATAGCTCTTCTGGGCTAACGCTCTTTCTGGCTAATAATTTAGAAAACAAATTAATAATATTAAAAAAAATTCTGAAAGCTTACAGATTTTACATTACCCTCGAAGCGATGTCTTTTTAATGATTTACGTGCTATCTTTATTTATTAAATATCATATTCTTCGCATTATAAAATTCAATTCAACAGCAAAATCGCAAAATAATTTTAAAATGAGCATATCTTTAGAGTTTCCAATACACAGTCTCGCGCGCTGGAGATAAAAAAAATTTTTTTCTTTTTTTCCCCCGTACAGTATTGCCATTGCTCGCTTTGAAATCGTTGATTTTGTTAATCGAATATTCGTTAAAGTATCACAAAATATGAAATCGATAATAAAACAGATTTTAAATTCCAAATTCGGGCTTCCACTGCCCATATTCAGTGGAAGATTACATTATTCAAAATTTGATGGCTTTAGGTACCGTTATTTTATCACAATGCGAGAAACATGCATACGTTCATGCAGATTCTTCATTATTTAATTTCTTTAAATATCATGCAGGGCTCTTGTATTTAGTGGCAACAATTTAAAAGTGAACCGACTTTATGGTGAACTAGTGCAAAATGCCAAAACGGAATTAATAACCCTTCTGGGCTAATGCCCTTTGGGCTAAATATACTAGAAATGGTGCGTTGCAGTAGTTCATTACAGTTCATAAGTGAAATTCTTTTATTCTGAATTGCGGGATCAAAATGTTTGTTAAATTTATTCAGCATGAAGGATCGTATGCTAGATAAAGATCTACACCACCAAAGCGTTGTTTCATACTTATTTTAAACTTAGGATATTGATGTTTACCTTTAATTAAAAATCATTGAAATTCAAGAAAGTAAGTGTGGAGCTGTTGTATGGTTACACAAGAGCTCCACAAACTCAGTTGAGAATTTTCTCATTTAAGGAGCAAAGCGAAATATATAAACAACACAACATATTTAGAGTTTAATCAAATAACTGATTTTACTATTATCACTAAGAACTAAGTTTTAGAAATCACAATTGAATTTTGTAATGTAGCACAATCTTCAAAAATGTATAAAATAGCCATACAATCAGGTGATGGCTATTTTATGATTTACTGTGCAATTAGCAGCATCAAAATCCACTATTTTAAAAGTAATGTTTTCCATTATTTTAAATTAATATACCTCTGTGCTTGCGGACAGGTTTGATGTTAGGTTAGGTTATTCAATTATGGCAAAGCACACGAGGGCTATCTGCCTAAAGGGAGGGATGCCTTCGTGGAGGACTTTCTAAGGGAAACTGGCTCGTATACACGTTACACATGGGGAAAACCACGAAAACGCCCATGCAACCAGCTCGTTCGCGAGATTCGAACCTCGGACCGAACTACCAGCATTCAGCGTCTTTACCGCTCGACCGCTGGTGGGCCGGACAGGTTTGATGATTTATTTGGATATAACAGAGCACGCGAGGGCTACCTACCTAAGAAAAGGGATGCATTCGAGGAGGACTTTCTAAAGAAACTGTTAGCAGGTCTCAAACTTTTTTTATTTTATTATTTTCATATTATTAACAGAACATTTTGAAGTTTGCTGTCACCGCTGCACCAGTGGTCGAGCGGTAAAGACCAATGAATATTGGTATTTCGACCTAGTTTGTTATGATCCCTAGCAGCACGGCCTTGGTTTTTGTGGCTTTTCCCTTGTGTAATATAAATACGAAGCAGTTTTCTTCAGATAGTCCCACACGAAAGCACCCGTCCTCTTAGGTCGTTCGCTCTCATGGGTTTGCCATATTTAAAAAACTAATCTTTATTTAGCAATTTTGCTATATCCGTTATCAAATGTCTTATTTTAAAAATCATATTTATAGTAGGTTCCGCTTAGTGTGATTCCGTTTGTTTTCGGTTATTTTTATAACTTTAACCGAATGATAACATTAAATGAAGAGAAAAAGCAACCTTCGAAATAACAATGGAATTTAGTTAATTTACTGATCATAACATTTCTGAAAGCACTGTTCATAATAATTCTGGAATTATTGACCGATACTATACCCCTAATGTGAATTCTCGGAGCGCATTCCTCATTCACTAGAAGAGAACATGTACATGTAAAATTTAAAATTAAGCAAAATAATAACCTCAATTTGGCACATATGTTTTCAGGTAATTTGTTTTTCCTGGAGCAGGGAGTGAAATTCAGAAAAAATTGTTTTGTTTCTGAAGAAGAGAGACCTTTATTTGACCGCTTACAAAATCGACAGATTATCTAAAACCAGGGCCAAACTAAAATGGTTTTCTGTCTAATTTTAAATGGTTGTCTTACATCAAAAACCGAGCTATTTGCCAACTTAACGGAGATATTATGACATCGATATTGACAATTTATTTTGATTTCATTTGGCGACTTTATCTCTTATTTAACGGCTTAACTTCAGTTAAAAAATTACTCGATAATATTAGATAATATTAACCGAATTGTTGATCACAGTAAGAGAAGTAAATTTTATGTGTTCGCCTGCAAATGGACGGAACTTCGGCAATTCAATTACAATATCCGAATGCTAAAATTAACCGCGATCACATTAAGCGACGTCTACTGTATTTAAATTAGGTGTACTAATTAAAATGTGAGATCTCTCCTTGTTAAATTTTATAGGGAATAATAAGAATGCTTTTATATCATTAGAGATGGTTGAAATATAAGGGACAGATGAATGAAGAATGAAGTTTTTGGTTGTATCAGATGGAACGAATGTGGAATTTACAGTTATATCGCATTAATTCCTTTCTTCGATACTTCGAAAACTCCATGATGATCCCTAACATTTAGTTGTGGGTTAAAATGACAGACTGATCATAAAGAACCTCATTTTGGCAATGACCCCTTTCGGCGTCTATGACGTGCAGGTAATAAGCGCGTCGAAATGAAGAGAAAAGATGAAAGGCGACGATTGGCAACTCATTCTCGCCCGAACACGAAGGGGATAATGACATGATGAGAATGTAGTTTCTACTGCGATTGAGGAAATGAAAATTCGATAGCAGCTGACCCAATATCCAACAGCCATCGGAAGGAAGAATTTAAAATCTATAGTCGTTTGCGTTCTAATTTGTCATACTCCAACTGAATTTCGAGTGCTACTGCAGCCATGCCAATGTGGAGAGTCCGCAGAGACCAAGATTTTGCATTTTCCATTTTCGAAACAATGCCTCGCTCATGCTCATTAATAGCTTTCCATATGTAACACGTGAGGTTTCATCATAGATGATATTAACAGCTAATCATTCAGCTTAATGTTTTCCTAAGCATTTTCCGTAGCGTTCAAGTTCTCGTTCAATTCGTAATATTTTAATAAGTTCATGGTACACTGTTCATAGTTATAGGAAATATTTGGCAAAATATTTCCTATAACTATGAACGTCGGTATACGTCGGTCCATTTTGAATACGTTACCTTTGAATACGTCGGTCCATTTTGAATACGTTACCTTTGAATACGTCGGTCCACTTTGAATACGTTACCTTTGAATACGTCGGTCCACTTTGAATACGTGTGAACGTCGGTACACTTTGAAATACGTTCAATTTAGTTTGCATTCTATTTGGAAGCGAAAACGTTTTTGATATACTATATTTGTATGTAATGCGACTCAATTCAATAAGTCACGAATGCGCGCACTAAATTTATTTACCTCTTTCGAGACAATGCTACGATTACCCAATGAGCGTCAGTACGCCCGTTCTTACTATTCAGTAAACAACCCGCGTTTAACTTCTAATTTTCAAGTGATTTTGCATTTATTTGCCTAAATTCTTCGTAAATTCATTAGCAATGAGTTTTAGAAAGAGAGTCAAGCAACGAAGAAAATTGTTAGGATCACCATGGAGGTGAAAAAAAAAGAGATTGTTGAAAAGTAGGAAGATGCGCCATGCGTATCCGAGTCATGGCTCTCGCACACTGTATGCGGAGTCCGATGTTGTCTACGTTTGCGAAAACAGAGATAGTAAAAATCATAGACGTTAAAACATGCTGAATGATTCTTTTTGAGCTGGACATCAGAAAAACATTTATTTACAGTGTCATGCACAAGGCTTTATTTAGTACATATTTCATCCTTTGCGTTTGTATTTCAATGCTAAACAGTGTAGTACTAACAACAATATAATTTTTAAGGGCAGATTAATTATTATCTTATTAATTAATTAATTTAATTATTAATTACTTTCCTTTATAAGGGCGTATTAATTATTATACCTTTCCTTCTTATTGAAAAAATTCGTTTGGTATATTCCGAGGATCTGGAATGGATTAATAACGTATATCGAGGTACACTGCGGAAAAAAAAGAGGGGGGGGGACAGTTCTATAGCTCCCGTTCTACTGGGCCGATTGACAAAATTCAAATTGCTTTTTTCATGTTACGAAAGCTGGACTTAGGATATGTATATATTAGATTTATATATAGCATTGTTGCAGTATAGGTATTTTGACACAAAATCGGACTTTTTCTGAAATAACATGCCAATTTTTTTCCATATTGCGATTTTACGACTCAAATTATGCCTAAATATTCAATTTTGTAAAATGTGCTGCGAAATTTATGGAGAAATTCAAAAATTTATCTTGGCGCATTCTTTTCAATGTGCGCCAAGAATAATTCCCTCAGCGAACTTCTTAATTTATAGCTACCTATTTTCCTTTCTTTATTTTCATTGTTCAGAAGCGGAAAAAAAGTCATCGTTCATACATTCAAATAAATTTAATAGAGTGCATAAACCACATTTGGCATTATTATCTCTTGAAACATATATGCCATTTTTCAATACGCCCCACTATGTAAATTCACGTATATCGTGGGAAATTTTGAATAAAAAACTCTAATTTTTTATGGGTATGCTTAGAAATATCTCTACTTTAAGATGATGGTAAAAATGTTGCAGGTTATAATTCAAAATTGTTTTCGAAAAATTTACAAAAATTATTTAAAAATACAAATTTAAAAATAAATCATAAAAAGGGGTGAATATTCTTTGGAATGAACCTGCATTTAGAAATGTGAAAGGAAGAATAAAAAAAAGATTAATTAAAAAAAGATATTTATAAATATATACCAAATTCAATTAACATTTTGAGGAGCTAAAAATTTGAGAGCTAATTTTTTAAAAATTAATCGTGCAATTTTTACAAAACTTGGCAGTCTGGCATAATTTGAGTCGTAGTATCGAAATATTGAAAAATAATTGGCATGTCCTTTCAGAAAAAGTTTGATTTTGTGTCAAAATACCTATATTAGAACAATGCTATATATAAATCTAAGATATATCCCAAATTGCGCTTTCGAGACATGAAAACGCAAGTTGAATTTCGTTAATCTGCCCAGTAGAACGGGAAATATAGAACTGCCCCTTTTTGTGTGTGTGTGTAAAAGGTGTACTTATGTACAGCGCCCATGCAGTTGGGATTTGAATCCATCTTATACCGCTTGACGGCTGGCGCGCACAAATTACTAGAATAAATAGAATTCTTAATGGGAACCAATTTGTTGAACTGTCCCTCCCTTTTTTTGCGCAGTGTAACACTATACATATAAGTACTATCGAAATCAGTATCAACTAACTGTACCAGCGCTTAAACTGTTTTTTTTTTATATATAGAACTGAAAATCAGAACCTTGCAGGATTTCAAAAGGTTAATTTACTATTGTCTATTAGAAATCTAAATTGTGTTAAGAGAATTATCATCGCCCAGTTAATTTCAACTGCATCCATCCTTAGTATCGTGTTAGTTATAAAATCGCATTTATTATGTAAAGTTCCCAGTTTGTAGGGATCCGCACTTTTATTCTATTAGATGAAGTGCCGAGGAACTTAGAGATTTGTTAAGTGAATTATCGCTTAGTTCAAAGGACAGAGATCATAAACTCAGGAAGAGTTAATTACCCTTTATTCACTCAAAATAAGATTAACAGTCGGCCCCTTTCTTCGGCCTTACAGCAAAGCCCCCACTTGAGCTTACACTCAAAAGTAAAGAAATAAGAACTAATGACTAACTAAGAGATTTAGCCGAAGCTAACACAATTCTAAAGTAGATGGCGCGTAATCTTAAACTAGCCATCAAACTATCAAAAGGCACGTAATAATACGGCCGAGCGTAACAGCAGCTTAGACAGACGCAGCGCAAATGCAAACGCTCGGAACTCAAGATTCTTAACTCTTTGTCTCGAAGTCAGTTGAAGTTACCTATTATACTATCTCTTCCTCATTTGCATTCAACGCGATTCTAAAAACTCATTCTGGTAGGGAGTTGTAAGTTGAAATGAGATAAGATAGGAAAGGTGAGCTAAATTAAAATAATGTTATAAAATTAAAATATACCTTATAAGTTAAATACTGGATTGGAAAGAGCGCATTTTCGGTTTAACACAAATAGATAAAGTTATACTCGTTTTGTTATTCTTCTGTCAATCTTATAACGCATTTTTCTTTTGAGTTTTGGCAGCCGACTTTTTAGGTTGCTATGAAAACAAATTTTATGTATTTTTTACAATTGTTAGTATGCAGTCAATTTTAACACAGGACGCAAAAAATAAACATTTTCGACAAATCTACTTCTTTATTCTCATGAAGGCAAGCGGCTAGGTTCACAAAGAGGTATATGAAAGTTATGGTGTTGATTGCTTAACAGAAGGTATGTGTCAGGATTGGTTTAAAAATTCCGTTTTGGAGATTTTTCACTAGAAGTTGACCAACGTGCTAAAATGTCTTGGACTCCTTACGATTATTTGAGTTCTGCATGAATTGAAAGAAATTCGCTTAACGTAAGGCAACTGACACATTTTGAAACGATTTGTCACTGGTGATGAGTAATGGTTCATCTACAATAGCATAAATCGAAAAAGACCGTGGTCCAAGCATGATGAAACAGCACAAATTATATCGAAAGCTAAATTGCATTAGAAGATGATCTTGCTGTGAATTTGGGGGGATTACAAAGGTGTTGCTAGTTTGAGCTACTTGCAAGTAACCGAAAAATCAACTCAGATGCTTACTGTCAACAATATATGAAACTGGATGATAAACAAAGAGAACAGGCCTGAATTAGCAAATCGCAAAGGAATCATGTTCCACCATGACAATGCGAGGCCTGACACATCTTTAGCTATACACTGGTGTGAAAAAATTAAGGACGAGACTGTTTTTTCAATATAACTTTGCACAAAAGCTTTCCAAATCAACACATTTAATACTGTAAGATCCCCAATACGTAAGGACATGAGTAACTTTGCACAAAAGCTTTCCAAATCAACACATTTAATACTGTAAGATCCCCAATACGTAAGGGCATGAGTAATGTAAGCAACACTTACTAAAAGAGAAATCAGAGGGATAAAAAGAAGCTTTATTGAAAAAGTAGCGTGGAGCGCAATGCGACTGAAGGCCGAAACATCCCTGTAATGGGTGTCCAGCAAGAAACATCCGGTCTTTAATAGGGGATATGATCTCCCCTGACTGCTAGGCAGGTTTCACAGCGTCTGCCCATGCTGGGAATGAGGGTGTCAATGAGTTGTTGAGGCACTGCTGCCCATTCGTCTTGCAGCGACAATCGAAGCTCCGGAATCGTTACTGGTGGCAAGGTACGAGCTGCCAAGCGTCTGCCTAGAAAATCCCATACATGCTCGATGGGATTGAGATCCGGAGATCGTGCCGGCCAATCCATACGCTCAATATCCTCACTCTCTAAGAGCTGTTCGGCAGCTACTGTGCGATGACATGGTGCATTGTCGTCCATGAAAAGGAACTGCGGACCCATAGCGCCTCTAAAAAGACGCACATATGGAAGAAGAATCTCGTTACAATAACGGGTCCCGTTGACTGAACCTGCGTCGAAGATGTGAAGGTCTGTACGACTACCAAGCATGATGCCTCCCCAAACGAGAACACCGCCACCTCCATACCTGTCCCTTTCAATGATGTTCGAGGGATGATTGCGGCTTCCCCGCTCTCTCCAGATGAGTATGCGATGAGAATCGCTACTCAGACTGAATCTGCTCTCATCTGTAAAGAGTACTCGTCCCCATTCATTGTCTCTCCAATTCCGGTGTTCCCGGCACCACAGAGAACGCCTTCTCCGATGGGCAGGCGTTAGAGGTACACACCGTACAGGGCGTCGTGCAAACAGACCACCACCGTGCAGTCTTCTGGCCACGGTAAAACGCGATATCGGTCGTCCAGTCGCCTGTGTCGTGTGTCTAGCGATTTCTCCCGCTGTCTGCCGCCTGTTTCTTCTGGCCTGTAAGGCAATATACCGGTCATCTGCGGGTGTGGTTCCTCGTGGACGACCACTACTAAACCCCCGGATAGCTGTTCCTGTAGTTTGAAATTGTCTCCAAAGTCGTGAAACGATGCTGTGAGCAATTCCGAACTCTGCAGCCACACTTGTCACACTGCGGCCTTCCTCCAACTTCCCAATGATTCGACCTCGGGTAAAAGCATCCAGATGTCGTCTAACAGATTGATTATTCGCCATTTCTCGCTGAGGCAGCAACTCGGTGTGATTTTAACTGCTATACGGCGTGCAATCTTTTTGCCAGAAATACTGATCTTACACCGACAACATGCTTTATACTACTCAGACACTCCCCCATTACGTCTACCTGCATATCTGCGCATGTGCTACCGTACATCACCTTACTTAATCTCCTGATTGGTCTTTCTGTCCGCTCTGCCTCTTCGTTCAGCTGATATGCTAATTTTCCGACTTCGTCCTTAATTTTTGCACACCAGTGTATGTACGTTGCAGGGTTAAGTATTGGCATACATTTTTTCCATTTTCTTCAGTTTTTTCTCAGTTCGTCATAATAGTGTTCAGTTTTCTTACAAAGATGGCTTTACAAAACTTTTTTTTTCTATTATTAACATTTTGTGTGTTAACTTTATTTATTAGATATCACGTTATTAGCACTTACGTCACAACTTCAATTCAACAGCAAAATCACAAAATATTTAAAAGAGAGCATACCTTTAGGATTTCCGACAGACAGTCTCGCACCGTGGAGATAAAAATATGCTATTCTGTAGAGTGTTGCCCTTGCTCGCCTTTAATCTTTGAGTTTGTTAATCAAAATTTCATTAAAATTTTAGAAAATATTAAATATAAAATTTGGGCTTTCAGGTGCACATCTTCGGGTGGAGGACGACGTTACTCAAAATGTGATGGCTGTAGGCACCGTCACTTTTTCACAGTGCGAAGAACATACATACATACATACAGATTCTTCATTATTTAATTTCCTTAAAAATAATACAGGATGATAATATTTGGTGGCAAAAATTTAAAAAGCTATTCGCCGTTTAGTGTGAACGGTGCTAAATCCCATTTTGAGACTAATAGCCCTTTTGGGCTAATAACTAGAGAACGCATATGTGTATAGTTCGTGATGTCTATGATTCGTGATAGTCTATGATGGGTCGTTTCTTGCATTTCGCTGTAATAAAGTCAAACAGTTAGAAGGGAAAGTTTCGGTGTGACATTCGCAAGCAATTTGCGTAGGGTTTTCTTTGTTAGTAAGATGAAAACATGAACTACATGTAACGTGAATCACGAAAGCTTTATAGACAAATCTATTTTAAAATTTAGGAAAGCTTATTCTCTGAACGCACTGATGAAAAAGAAAATTACGTGAATATTTTTAAAATATTCAGAACACGGCTGTACAAAGCTAAGGACAAAATACTCGAGGAAATACAATATTAAACAATATGTCCCAAGGATTCAGTGAATATATTGTAGTATATCTGAACATTATTTCAATAATCGGTAATATAAAATTAGAACTTTTATTTCTAATAATATTAGATTACTGCCTCTAGTCCCTGCTTTGGATTTAACTAAACTTAGCTAACTCATTTACAATTAATTTCTAGATCATTTACTCATTTTATGGATTTTACCAATGAATTCTTGCCATTGAAACAATCATACACAGAAATAGGATTAACTTCAAACTTGCTCTACCTCACCATTTGTGAGGATTAAGTTAAATATATATAACACAAAACTGCCAGTCATCTGGACCTGGTTTAAACGTAAGTTTCCTCGAGACCATTACAAATTCCAACAAGTCAATCTATCCTAGCCGAGTCTATAAGCTGTGCCTATAACTGTTTTAGAGATTCAAACTTTTCGAATTTACCCAAACCGAATCTATCCTAGTGCTATGGCATTTAATTTGAAATCAGCGTTGAATATGCCAAGAAAGAACAAAAGTTTCCACAGCAATGGAGTGACGGTGGAAAGGCGAAAACTCTCACATATATGCAGTTTCAGATGGCTAACGCCACAGCATACGATGGCTTTACGCCACAAGTTTATTGCAGTAATGAATCTGTGAGGTGCAAAGGAGTAAAAGAAGTTAATTTATAATGGGTAAAGTACAGACTGCTCAAGGTAAATAACAATAGAGGAAAATGATAACTGAGCATCATTAATTATCATGATCTTTATTGAGGAAGTTGAGAAGAATTATGTCAAGAATGAGGTAAAGCGAATGACGAATTTTAAAGTAAACAATATAGCGGAGAATTCATTCAGAATCAATTGATATAAAATGAATTTAACTTTGCAAACAATTTAAAGAAGATATGTTTCATGTAAAAGCATTATCTTAAACAGATTTTATGTACTATTTATGTGCTTATACAACTGATTCGTTTGCGAAGAAAATGGATGCAAAATGTAGGAGACAGCCAAGGTTTAGGAACTCCGAATCCATTATCACTCAGTGGACAACGTACTTCTATATTTTTACAAAATTAATTGGATAGTTTAACACTCCAAAGAACTTTAACATTTCATGAATACTGGACATATATCCTAAAATATTACTACATTTTTCGTGTTTAATGTAGCGCGTCTTAACTGGGTTGTAACTCTTGTTTATGGATGATCCGCGCAATTTTTGACAGGGGTAACAGGAACAGAAGTAACAGAATTAAGCAATAATAAGTTGCGTTCCGCGTGTGCAGAAACACAAGCGGTAATATCTTTTAGACACTAGTAGACTCAAAAGTGAGTTACTGATTTAGTCTGAAGCAAATGTCAATAAAGTCATATGAAGATTAAAATAATCTTTTTATTTAACTCTTGAAATTAACAGAAGACATTTCTTGTGCTACAGACGAAACTCCGCCATTTTACGGCTATTTAAAATAACATAAAACTGAAAGTTTGATTTCAAGTAAGATAGTCTGAGATGACACATGAATGGAATTCTAAGTTTTAAAACTTTTATTTTGAAAAACAGGTAAGATGTCATTTTTATGTATTTAAAACTGGGAATTTTAAGACTTCAGAAACACACTTAAAGGGATTATGATGTAATTTTATGAACTGCAGTCTGCAAACTGTTTTGATTCTAACTTTTTATATTAAGATTTAGAATTCTAACTTTTGATATTAGTTTTAAGATATTATGAGATGAATGTGGTTCAAGGCAAGAGTTGCATAATTTAGTTATTGTTTACTTTAGTTGTTATCAGTTTGTTACTGTATTTATTACTTCCAGCATTGGTAGTGACATCGGCGTCTATTCATTATCTAATATAATTCAGAAATGTGAAGAGAAAAAAATGTGCATAGTGTGGGCACATTTAGCTTATCAACGTTTTCATTTACAAGTAATGTTTTCGAAAATGAGAGTAATCAGAAAAAATCTGAGACGGATCATTGAGCAGTCAAAGAGTTTAGTTATCTCCGTGCGCTCGGCGAATTAACATCAGTATTAACACATCAAAAAACGTATTCTAGATAGGTCACTGGGAATTGAAAACAAAGGCTGAAAGTTGAACAGGACGCAGGTACACTGCGAAAAAAAAATATAAAAGAAAAGCTGAAATGTTTCAGATTTTAAATTACGACCAAAGGAAATTTTTTTAACATTTTGTGTGTTACCTTTATTTATTAAATATCATGTTCTTCGCACTTAAACCATAAAATTCAGTTAAAGAACAATATTGCAAAATAATTTTAAACTGAGCATATCTTTAGAGTTTCCTATACACAGTCTCACGCGCTGGAGATAAAAATGTTTGTTTTTCTGTACAACGTTGCCATTGCTCACTTTGAAATTCTTGAGTTTGATCATCAAAAAGTCGTTAAAATTTTATAAAATATGAAAACGATAACAAAACAAATTCCAAATTTCAGGTTTGGGCTTCTAGATGCCCATATTCGGAGTAGGATTACGTCATTCAAAATTTGATGGCTCTAGGTACCGTCGTTTTATCACAATGCGAGAAACATACATACATTTATGCACATTCTTTATTATTTAATTTTTTTAAATATAATACAGGGCTGCAATATTTGGTGGCAACACTTTGAAAAGTAAATCGACATTTAATGTTTCGCAGGCAAAATTGCAAATTGTCCTTCAGGAACAAAGCTCCTTTTTTTTACAAAGTCCTTTTGGACTATTAGAGAGTTTAGAGAGTACTATTAGAGAGATTTAAGTTTTAGAGAATATTGTTACGAATTTCACATTTATTTGGCTATTTATTTAGAACTGTAATTAAAATTCCTTTTTATTTTCCCGTGCAACGCACGCAGACGATCTTTGAAGAGAAAGCTACGTCAAAAAAAAATAATAATAACATGCATACATTTATGCAGATTTTTCATTTTTTAAACTTTAATGCAGAGCGATAACATTTAGTGGCAACAATTTGAAAAGTGAATCGGGCATTTAGAGTGAATCAACGCAAAAAAAGGAAAAGGATGGTTCTGTATTTCCCGTTATACTGGGCCGATTGACGAAATTCAACTTGCGTTTTTTACGTCTCGAAAACCCTATTTAGTATATGTATTAGATTTATAAATAGCATTTGACACAAAATCGGGTAATCATGTATATATATTTTGACCCAAAATCGTATAGGTATTTTAACACAAATATATAGAAATATATAGGTATTTTGACACAAAATCGGACTTTTTCTAAAATGACATGCCAATGTTTTTCCCTAATTTCCCTATTCCCAATGTATTTCCTTTCAATTCTATAACTCAAATTACACCAAACTGCCAAGTTTTGTAGAAATCGCACGAGTAATTTTTAAATAATTAGCTCTGAAAATTTTAGCTCCTCCATGTTAATTGAATTTGGTATATATTTACTAATCTCTCTTTTTTTATTAAATTTATTTGATTCATCCTTTCACATTTCGAAATTTAGGTTCATTCCAAAGAAAATTCGCCTATTTTTATGATTTATTTCTAAAATTTGTATTTTTAAACAATTTTTATAAATGTTTCGAAAACAAATTTGAATTATAATCTATAAAATTTTTACCATCATCTTAAAGTAGACGTATTTCTTAGCATACTTGCAAAAAATAAGAGTTTTTTATTCAAAATTTCCTAAGATATACGTGAATTTATTGGCACGTTTTGAAATCTGGCATATTTGTTGAAAGCGATAAAACAGCTTGCATGGTTTAGGCACTTTTTTAAAATTATTTGAAAGTAGGAATGGTGTGACTTTTATCCCTCGCGCACAATGTAAAAAGGGAAAGAAAAATAGGTTCCCATGTATTATTAAGTTCGCCGTATATTAAGAAGTTATTCTTGACACAAACTGAAAAAAATTGCGCCAAGATACATTTTTGAATTTCTTCGTAAATTTCGCACCAAATTTGACAAAATTTAATATTTAGGCATTATTTGAGTAGTAGAATCGAAACAAAGAAAAAAAATTGGCATGTCGTTTCAGAAAAGTCCGATTTTGTGTCAAAATACATGTGTTAGAACAATGCTATATATAAATCTAATATATATCCTTAGTCGCGCTTTGGAGACATGAAAAATGCAATTTGAATTTTGTCAACGGCGCAGTAGAACGGGAGATATTGTCCGATTTTTTTTGCCCAGTGAACTTTGATTCGTCATTTTAATTAAAAACATTGTTTGATTCCTTAGAGAATCAGGTGCTTACTAGTATAATATAATGGTGTGCATTCTGCCCAGCGTGATTCTTGATAATATTTTAATATTCGTCAACTGCAACGAAATCGCTAATAAAATATCTGCAAAATAGTCTACTTAAGCAGGCTCAAGTAATTAAAGGTATGCTTGTAATGCCAGCTAGCAAGATGCTTCAGAGTCGAAATAAGCTTTGGTAGAGCTGGCGATAATACGTAACTACAAACGAGGCTGCCAAAAGCTTAAAACATTCAAACCCTCGCTTAAATACTCAGCAATTAATTTGTAATCTAGTGAGAACTACACATAGAAGCAATTTTAGTAAAGTTTCAAATCATAATAATTGGTTAATTAACATAAAATCTTACCAATGTAGTTACATCAAATAATCTACCGTATTTTCTGGTGTATTCTCTCCTCCCATAGATGTTTTAGTACCAAGTTCTGAAGATTTTCAATAACATTCGCTTAATTTTCCCCTACCCTAATGCGCTCAGGGAACAAACACTCCTAAATTTTAATATGGATTCGTCCACGTAGTGAATGTTTTCATCTTACTCACAAAGGAAATTTCTCACAAAATAACTGTGAAAGTCATGCCGAAACTTTCTTTTCTAACTGTTGATCTTTATGTCAGCCCAGTACGACAGCCGGCCAATCATTGCGAAGAAAAAACGAACTGACATTCAGTATACGATTTGAGTCAGCTGCACTCAATAAGAACGAGGGAGATTTAGAAATGAAGATACTTCATTAGGCATTGTATTATTAATATTTCTTTATATCCTTATTGAAATGTAGGTTTCTTTCTTATTGGAATTAGCTTTTATTCTCTTTCTTAGGATAGTTACCTGCAAGTGTTTTCATGTTTACTTTTCATGCCTACTTTTTACTGTGATCTCCCCTTTTGGAAATTAAATTATTCACCTAATTTTCTCCTCTTGATTTTCGGTCGATCAAATTAGTAGAAAGAAGGGGGAAAACGTGCAAGGAAATACGGTTTTCTTCTTCCAATCTTGAAATAATTGCAATGATTAAGGGATTTTTATTTTTTCCCAATCAGAACTACAGAAATTTTTGTAGCATCCTAGGCGGTAGCACTTAATATAAGTCTAAAAACTATATGAACCCTTTAATTATTTGCTAATCAATCTTATTTACAGTTAATGCTTGTATCAATCCATTTTTTGAAATTTTCATAGTAATCATAAGTAGCTTTTCAATAGCAGTTCCACATTATTATTAGTTTCATTGTCGTAACTTTATACTATACAAAATATTTTTAGATCGTTTCAAATTTTTATGACAGTAAGTGAATGAAAAGCCAAGGGAAAGCTTTCATTCAATATGGAATTTTTGTTCTTACTGCCAATTTGTTCTTAATTTAATGTACCTTTATCTGCTTTAACAAGGCCTTCATACCCTTTTTCTCCTTGGAGCGACTTTCTTATAGAGTTATTTTATTTCTTCCTTATACATTTAGGCGGAAACGCTTGATGCATATGAACAGTTGTAATATAGATATTTGTAAATAACTGCGAAATTGCTACAGAGAACCCACACCTCAAACACAGATATTTTTCTGCGAATGAGAAATATTAAAATATTATCAAGAATCACATTGGCCAGAATGCAATTACATTACACTGTGAAGTTTCAAATTCTCTAACAAATCGAATGATGCTTTAAATCAAAATGACCAACCCACGAACCTGTACCCCGTTCAACTTTCAACCCTTATTTTCAATCCCCAATTATCTGTCTCGAATAATTTTTTTACGTTGATGATGTTGATGTTAACTCGTCCAGTGCACGGACAGAACTAAAATCTTTTGACTGGTCAATAATTTCTCTCAGACTGTGTTTGATTACTCTCATTATCGAAAATATTACTTGTAAACATTGATCAGCTGAGTATATCCGCGCTACACATAGTTTTTATTTTCGGCTTTCTGAGTCATATTAACCAAGATGCTGATGTCACTGCTAGCGCTGGAAATAATAACTGGAGTAACCACAAATAATAACTAGAGTGAGTAATAACGAAAGTATGTAACTCATGCCTTAAAGTTCAGCCATCTCAGAATACCGTAAAACTAACATGAAAACAGTTCGTAGTATGCAGATCATCAAATTAGGTCATCATCATCATAATGTTTATACACAGTCCAGTCACATTAATGTGACCACCACGTACTTTCCATGTCAGAGTTAAATAACCAATCACAGAAGGCAGGTGGCAGCACAGTGCAGTTGAGCGTATATAAAGGGTGTGTGAGGGCTTCGGAAAACATTTCAATCGTTGGCGTAATGCAGAAACGAAGCGATTTATCCGACTTCCAAAAGGGCATGATCATTGGCTTTCGGGCCAAGGGTGGAGGCATTTCCGAAACGGCTGAGTTTGTGAACTGTTCGCGTGCCGCCGTGGTAAAAGTGTACCGTGCATGGCAAAATGGGACTGTCCAAAATCAGCGACGTGGTACACCACGGGCAAATGTGGTACACCACGGGCCATAGATGACAGAGGCGAACGACGGTTGCGGAGATGCGTTCGGGCAGATAGACGGGCTACCGTTGAGCAACTGACCACCAAAATGAACCAAGGGGCTACCAAAAGTGTCTCCCAAAGTACTATTCAGCGAACATTGCTGCGTCTGGGCCTCCGAAGCAGACGCCTGGTTCGTGCACCTATGCTGACTGCTGTTCATCGACGGCGAAGGCTAGAATTTGCACGCCAGTACAGCAGCTGGACGTCCACTGAGTGGCGACAGGTTGCGTTTTCGGATGAATCGCGTTTTATGCTCCATCGGACAGATGGACGTTGGCGTATAAGGCGTGAAACCTCTGAAAGGAACCACCCTGCAACCATTGCCGGAACGGTCCAAGCTGGAGGCGGGAGCATTATGGTCTGGGGAATGTTTTCCTGGCATTCTCTAGGTTCACTGATCATTGTGGAAGGCACAATGGATCAATACAAGTACGCATCTGTCCTTGCGGACCATGTTCACCCCTACATGCGCATTGTTTTTCCTCAGGATGATGGCATCTTCCAGCAGGACAATGCGAGGTGCCATACAGCTGCCAGTGTACGTGCGTGGTTCGAAGAGCACCAGGATGAGTTTACCGTCCTCCCCTGGCCAGCAAACTCACCTGACTTAAACCCAATCGAGCATCTGTGGGACCATCTCGATCGAGTTGTTCGCGCCATGGATCCTCAACCGCGTAATCTAGCGCAGCTGGCCACGGCATTAGAGTCGGTATGGCTCAACATCCCAGAGAACACCTTCAGGGACCTATGTGACTCTCTTCCTGCACGTCTCGCAGCAGTCCGCTCTGCGAAAGGTGGTTATTCTGGCTTTTGACAGATGGTCACATTAATGTGACTGGACTGTGTAACATCTTAATGATTGCATTATTGAAATCTTAAAATTTACAGTTTTGAGTATATAAAAATAACATCTGACCTGTTTTTCAAAATAAAAGTTTTAAACTCAGAATTCCACTTTAGATTTGCTTTACAAATTGTTGCCATGCGCAGCTTCAAAATAAAACAAAGACAAAACAACAACAACAACAACAACAACAAAAACACAATTTAATTAAACATTTTGATATTTTACGGTGTTTCCTAAGGAGGTTAAAATAGATGGAATAAGTATGACGTCACAAAAATGAAGCGAAGAAAATGTCAACAGCTTATCATGGCCGCCACACAGCATACGGATAAGGCTTCGAAACATATTTTTAAATAAATTACGCTGACTTTGAGAACTGATATCAATGTCCGCAGGCTCAGGAAAGTGCCTTTAGGCATAATTTCCATAAAACACCATTGAAACTTTCAGTGGTTTCACCATGCATAAATTTGTCTTAATGTTTCAGTTACCATTTATACATTTTCATGTAGCTATATTTTATTAAATTCGGAACAGTCATTTGCAATCCTTGCGATTTTTCTATATAACTAAGTAGAAAATCAATTATGTTAAATATTAAAATTCGAATAGGAGACATATAAAACATTCAGTGACGCAAAGCTAACAATTAGAATTCCAATTAGAATGTAAAGAAACCCAACTAGAATTTCGCCTACGGCAGGGGACATCATGAATCGTGACGTTATACCATGACATGTCATGGTTTCATTTTCATTATACAGAACATACGGAGGAGTCTTACTCCCTTTATTCTAACCTTTTCTGATAATGAATTAGTATTTTTATGTGTTAATAGCCCTTCAAATTTTGTGACTATACATACCAAAGGGAAAATAAAAATGACCTACAATTGGACATCATTTTAACAATTAAAAGCAATAACAATTTTTACAAGTAAACATAGTAGCGGCATCAGACGAGGCCACCATTGAAATGAGAAACATGAGTTAGACGGCGTTCTCTGATGTAAAAGACGCTGAAATCCTCTACATATGTATAACCTCGTACTTTTTTTTCATCCATTTTTATCTACATCTGAATGCAGTCAAATTGTTAATAATCTGCATTAAATGTACACTGCGCACAAAAAAGGGGCGGACAGTTCTGCATCTCCCGTTCTACTAGGCCGATTGCCGAAATTCAACTTGCGTTTTTCATCTCTTGAAAGCGCGACTAAGGATATGTATTAGATTTATATATAACATTGTTCTAATATAGGTATTTTGACGCAAAATTGAACTTTTTCTGAACTGACATGACAAAATTTTTCCATATTTCTATTCTACGATTCAAATTATGCCAAACTGCCAAGTTTTGTAAAAATTTGAGTAGTTTTTAAAAAATTATCTCTCAGAATTTTAGCTCCTCAATGTTAATTGAATTTGATATATATTTATTAATATCTCTTTTTTATTAAACCTACTTGATTCTTTCTTCTAGCATTCGAAATTTGGGTTTAATTCAAATATAATTCGCACATTTTCTATGATCTATTTTTAAAATTTATATTTTTAAATAATTTTTATAAATTAAAAAGAATTGTATTATAATCCATAAAATTTTTAACATCATTCTTAAAGTAGATGTATTTCTAAGCATACCCGCAAAAAATTTGTCATGTCAGTTTTTATTCACAATTTTCTAAGGTATGCGAGAATTTACATTTTAGCGTGTTTTGAAATTTGGCGTATTTATTATAAGCGATAATAACGAAAATGTGGTTTACGCACTTTGCACTACGAAAATTATTTGAAAGTATGAACGACGACTTTTTTTTCCGCTAGTGAACAATGAAAAAAAAGAAAAAGAAAATAGTTTGCTATAAATTAAGAAGTTCGCCAAGTGAATTATTCTTGGCGCAAACTGAAAAAAGGTTGCGCAAAAATAATTTTTTGAATTTCTCCGTCAATTTCGCCCCAAATTTTACAAAATTTAATATCTAGGCATAATTTGAGTTGTAGAATCGAAATATGGAAAAAACGTGGTATGTTATATTAGATAAAGTTCGATATTTGTGTCAAAATACCTATGTTAGGACAATGCTATATATTGTTGCGTTATACGGGTTCGTGGATTTGAGAGTATCCGATGAAAACACGATGCAGAACAATAAAAAGCACAATTTATTTACAAGAATCACTATTTACAGCACAGTTCCAAAATTACCTTTAAAAGCGTCGAAAATCTACAATAAATACGCTGAAACAATCAGCAACACAGCTTCAGGCTGTAACTGTAAAGGTAGCTTCACGGCAACACTAAACTTACAATAAACACCGTGGAACAATCACCAATACACTGTCAAGCTATACTGTAAAGGTAGCTTCACGGCAAAGCACTATCTCGATCGCTTTCCGTTCACAAAACTCTCGCGTAGCTTAGCACTCACAGTAAGCAGCGATTCTCACAACAACGGCTCTCAGAAACGCAGGGGTTTATACAGCTTTTCCTTAGGTTTCACAGGTTTCGAGAAATATCTCGACAGGAAGTTATTCTAGAAGCTTCCCGATTGGACCATGGGATATCGCCAATTTGGTCTCCAAATGGGCGATAAAGTCGCCAATCTGGCAACCCTACTACGCACTATTTTATGGCACCCCTAGTGCTATGCCGGAAAGCTTACATACAGGCGCAACCGCCGAATTTTTCGGAACAATATAAATCTAATATATATCCTAAATCGCGCTTTTGAGACGTGAGAAACGCAAGTTGAATTTCAGTTGTTGAACAGTCGGCCCAGTAGAATGGAACACATAGAACTGCCCTTCCCCCCCGCAGTGTACAAGTTAAACAGTCACTTTGTGTTATTATATGTGTTTTACCCCTGGACAGACAACCGTCAACGTTTAACCGTTTTATGAAGCTAAGTTGTAGAAGTAAGAGAATCTACATACTATATGATGCTTATAATGTAAATGGTCCCAGTGCGATCTTTAACGTAAATGTGCCTAAGAGTAGTAATTATTAAGTTGCCTTGCTTGCTTTCATTACTTAAGTCTGCTATCAAAATGTAAACCGTATGGAACTTCTACCATAATGGACATTATTGAACTGACATAATATGAAAAAAGCAAAGTATTCGACAAGGATAGTGCCTCATGCACAACCCTGGTGATTTCACCATTCCAGTCGGAAATACATAAGACTATTCGCACATTTTTTAGACGACTTTGTTTTGCTATAAAAAAATTCACATATTTGGAAATTTTTTTTTAAAAACGTTTTAACTGATTTTTGAAAGTACAAACTATTGTCTGCTACTTAACAATTTTGTTTTCATGCAAAATGGTGCTTTTAAAGTAGCAATGGAATGGAAGGCTATGTTTGTGCTCTTTCCGAAGAAAAGTTTTACTCTTTAGTTACTAAAAAAGGCTATGAAAGCCATGATAATTTGTTATCTAAAGCAATGATAGATAATATCGTCAATAAAAAAGGGAAATTTAGCTTCAAGGAGAAAAACTGTTCAAATTACATGTCCATTTTAAAAAGGGAATGTTTGGAATGATGCAAAGGTAAGAACTTTAATGTTAAGAGACAATCTGCGAGGTCAAAGAACTGTTACATAATTATTAAAATGCTCAGTGTTAACCGTAAGCAAAGTGATTAATGTTGATTTGAATCTTGAAAGGGCGAAGAAACGCAATGTGCATCGTCTTTCTCCACGATATACTACGAAAAGCAGAACATTCTACAGAATTCTCTATGAGAAACAATTATTCGGACAAAAACGGAAAAATAATGTCACAATAGATGAATCTTGGGTATATTTAATGCCTGTAATGTAAAAGGAGATTCATTCATTTGTTTTGCCATTTGAGAAGCTCATTCTAAACGCAAAGCTTAATTTTATATTCATGTATTTTTGGGAGAATACTCCATGAATTTAACTAGCCAAGTAACTACTCAATTTAAAACTGAATCTACATACTGCTAAAAGATAGCATTTGACAATTTTTATGCTTTCAAAATAATATTTTTTATAACCATTTTGAAACTGTAATGATAAAATCTTTTTGGTGTTTTTTCTGAGATATTTGACTATATCCAAGTTTTCAATGGAAATTAATTTTTTTAAATTTAAATTCTATTTATTAACTCAAAGGGGCAATTTGCCCAGAAGGACTATCAATTTCATTTTGGCATTTTGCGTTGATTCACTAAAAGCGTTGTTTCACTTTTCAAATTATTGCTGCCAAATATTATCGCCCTGTATTATATTTAAAGAAATTAAATAATGAAGAATCTGCATAAATATGTGTATGTTTCTCGCATTGTAATAAAACAACGGTACCTAGAGCCATCAAATTTTGAATATTGAACGTTTCCACCCGAACATGGGCATCTGGAAGCCCCAATTTCAAATTTGGAATTCGTTTTGTTATCGTTTTCATATTTTGTATAACTTTTACGAATTTTTGATTGATAAACTCAAAGATTTCAAAGCGAGCAATGGCAATGTTTTACAAAGAAAACATTTTTATCTCCAGCGCGTTAGACTATGTATCGGAAATTCTGAAGATATGCTCATTTTAAAACTATTTTGCGATATTGCTCTTGAACTGAATTTTATGGTTTAACTGCGAAGAACATGGTATTTAATGACTAAAGGTAACACACAAAATGTAAAACAAAAAACGTTTCTTTGGACATAATTTAAAATCTGAAACCTTTCAGATTTTTCTTTTTTTAATTAATTTTTTTCTGTGTGCCATGGCAAAGAATTTTTGTGAAGATATTAAGTCATGTGTTTTCCGCACGTAGAGCAGATATTTTGCAATTTACTCCCATCTCTCAGGGAAACTTTGTAATATAAATTACAATTAATAGTATATTAAAGGAAAAAAATTCTACTTTTTTTTTTCAAGAAGATCTGTTCTTAAGTTCAATGGTTTCAAAAAGGTTAAATGTTAATTTTTAAGCCGGCATATTATTGATGTTAAACAGCAAAAAAGAAAAAATTTATGATATTAAGAATAAAAGTCTAAAGCTTAAATTTACACTAGCCATTTATTTCATCTGCGTTCACTGTATTTTTAATAAACTACACTTTAACCATCGCAGAATGCAAGCTTGAATTTCCCTTAATGTTTAAATTATGTACCTTGGCTCATCCAAATTCTAATCTGTCAGCATTTAGAATACAAAAATTCCAGATTGCTAGCTCTGATAACAAATTTCCTGTCTTTTACTATAAAAGCGAACGAAAAATTTTCTAAAATAAGCGAGAATGAAAAAAAAAATGATGCGAGATTCACATTGCCACCTTTCCCAATCCTAAATTCACATCGCTTTTTCGATATAAATAATTCATTCATTCACATCCAATCATTTCGAGCAATGAAGAGGATCCTTCAGATTGCAAGACACCTCATTTCTAACATCCACCGTAGAGTGGCGCTTCTTCGAGATCAAAGGAAAAGAAAAAGGGAAAAAAAAAAAAAAAGATAGAAAGAAAATATCAGAAATACCTATCAAAAAATAGAAAGGTTCTTATCTATATATCCATCCGCTTCTAAATCGCGGAACTGCTATTAACTGTCTATTGCTGGTGTATTTTACCAGTATAAGATATGTATATGTATAAATGTTGTAGCGAATGCGTTCCAAATTACGTTCACATAAATTTGGGGGCCCTCTAGCGGTATCTCTATTTCCTGTCACAATGGGCCCCAGCTGCAAGCTGCGAGCTATAAACGCCAGAAATAAGCCTAATGATTTTCCAGATGCAGCGGTGTTCGTAAATTGCCTTTGAAGCTGCCACGAGGAGGCGCTTTCTGCGAGGTCCGTAGAAAGAGAAAACAGGGGCGTATCCATCCCCCCTCTTTCTTTTAGATAGATGCTGCCTTTTCTATTTGTTTACTGCGCCCCAGGGAGCGCATATGTCGATTTTGAAACATCTGACTGTAGTTTTTCATTATTTATTTTATTATTCTTTATATTTTTACCAACATGAATGCGGTTGTTTTGAAACAGTTTTTAAAGTTGTGAAATTATTTCCTAGTACGTAACTTTTCGTCCGCAAATGGCTCTCGAAGGAAGCAAATATGAGCAGATACATTTCGTGGCAATTCCTCCGAAACGTACTTTTCTTAATTGGTGCTATAAACCAGAAAGAACTTTCCTGAAAAATAGGCTATTTCAAAATTCAGGCCATTAAATTACCGACAACGGGATTGCAATGGGCAGAAAAGCATGTTTCCTTAAATATGCTGCCGAAACTACCTGGAGATTTGCTGTTAAACAACTCTTAAATGGTAATCTATCTTGTAAAGGTATAAAGCCTTTTATGAATATAGAGAAAAGAACAAAAAAGGTAGAAAGGCTTTCAGAATTTATATGATAGAATACTACAGACTGTTAAACTAAGATGGCCAAATCCATATTCTGCCAGAAGCAGTAACTTGATGATATTCGATTTAAATAATATTCTTTATAGTCAGTTTTTCTCCGGCATTGCAAAAGCTCGTTTACTGTGAGTGCTGCGAAGTTTAAGGAAAATAGTAATAATAATAATAAGGGAAAGAAGACCCTTACGGTTCTGTACCAAGTACATAATATATGGTGTTAGAAATATTTTTTATTAATTGCTATAATATTGTTACGAATTTTAACATAGATAGATGGTTTTAGTGCAATTATATCTCGAATTGTTGTATTTTTCTGTATGATATAACATGAAAATCTAAAGACGATATTATGTCGGAAAAGTAAGAATACAGGGGCAACTCTATTTAACGTTGAGTAAATGGTTATCGAGCTAAATTAGCGGGGTATTGCCAAGCTGGTAAAGTGACTAACCTTTGTCGCCAAATTTGGCGACCATTTGCGACATTTTGCGACATTTTTGACATGCGAGAAACATGCATACATTTATGCAGATTTTTCATTTTTAGTCCAAAGGGATTTAGTCCCGAAGGACTATTACTTTCGTTTTGCGAGTTTGCGTCGATTCACTCTGAATGCCCGTTTCACTTTTCAAATTGTTGCCACTAAATGTTATCGCTCTGCATTAAATTTTAAAAAATGAAAAATCTGCATAAACGTATGCATGTTTCTCGCATTGTGATAAAACCTAGAGCCATCGAATTTTGAATGACGTAATCCTACTGCGAATATGGGCATCTGGAAGCCCTAATTTTGAATTTGAAATTTGCTTTATTATCGATTTTATGTTTTGTAACATTTCGACGAATTTCTGATTAACAAACTAAATGATTTCAAAGCGAGCAATGGCAACACTGTACGAAAAAAAAAAACATTTTTATCTCCAGCGCACGAGACTTACGGAAATTCTAAAGATATGTTCATTTTAAAATGATTTTGCGATATTGATTTTGAACTGAATTTTATGGTTTGAGTACGTAGTACATGATATTTAATAAAAAAGGTAGCACACGAAACGTTAAAAAAGCGCGCCTTTGGACGTAATTTAAAATCTGAAATCTTTCAGATTTTTTTTTTTAAATTTAATGCAGAGCGATAACATTTAGTGGCAACAATTTGAAAAGTGAAACGGGCATTCAGAGTGAATCGACGCAAAATCGCAAAACGAAAGTAATAGTCCTTCGGGACTAAATCCCTTTGGACTAAAAAAAACTGAAAACTTTCAAATTTTAAATTACGTCCAAAGGCTTTGTTTTTTAAACATTTTGTGGGTTATCTTTATTTATTAAGTATCACGTTCCTCGCACTTAAACCATAAAATTCAATTAAAGGGAAATATCGCAAAATAATTTTAAATTCAGTATATCTTTAGAATTCCGGACACACAAATTCACGCGCTGAAGATAAAAATGTTTTTCTGTACAACGTTGCCATTGCTCGCTTTGAAATCTTTGAGTCTGTTACTCAAAAATTTGTTAACGTCTTACAAATTATGAAATCGATAATAAAACAAATTCCAGTTTCAAATTTGGGCTTCCAGATGCCCATATTCGGAGTAGGATTAAGTCATTCAAAATTGGATGGCTCTAAGTACCGTTGTTTTATAACAATGCGAGAAACATACATACATTTATGCAGATTCTTAATTATTTAATTTCTTTAAATATAACACAGGGCCTTAGTATTCCGTGGCAACAATTTGAAAAGTGAAACTGACATTCAGAATGATTCAACGCAGAATCGCAAAACGAAAACAATAGTCTTTCAGGGACAAAGCTCCTTTGGACTAAAAACGAAAAATCTTCATAACGGTGCCACATAAGAGTTGTAGAGTGTTGTAAGTATAGTAGAGACGTGTGTTGTAGAGAAGTGTTGTAGAGACGTTAGGCATTTTTTGAAAGCAGGAGAGATGAAAAATGAGCAACGCCCACACCGGGACTCGAACAACGTACCTCTCTATACGGGTCGAGCATGCTGACCACTACACCACGAATGCATGCTAAGAAGCTGGAAGAAATACCTTATATACTGTCCTCTGTAAAGGGCGACTGGGGATTGTGGGACCCATTCGCCAAATCCTCGTGGTGAAGAATAATGACCCACCACCTTTGAAGCAGGAGTCATGAAAAATGAGCAATGCCCTCAGCGGGACTCGAACTTCGGACTTCTCGAATACCCGTCGAGAATGTTGACTACTACACTACGAAGGCATGTTAAGAAGGCGGGAGAAATGCCTTACAGGGTGATTAATTGAAGATTAGTTTGTCGCTTGGAAGTGATCTTCGACATTCTTATGCCAATCTGGTGTTTTCCTTAAAGGTGAGTATCTGCGTTCCGTTATAGAAATAGCCAGCTCTACTAGCTGGAAATGCAGATTTCAAACGCTGAATAAACTAGAACAGGAATTCCTAAAACATGAGTTGCGTTGTGATTTTTTTTTTTTTTTTTTTTTTTTTTTTTTTTGATGTAAGATATTTCAGTATTTTTTGTTTTGCTTTACAGTTATCTACATTGATTAAAATTTCAGAGCTTGAAAAATTGTAGAAAGACTTCGCAAAGATTTTTTAACGACAAAAATTGATGTGTACGGTACAAGTGTCTACTCTTAAAGTTTAAATTTGAATACCATAGAGTTTAGCAACGCTGAAAGTTTTAATTTGCACTTTACTTCCCCTCCCCAGTAGTTGGATCCTACCATATTTAATTTCATTTATGTGTTAATTAACCGAGTATAAGAACACTGTTTTTTTTTTGCTTTAAAATGTCTTTTTGGAAATAAGGTCCATCTTCTACTCGCGACCAATTACTTAAAATATCTGAGGTAGACACCACATGACTTCCTTGTATGGCGTACCCATGGACTTTTATTTAGCCTTTTTCCTGTTGATTATTCAAGACTAACTCCTCGCTTGTCTCACACTCTTTGTGTGCGCCGCGGCCAAAACGTTTAGCAAAAACTCAGTTCAAAGCAAATAAAATAATTCTATCTCACAGCGAAATCGCTACAATCAATAACAGCATTAAACAAACAGTAGTTCGCTTTTTACAGCTACAACTAACTACAACTGAGATGAGGTGTTTAAATTCCGATTTTATAAACTTTTTAATTACCACTAGAACAATCTCGATTTTTCTAGATTTTTCTGGATGGCAACAGAAATTACGAGACATTTATTTATTAAACATTAAATGCATGCGCTCTTTTATTTTTATTTTTTCGACGTAACTTTCTCTTCAAAAATCGTCTGCGTTGCACGGGAAAATAAGCCAACTTTAATTACACTTCTAAATAAACAGCCAAATAAATATGAAATCCGTAACAATATTGTTGCCATTAAGAAAATGTTTGGTGTTTAATTTAATAAAAATATGTTAAACGCCCGGTGCAGCCTTGTGGGGCTCCAGGGAGCTATTGCTGTTTAGTTAGAGGAGGACGTGGGACACATGCCTTTTTACCTCTGTTAGACACCAAGCGTCCCGTCCTCCGTAACCTACCTGCCTACCTACTAATGCATGCTTGTTTAATAAAAACAGAGTATGAATTCACAGATTCAGACCATTTTTCAGTACACAACGTCTAGCAAAGAGTTTTCGTATATTTACGCAAGTTTAATTAAAAGCATGAATATAGATTTTCTACTTAAAATTTGCCCAATAATGACGTCATGTAGATCGTCTATACAGCTGAAGTATAATGAGATTTTGAGTTTCCATATGGAACTAAATTGAGAAGAGAAATGATTTTTTCCTGTAGTTAAAGTATTCAAAAAACTAGAACGAGTTTTCAGCTTGTTATATCTTTTTTATCCTTTCAAAACTTTTGATTCCGAGTATCAAGTAAATTATAATTACGGTCACATTCGTCAGGAGGAATTCCTGATTTAGAAAGAAGTATTTCAGAATTTTATTTCCGTTATTATTAAGGGAAACGAAATAGGAATGTGAAAGGGTGGTGTGGTGTATCGAGAACTTAATCCCAATCGAACTCAGAGCTGACGTGCGCCAAGCAATGCGTAACGCGCGAAGCGTGTCGATCGGTGGAGTTGTGATTGTGTATTTGTAAGTATTTTTATGTATAGTGTGATGTGTCTTGTATATAATAAACTGTCATGTGGATAAATACTGTATTTTGTGCAATAATACCCTTTAGAGAAGTTACCAGGCGGTCGTTTTAAATTTTTGCAGTTTGTTCTAATATGAAATCTCCAGAACAAATTTCAAAATATTGTAATACTACTGCGAACTTTTGTTACATTTGCTGCAAGTGTTACTTCTTCCAAGAAACGTTTTCTGAATAAAAAATCATTTAAGAAGTATTTAAAGATTACAAATGTTGTATTGCATTTAAGAAATCTTTTTATACTATCTACATGACTGCAGCTGGAGAAATCAAGTAGACTTCTAAATTGTCATCAACTGTTTGCAAATAAAAAGACGAGTAGAATAATAATATGATTAAAACGTTAGAATTAAAAATTTTCTTTAAAAATAAATTTCGAGTTTTAATTTATTTCCCTTACATTTTGGCACTTTTTGAAATATTTGCTTGTATACCAGGACGGGCAGCAAATTCGAAGACACTCTCAGGCCACAATTTCAGAGACAGCCCCGGACGACAAAAGCTCTAATTAAGCCACTGAAAATTTGTATATCCGGCACAACTAGCAGCAGCCGCCCCAATGGTCAAAATACTACCTGTTTCAGCCCACTCATCTAGCAATGGTGTGAGTAAGGGAAAGCCTGTATAAATGCACAAAAATTCTCAGCTGTTGATTATCAGAAGAACCAACAGAAATCGTATAATCAAGAGAAATTTGTTTCATTTTAATGAACCAGTTCCAGTTGTGAAACATACAAAATACTTTGGAGTTTACATGAGTGATCGACTCGCTAGGAGTGAACACATAAAATATATATATAAAAAAGTTTTCAGATTTTATATTACGCACAAATGGGCGTTTTTTTCATTAACTGACATATATACATTTCGAGAGCATTTGTGCTAACGCCACATTGGACTAAAAACATTTAAAAACAGCATATTTTTAGAATTTGCGATAGACAATCTCGCGCTCTACAGACAAAAATGTTTTATTCCTTACAATGTTGCCACTGCTCAGTTTGAAATTGCTGAATTTTTAATAAAAAATTCGTTAAAAGTTTACCAAATATGAAATAGACAATGAAAGAAATTCCAAATTCCAAACTCGGGCTTCCAGGTGCGCATGTGCGGGTGGAGGACTATGCTATTCAAAATTTGATGATTCTAGTACAGTTGCTTTTTCACAATGCGAGAAAAACATACATGCATTTCATATAGATTTTTCATTATTTAGTTTTTTAAATGCAATTCAGGGCGGTAATGTTTGGTGGCAACAGTTTGAAAAATGATACAACCATTTATAACGATTCCAGTTACAATACCGTTTCGAGAATAATACCCCTTCTGGGTTAATAAAGTTTTGTGTATCATTCATTTATTGCTTTCCATAACAGGGAAATACTCAAGGCTTGATCTTACCAAAAAGCGTCTTATTTACCTCGCTACAGTCAGACATGTTCTTCGCCTCCCCACAGTAGACAAGCGCAAGTAAGAACATCTACGAACTGCAGAGTGTATAGACGAAACGTCTAAGGATTATGACCAATGTACATTACTATGTGCAAAATGATTTACTGCATGAAGATCTCAAGATGGAGCTTCCAGATAGTTATCTGGAAAGGTAAATGAAAAAATCTTCAGAAAAGCGAGAGAATGCGCCACTCTTAACCAATTCATAATGTTTCATTACGAGAACCTCAATGAAGATAGACATATAAGACCTCTTGCAGCATTTATGCTCGATGACAACTTTCCTACCTAAAAAATCGCTAGACTTGTACTTACGTGTAGAGCATTTAAAATTTATTTTTCCGTATTAATCTTTTTAATAATCTATGACTATCCTGCAAACACGTGAAGTTACTTCATACCATGAAACAGCAACCTACGAACACAGTAAGGACGGCTATTTAGCAGTGAAAGAACGCGGAGTTAGTAGCTTAGTAAGTCTGAACGTGAACTTTCCGCACGAGCACTGGGATCGAGAGTTTTGAACCCTGGATTTCACATACGTAATTCTCGCCTCTCCCCACATGAAATTATGAACTGCACATGCTATAAATAATTCAAAATTTAACTTCGTCATTCTCGCATATTTTGTTATTTTATTTTATTTATATTTTGTTCTGCATACAATGCATGTCATTTCAGGACCACTGCATAACCAATCAGGCGGCTGGCAGGTGCACATGTGACAACTGTCACTCTCTTCTTACCTCCATTTCTTCTCCTTACCCTATACGGGACTACAGTTGAGGAGTTATTATCGTCATGATAAGTGCATAAGGACACCATTTTATAGAGTTGGAATACGTCGTATTTGTGCACACAATAAACGCTGTTTAAAGTGGAACCTGGAACCTGTGGTAGCACAGTCCATATTCTTCTCCGAGTAGGAAGAAGGCCATGATACTCATCAAGCAGATCAGAGATGAATCATCTTTTCTATCCAACGTTTTTTGACCATTGGTCTTATAACTACCACAAGATGTGCGGACGTTTAGCGCTAACGTTTTCAGCATATTTTCTTGCTTAACGTTGACTTTGCCAGTACTGACAGCAATGCCTGATCATTCCTGTGTATCTAAAGTGTAATTCTAATTATGTTGGATTTGAGCATTACGCGAGTGTACACAAATTTTCAAAGGATGCTGCAAAAAGCAGTTTGATGCTATAAGATACCTCGCATGAATTTCGTTCCATCTAAAAGGTTTTCGCGAATATATGAAAGTGCGAGATGATGTATTCACAGATAAATATGCAGCGTTTTTAAGAAATTCAGGGAAACGTCCAACGTTAAAACGCTATGCATATGCCGTTAAGGCTGTCCAACATATATGACTGAAGACCCATCGGCAGTTAGGAAAAGCAGAACAATGAAATTAACGTTAAAAGAGAAAGAAGTATTCATACTTTTCTCTGCAAACGACGAAATTAATGGACTTGATAAATTAATAATGAATCATCAAAATTAGAGAAACTGTGAAGAGAAATACATAATTTATGGTCTGTAAAAGTTCTGATGAAATGTTTTTTACATTTTATGTTTTTATCCAGTTCTACGCATTTAAAACTGCTTAAAAATAGGTAGAGAAATGAATGCTGAAATATTTTCCAGCAAGAGCCAGTTCATTTGGATAAGTAAAGCCCACATTGAATGAAATGCCAAAGGTCACGCTGTGAAGTGAATTTCAGAATGCTTTAATTGTCTTAATGCTATAACATGCAATTGTGCATATTCCTTTTTGGTTGCCATTGGCTGCTCCAGTTGTATAGAAATATTTATATTTATATATATATATATATATATATAACAATCCCAATCCCTAGCTGGCTGAGCTCTGTTTTTTTTTGTTCTTATATGTTGGTAAATTGAGCATTTTTTTGTTTCAAAATGATTGAATTATGTAGTTTTTATGTTCCGGTTAAAGTTTTTATGGCTTTACTTAATCTGCGTGCAATAGCTGTAGAATTAGTAACAATTTAAAGGTGGCGAGTTAAGCCTAACGAACCGCCATTTGTGTACATTATGGAACTCAGTAGAATAGTGAAAGTAAGTCAGTTTCTGCACCTTCAATGTCATTTTGTGGAGTGAGATCAAAAGTAAACTTTTCAGTTTTGTGCACCGAAAAATCCGTCTTCTTCCCTTCTGGCCGAATAGCTTATTTTTGTGGAGAAACTCTAATTGCAAAAATTGTTGTTTTAACTGTATATAGTGTTTTATATTTTTCTGTATTTTGCAATTTTTAATAAAGATGTTTTGAGTTTTTATGTATTTTTGCTTTGCCGTTAAGTGAGAACTGAATGAATTGAATGAGAAATATATGTATTATGCTATTCGAGGAAATAAGTTTAAATGAAATGCAGCAAAAATGCGTATAAAGGGCGATACAAAGAAGTAGTGTGGTGTATACATCAGAATTTTATTAATATTTTTAAGCGATAATTTTAAAATCCTTCTTTCACTGTCGAATCTGGAACACAAAAGAAGCACATGTTCAACATTTTCCTCGCCAACCGACGCTGCAATCACAGATGTCTCTGGTCCCAGCTTAAATCTGCACAGATAACTTTTAAAGTTTCCATGGCCAGTAAGGAACTGGGTTATTTTATAACTTGTAAAAAAATGATGATATGACAATCTCATTTTGATAGAAGGGAAACATATCTTAATTAAGCTCTCTTTAGTTAAACTAATGTTTTCTTGATTCCTTGACTCTACAATTCTTTCATTCACGACCTTCTTATAAAAGAATTTAGGGATATTGACAAAAATGGCAATTTAGCGCTTGGTGGTAGTTTTTGCAGAAAAATCGGTTCGTTCATATCCAACAGCACCCGTATATCCGCGAACAAAGGTAAAAGCAACCGAAATGTTTTTAGGTTAGCAAGTTGTCTTTGAATCTCGACAACTATGTTATTAGAAGAAAAAACACATTTTAGGCTCACCAAGGACGAAAAGAAATCGGTAGAAACGAGATAATCTAAAACAGCACTATTTTGTTCAGTGATCCATTTGGTGGTAAAATTTAAGCACAAAAGTTCAGCTACGGAAACCATGCATTAATTTCGAATTTTATACTCGAATTCTAGACCATCTCTGAAGACAACAAATGCGAAACCAAATTTGCCATCAACTTTGTATCAGTATAGCCCAGTGATGGCGAACCTACGGCACACGCGCCACAGTCGACACGCAGAGCCTCATCAGCTGGCACGCAACTAAAATATTACTTCCTTGATCAATAATCACAACAATAAAATGATACTATGTAATTTAAATAAGTGTTTTAATCTGTTCTTGGACTTTTCACTTATTGCATAATGCCACTGGCATAGAGCCTAAGCCTAGATGTAAGATTTTCATATATCGCCATAGAAATGATATACATAGTTAGTGACCCAACTTATGACGTTTCAATTTTTTATCCAATCATATTACTTGTTACATGACAAAGAATACGCGAAAGTTGAAGCAACTAATGTTTGCTAAATGAATTGAAATTTATTGCAGACTGCCTTTGAGTTTTAATACATTCATTGCTATATAGATTCCAGGTTTCAGATCTAAGCATTCTGAGGTAACCATGAATAATTCTAATTTAATATTTAAACGGAATGGCAAACGGCCATTCCATTTTGGGCTCTCGGCCCGAAAAAGGTTTGCCACCACCGTATAGACGATGATTTTTGCAGCGATGTTTTCGCAGGTAACTTATCGTATTAATTTTTTTGTGTGCATGTGTGTCTATTAATAAAAACATTCTTCTTAAAATATATTAAAATGAACAAAATTCGTCTTTGGAAGCTTCCTGAAAATTTGAGCCTGGAAGAAAATTAAATATGAAATTAGAAACTTTGTCAGGACTGAGTATTTGGTGCATATTCTTGGTAAACATCTTCGTGAACGTGAAGACCTGATCTGGAACAGGGAGCTGAATGCAGGTATGTTCTGTGGTAGAATATTGTGATTAAGTGGTAGAAGAACTGCACTTTAAAAAATCCTCTTTTATTAAACCACAATTATTTACAACCACTTCATAACTCGGGAGGAATACAGAAAATAAAGACCGCACTGGGGTCTAAAATGAACAATCAAATTAACTTAAGCTAAATAGAAATTAAGTAGTCGTTGCTCACAGAGCTATGAACGCGAGGTTGGCCTCTAAACTAAATGGTTCATGGCAAGATTTAACTAATACTGACGCACTTAGAATTACTTCAATGAGCAATAACGTAGCAGTGCTACGGCTTAGAATTTAAGTACTAGCTGGTCAGGCGAACGTTGAATAGAGTAACAGTGGTCTGAGACTAAAAGCTCTCTTACACTGAAAGGTTTCTACCTTTCGTTTAAATACTACTTGGCTCCATTTCAAATTAGCATAATGATGAAACGCGCGTTTATTCTAACGGGAAGTTGAAATGAGAAGGGATAGACAGAGCCAAATTAAAATAAAACTTTGTTAGTTTAACTAAAACGTTACAACTTCTGTTCATTTTAATCCATTTTATGAAGAATTCATTAACACACAAAAAACTAAAAAATTTTAATACAAACAGGTTTTATTAAATTTCATTTATTAGAAATTAATAAAGTATACTCTAATGAATCCTATGACAAAATTTATTATCAGAAACTGAAATTTCTAATTGTTTTTTAGAATTACTTGATATTTTTTGTTTTTAATGTAACAGTTCTTATACTAACTTCTGTAACCTTATTTAAAATCTTTTAATATTTCAGTTTAACAATAATTTATCATCATCTGTTGATCTGTTGTTCCTTAAATATTTGATGTAACTTACTTAAAATCGAATAAATGTTGCTATTCAATAAACTGATATAAATCTTCTCCTAAAAGTTTAAACTAAGTTCTCATGAGACTCATTCTACCTGTAAATTTTAGCTCAATAGAAATCTACAGGAAAAAACACTTTTGCACGGAACTGATTCATGCAGGGCGAGAAATCTTTAAATAACATTCACTAAGTTCTATCGAATTAGCGAAGAATTTCAGAAGCCTTACTTGTTCCATGATACCGTACCTAGCATAAACTCTGCATTTAAATCTCATTCTAAGTTCTAAGAAGATCGCTAATTAAAGACATTTGTTGACTTAAAAATTAAATTTTATTACTCTCTAATTCTAGAAACGTATGGAGAAACTGTGCTATACCTTTCTACGAATTAATCCCAGTTGGAAATAAATTGCAAGCTTTGAATTCCTGCATTCAGACGCAAAAGGAAGGAAAATTAGGAATCACTAGAGACTTGGGATTATAGAATCGCTCCCGTGATTTAATAGAATTGCTCTGGAGTATTTGCAAAGCATACGCTTATGTGATTGCGAAGCTTTGTGCATGTGATATTGCGACTTGTCTTCTTTTAGACAGAGATTTGAAACGAATTATTTTATTTGTATAAACATGGTTTTGAAACAGATTGCTTGCAAAGGAAATACTCTTTTCTTCGTGCTAGTTAATTTGAATACTGTTTCAATATAATTTAAATTTAATTAAATTTAATGTCGAATAAATTTTTAATTTAATGTCATATAAAACTTAAGCCTCGCACCAGTGGATTTGTTAAGGTTTTTTACGCTCTCACTGAGCATCTCAGTTACCAGTTTAGTCTTGGACTAATTCGTGCTAACACATTTTTTTTCTCTTTTTAGCTTTATCATTAAGCATCCCTTTTTTCGCAAAATTCAAAAACAAATCCACAGAATATTTAAAAACAGCATACCTTTAGAATTCCCGATAGAGTGTTAGAAGTGGCCATGCATTTCTTTTGTATTCGCTATATTATTTCTTCGAAAACTAGTTGCTCAGGTGGTCGGCCGCTTAAAAGATTTATCACAAAAAAGAAAAAAAATCTGTAATGATTTTAATGAATCCAGCGAGTATCATTTCATCAAATTAAGAAGTAGTAAAAATATTTTTAAGAACTGCGTTTATTGCTTTTCAGTCACGTGGTTTGCTACTCAGTAACAGAAAGATTAAATCTGAAAGTTGAATACCTTAAAGCTTTACTAAATGGCAATATGGGTGTAGGGAGATAATAGAATAGTTCCGTTAGAGGCAACATTGCCTTCAAACAGCTGATTTGGTGGATCAAATTGAAAGATATATTACATTACATCCGTCGTTTTACCATAATGCAGGGAGAATACATACATACATATAGATTCTTCACAATCTGTTTTTTGCATAATACATGGCAATAACATTTTGTGGCAACAATCTGAAAAGTTATTCGAACACAAAAGTGATACGGAAAAAATGCGTTTCGAGATCAGCAGCAACTCTTATGATAAAAAGGTAACAGAATAAGATTTCTCAACAAATTAAAAATTTTTTACTACATATTTGTCAAAACATACATAAACAGTTGTAGAGACTTTAGGTTATTTTCCAAGCAGGAGGTATGAAAAATGCGCCGTACCTTCGCCGGAACGCGAACCTGGCCCTCTCGAATATCCGCCGAGTGTGCTAACCATTCCACCATGAAGGCATGCTGAAAGGAGGGAGAAAATGCCTTATTCAGTAAAAATAACGACATAAAGAAAATTCAAATTGATACTAATTTTCTGTCTGAAATCTAAAGGAAATTTATACAAGAAATTTGTTGGTTGCACTTAAATCAAACGTATTGATATAAATATTTAATTTATTATAACAGTCATCTTATACTGAATTAACTACTAAATAATTTAAGCTAAAACAAGTTACGAAAACTTCCCAAGAAGGACACGAATCTTGACAATAAATAATGGCAGCCTATTCTCTTTCGTTTATTTACTAAATTTTTTCTGTAACGCATACAATAAAAGTATATATTTTCACTTAAATAATTATAAATTCTTATTACGTCTTTCAGCTTCATGACGTTTCGTTTTTGAAAAGACTTTGTAACTTTGGAGAAAAATTACTTGAAAGTTTTCTTCATCATGAACTACAGATCCTCATAAGAAACTTGGTTCCTTCGTTTGAGTTATTAATTTTCAACTACGGCGAAAACTATTCGCATATAAATGTATTCCCACAAAAAGCGATTATCCTTATTGCAAAAATTTGTAGCTGAAATATTTATCTTTACACAAGTAAGAATAAAAATTGACCAAATATGTATTTTTGAAAGTAATCTTTGAATAAGTTTTCTAAATATACATTATCAGATCTTTGAATAAGATTTAATCAAATATACACTCTTAGACGAAAATAATAATAATAATAATAATAATAATAATAATAAAAACGACGCACCACGAAGCACTCAGAAGATATAAAGCAAATTGGACACAAATTGATATGCATACAGGTTTCGAAAGAAAATGCAAAATTTTACAGTTTGGCTGCCAATGAATGAACGATTGACGCTACAGCGCACCTGATCTGGGCAACTGGTAGGATATTTAAGAGGAGAAATTACGATTCCAGGTCATAAATTCTTCATGAATTTCATTCCGTGTACTTTGGTAGACAGTAACTGTGCCTCGCATACAGGTGCCCGAACGATATGCGCAGATGCCAGAATTTGAGAGAGGTCGTGTAGTTGGACTCAAAGAAGGCGGTTGGTCTTATCGGCGAATAGTTCGACATTTGAGCAGGAGGGATGCCATATTAAACGATGTTGACAGAAATTGATGAATCATGGCCGCACACAGTGTCAAGAAGGAAGCGGTAGGCCTAGAGAAACGAGAGAACGTGAAGACCGAGCAATCGTCAGAGCGGCACTCACAGCCCCAGATGCATCATTATCATCGATTGTACTTGTAACTAGTGCTTCAGTGATCGCAAGGACCATTCATAGATGGCTCACAGAAAGGAGGCTGATGTCACGCCGCCCCTTGCACCGAGTACCATTGACCTCTGTACAACGTCAAGCCCGTTTGCAGTGGTGTCGGGCTCATTCGCACTGGAATGTCACTGACTAGAGTAGAATAGCTTTGAGTGATGAGCCCCGTTTTGAACTGAACCCCGATGACCAGCGAAGGCGAGTCTGGAGACGCCCCGGACAGCGGTGTGATACCAACCTGACTTTCTTCCGGCAGACAGACCAACAACCAGGAGTGATGGTCTGGGGTGCCATTTCATTTCATAGTAGGACCCCTTTGGTTGTCATCCGTCACAACCTTACAGCATAGCGGTACGTCGATGAAGTTCTAACGCCCGTTGTGTTGCCCTTCATGTCACACCATCCTGGGCTTATATTTCAGCAAGATAATACCCGCCCCCACACTGTACATGTTTCTACTGCTTGCCGAATATTACCTTGGCCAGCATGGTAGCCGGATCTCTCTCCTATTGAGCACGTTTGGAGCATTATGGGCAGGGCCCTCCAACCAGCTCGGTATTTTGATGATCTAACGCAACAATTGGAGAGAATTTGGCACGATATCCCTCAGGAGGACATCCTCAACCTCTATCAATCGATGTCAAGCCGAATAACTGCTTGCGTAAGGGCCAGAGGTGGGCAAACGAGTTACTGACTTTTTCACTTTGTGAAGCTCTATAGCTTCAATAAATCATCCAATTTTTCTCAAACTGTAATCATTTGTTTTTCTGTACATGTACATCACTTCTACCGATTTTCGTCCCATTCGGATAACTCCTTCTTGATGCGTCGTTTTTTTTTGTCTAAGAGTGTGTATATACATATAGTGTAAATTAATAAAAAGCAGCTATATATTTTCTGGGGTGTTACTCACGTTCGTTTTTAGTAATGAAAATAATGTACAATTAGACTTAAAGACATTAAAACTGTAAAATGTTTCTTAATTTTGATAAGAATCATATTAATGTTAATTATTATCTTATGGGAAATGTATTTGCTAATGAGCCTACGGGAAATGCATTCGTTTTTTGGTAAAGAAAATACGAGTAATGTAAAATTGGACCTTAAGACATCGATGCTGAAAAATGTTTCTCCACATTGTGATAAGAATCAAATTAATACTAATTATAGCTGCCCAAGCGGAATAGTAGTTTGCGACGCTGATTGCTGTACCGAAGGGCCCAGATTCGAATCCTGGAGAAGGCATGTATGTTAGTAAATGTATAGTGTCTTTGCGGCATAAGGGCACTTTAAATATGCGACGAGCCGAAAGTCCTCTCGAGAGGTTAATGATAGGAAAAGATGGGTGGGAGTCTCTTTGGACCCGTTCTCCCGGGGTGATCTCCATCCAAATTGGAGGCAGAACTGAGCAAAGTCGTAGTGTCACCTGAATAGTGGCTCTAGCCAAAAGACAGGCGCAATCTTGCATTCCTTGCCACGATGAATTTCGTGAGCTTGTTCTGATGTTACTGCCAAACAAGTGAGGTAAGTCACTACAGCAACAACAACAATACTAAATATCTTACGGGAAATGTATTCGTTAATTATCTTACGATAAATTTACTCGCTAATTATCTTACGGGAAATGTATTAATCTTTGGTAAAGAAAATAATCTAAAATTGGACTTTAAGACATCAAAACTGTAAACCTTTTCTCCAAATTATAATAAGAATCGCATTAATGTTAATTATCTTACGGGAAACGTATTCGCAGTTAACGTAAAATTGCTTCGGAGACCTTACGCGGACCGCAGGCCATCAATTTGAGACCGCTGTAAAGGATATTCGATAAAGGTGTTTACAGGGTTTATTTCCTTAAATGTTGATCCTAAAAATGGATTTCAAAGTATAAAATTTCTCAAAACGAGGTTGAGAATTTTATGAAAATATATTCAATACAAGCATAGAAGGTTTTGTATATATATATAAAAAAAAGTATTACCTATGCGATTTCATGTTCAAGAATAATTTATGAAAAACACCTGTACTAAGTTTCATAAATAGAATAAAAAATGTCGATAACGTATGAACAAAATTTGGGGAAAAGTTAAGAAGTTATCCATTTAGATAATTTTTAAATACATCTCGATTAAAATCCTAGACATAAACAGGTTCAAGTTGAAGAGCAGCGAGCACCCACTGGTTAACCACTGGCAATATGGGTACTGTCCAATTGCAATATTTATCTTTGTTTGAACAATATGTTTGAGGAATTTCGACAGATTTACAATTTTACATAGAGTTACAATATGACTGTCACAGATGGTGCTATGTTGTTAAACATATAACAACACTTTTACATACGTGTATAATAAATGTGTTATATGATTATATACATACATGCGGAGAGCATTTCGTACGTGTGCGTGCAGCGAATACATATCGAGTACATGTAGAGAGTATTTAATATGTGAATTATTTTTCAGAAAATTTTAATCTTTCTTTTGTTTTGTTGAAATCAGACAGGTGTTGATTCATCCTTTTTTTTTTTTTTGTCAATTACAGTCTATACTTTCTCAAACTTTTTGTCAAGCAGATCGTTTTGTCAATCTAATTTAAGCTTTTGAATTTCGAGTATGTTCATTACTTGCTCCTCTTGCACTGCACAATTTTTCTCGTTTACGAGCGAGGAGTATGACTGAGAGATCTATAATTCTTAGTTGTTCTGTTTTTAATGCTATTTTGTAGGCACTGACATATATTGGTCTCTGGGAATTTTAAGTGATAGTTTTCTGTTAATGGGCACTTACGACGTAGAGGTTAGGGTCGTCCGTTTCC
>KK121068.1:58433-68549 GCA_000611955.2 Stegodyphus mimosarum
GAGCTGTGTTTCGTTCGTAATAATAAGTGGAAAGGGGCCATGTCCTGACATAAAACAACTGATAAAATGGTTCGTACTGGTTCTGTCTGTATTCATGTGAGGTTTAAGTTGGATAGGTCTCCTACCCTTATCACAATTTTTCCACTCTTCTTCCCATATTTGTTTCGGTAGGCATTTAAGTTGATAATTTAGGTGGGCCTTGGACTAAGATAGAGTGATTATATCTGTTTCTACGTTAGTAGCAGATATTGCTGCTTCATCCACTTCTTCGTTTCCAGACATCCCCACTGATTTAACCCATGAAAATGTAGGATTCGAGATAGCGATATCGCAGATATTTTAGATGATCCGACAATTATATTTAATATTTTTCACAGCTAGAATCGTGGACTGGCTGTTTGCATATATTTGAACTTGAGTTCGTTTCCTTCACAGTATTCTAGAGTCATTTTTATTGCTGATAATTCAGCTTGACAAATGCAATTTTTATTTTCAAGTTTAGCTTTCCGTACTATTTTAACTTCGGAATTAGTATGAATGATGCACTCTCATCCGGCTTCCTCTTCCATTCTATATTGCAAACAGTAAAAAAAAAAAAAAAAAAAAAAAAAAAAAAAAAAAAAAAAAAAAAATCCGATTTTCGAAAATTAACTAAACATTTAATACAAGCTTCACTCAAAAATTTTTTCAGTTCTACGGGATAGCGCAAACAGTAAAATTCCGATATTTTTATTTTGCTCGTTGAACGAAAATATGTGCAAAACATCGATTTTTTTTATTAAAAAATCCTCCCTCATGTTCCCCAACGTATTCCGTGAGCCTTACAGATGTAAGTAAATAATTCAAAGCAGAAGGAGATACAATTCAACAATAAAAACATTATATGTAGAAGGCAAAGGAAAACTATATTACGCAAATATTACTGTAATAAAAATTGTAATATATATCATGAATAATTAAACTATGTTAATATTTCTATAAAAGAAAATAAACCAACTTAATAATAATAAAAATGAAGTAATACTTTATAAGGTAGTTCTCCCGCCCTCTTCGCATGCCTTCGTGGTGTAGTGGTCAGAACGCTCGAAGCGTAACCGAGAGGTTCGTGGTTCGATTCCCGGCGAAGGCGTTGCTCATTTTTCACTTCTTCTGCTTCGAAATAATCTAATGTCTCTACAAGTGGCGCCCGAACTAAAAGGTGGTGGATGATGATTCTCCACCCCCACGATTTGGCGATTGGGGCCGCTAATCACCAGTCGCGCTTTAAAAGGGCGCGTATGTCAGGTATTTCTCCCGCCTTCTTCGCATACCTTCGTGGTGTAGTGGTCAGCCCACTCGACACGTAACCGAGAGGTCAGTGGTTCGATTCCCGGCGAAAGCGTTGCTTATTTTTTTTACTTCTTCTACTTCGAAATAATCTAATGACTCTATAACTTAAAAATAATACTGATACAAAGGAAAAAATGTTACATCAACAATACAGTATATCAGTACATAACGTAATCATACACAGACATTACAAAAAATAATACGACAATACATAAAAGATTAAAGATCCAGTTATATAAATAATAATACTAAAAATTTAAACAACAAATAAAGTCGCGCAAGGAGCTTCCTAAGAAAATCATAGAAGACAGGAGGCTAGTAAATAGAGCGCTGTCCTAAGCCCCTTTTAAATGTACTTCTGGGCACTCGCATACAGCTTGCAATGCAGTAAAATATGTTCTACATCTGCCACAGCATCGCCGCAGGCAAAGTCCAATAGTCACAATACTGAAACGAAGTAAGTAAATTCCCAAATTCCCATGACCGGTCAAAATTTGAGTAAGTGTACAATCTGATTGATAATGGTTACATTTAAGTCGTTGAGAAACACTTGAGAAAAATCTCTTTGTCCACTGGACATTCGAAGAAGCAAGATATTCAGCATTACAAACAATCACAATTTTCTTCCATGCCCCACGCTTGCAATAAAACATAAGGACAGACCAAACGATCGATTAAACATGAAAAAAAAAAAAGTCTAAATCGAATTTTGAAATATCGCTTCAACACATTGCACTGTCATCGACAAACAGTGTGTCTACAAAAGTTGAATTCCATAGCTTATCAGGAAGTAGGTTAAAAATCTATGATAAAATAAGATAATGATCTAACCGCAGTGAAACACGCTGAGTGAACGAAATGAAAACCTTATAAAACTACTTTTATTCTTTTAAAGTATTGCTGATAATATATTAAAGTCCGCTAACTTCGAAACATTATTTGCGTTCAAAAGTCACAATTATTTGCCACTTTTGATATGTTAAGTAACAGCACCATTTATTAACTAACGTACAAAATACTAACAGTAATTCTTATGTAATAGCCAACGCAAGGAAAGTTGTTTGCGTTTAAAAATTCAATAGAAAACACTTGTATCACACAATACCCAGACAAAAACAGTCACCGAGCAAGTAAAAAAGAGCCTTCAAATATTGAAATGACTGCTCTTCTGTATCTTCTTGAAAAGAGCCATTAGTGAGAAAGCAAAAATTCCGGTAGCCAATTTCCGGCCGTTTTGTGGCGGAAGTCGCTCTAAATTAGCGTTCGTTTCTTGGCAACAAGGAATGTCACTATCACTTCGTTAAACATCGATTGAGTCGCAATTACTACCGTATTCGAAACCACGACGCGGTGTTCTTTTTTTTAACCACTACGGCCTGAGCCTCTTTTTTCCCCCGTACTTATCCGCATTTTTTTGCTCCCAGATGGACGAGCTTTGGGAAGTTTTCCAGGAATATTTTCTCAGTTTCGACTGCCGTTTTCTCTTTTTTATGCATTTAAAATAGATATTAAAAATGAAAACGCTTGGCTTGATACATTGTTTGTTTCAATGGTAATCATATCTACAGTTAACTTTACTTTTTTCCTACTGTAAAGTATTTATTTTCAGTGTGGAATGAGAGGATAACTTAAATGCATAAATTTCAGATGGAAACAAACATTGCCATTCATGAAGTTAAGTGTATTATTGCTTATAAGCAAAACCCGGATTTTGTTGATAGACGCAGTTCTTGCATTTTTTGAGTATTTTCCTCTTTTAAAGTAATTTTGGGGCTTTTTAGACCATTTTAAAGCATATTATAATAATTAAACTGAAAAATAATGTAAACCTTGAAATAACACTGCTTCAATTCTTATAAACTCAGTTTTACTAGGGAAGCATGTCTTATTCTTATAAAACTGATCCGTGAACCTCTCTATCACGATAAGCTTTTCCCACAAGGTAAAAGTATCACTTCTTATAATTTTTTCGGTTACAGTCGAAAACATCGCGGTTATTTTAAACCCTTGCTTATTTTAAAGTCTTAGCCAGCAAGACTCTAAAGCCGGAACATACTTTAAACAGAACTGGCGAGAGTAACTAACAGCAAGATGCGGTTCTCAGAAGAAACTGAACTCTAAATATTCAAAAATCTTAAATACACAAAAACGTAATTTGCATTCTGGTGAAGAATACAGAAGGAAGCAGCTCTAATAAAGGCTTTAATCGTAATAATTGATTAATTAAAATAAAATACCTTACAAATTCTTTGTAATATTAATACTGATGTCGATGAGAAATTTAAAGAATCTTTATTTAAGAAATCAGCTGTTTCTTTCCATAAAGGCCGTAATGACCCCCCCCCATAAGCAAATAAATATCAGTATCTCTGAGTGAACTGACGGCTAAGAAAGTTTCGATTGCTAATTTGTCTTTGCTCGTAACATTGTTCAAAATGTGGAAGAGAAGAAAGAGAATCGGAACAAATGAAGTACCTTGAGGGTGCAGTGCAATTGATGGCAAGATAAATACAGAAAAGTCCTGCTCCAAAAATGGTGCATTCATTTCGAATACGGGCCTTAAAATAGTAAACCTCAGATTGGCCTTCAGAAAGAACCTGAGCAACCTTATTATTCATTTTACTGTCATTTGTAAAATAAACTACACGAAATTTTTTTTGCGATTTTTTCTTAATAAATTTGTGAGTTCTGTAGTAGTTGGTTGAGGAATATTGTTAAGGGTAAATTTCCATTTATATTATCTTTCAAAGCATCATTTGTCATTGCCTCGAAAATATTATTCTTGTAATCAATTTTTAAATAAATAGACAGAACACCTTCAAGAAGGTGTAGGTACAAGAAAGGTAGTCTCGTAACTTAATGTTCTGTAATCATTAATAGAATTCTCCGTTGAGTCTTTCTCAGTTTCCTTTTGTTAATAATCTTCGAAAGAACATGCCCTCAAGTACGTAAGCCATACGAAACAAAGGGATACAATGCACTGCTTATGCATTAATTTCTTGATTTCATAGCTTATTCTAAAAGTATTTTTGACAATTTGGTGAAAACAACATTTTATTTTACATTTAGTTGAAAGAAATTCCCAGTGTTTTAAGAAACGATCATAGTTTTCTTTTAATCACCTGAACGTAAGCTTGAGAGAGTCCGCTAAATTAGTGAAAAAATCCAATAAGGCTTGTACTTGTAAAAGAGTACTAAAGAAAAGATTTCCACGGAAAATTACTTACGTTAAGCAAATTATTTGAAAACGTAATTTTAAAACAACAGTGAAGATGACTTAAAAGTCCACTTATTCCAAAGAACAAACCTTATTTTTAACACGAGGTCCTTTAATTTAAAAAACTGTTAAGCAGGTTGTAAAGAATTTTTTCTACCTTACCATGTCCTTTCTAATGTTACTGGATTAGTTGGTTATTGACACATGGTAAAGCACTTGATCTGCCTAAGAGAAGGAATGTCTTCGTGGAGAACTTTCTGAGAGAAACTGGCTCGTATTCACATTACACGAAATTCAATCATGCAGCCAGCTTTTCACCTTAACCTGAACAAACCCAGGCTGAACTTCCAGTATTCTTTCAGAACTTTCAGTCTTAAATACTGGCCCATTGGTGAAGCCGTGATGTAATTGGAATCACGTCACGCTAACAAGTACGATGACCGGAGGTCGAATCCCAGAGAGGAAAACACTGATTTTCTTATATTTCTCGCTCCTAAAGAAACCAAATGATTCTGCTAGGAGCACCTACCAAAATTGCGGTGGACAGTAATTCGAAGCCACTAGGAATTAGCGACGGAATCTAATTCTTCCCTGTCTGCTTTTAAGGGAAGGGAGAATGTGAGAAATTTTCTCTTTCCTTGTCCTGTGCCTTTGTAATGTAAGTAGAAGCATGTCCGGGTGGCAGTCGGAAGGTATATAATTAGAATCCGAGTGAAAATACCACAGATTATTTTATGTTTCGTTCTTTGAAAAATTTAATGATTTTACTAGGTTATAGATATTTACACGCTATATCAGCACCTTTTAGAAATTTTAAGATAAATGACCACAAGGTATTATCGAATATTGCATCATCGTGTAATATATATTTCGTCTGCATTTACTGAAAACGTTTTATTTAATGCTTCTTGATTAAATGTGTTTCAGATCATATGAAAATCCCGTATTTTTCAAGTACGCTTTTGAACTTTTCCTTTAATATTTTTGAACTTTTCCTTTATTTAAATGCGTTTGAATATCGAGAATACCAAACCACTCTTATGATAAAAATGTATTAAATTATACTCCTAGAATCTCTGATTTTATAATATATTCAATTGCAATATGTCTAATACATTTCTGAGTAAAACTTTTTCTACAAACATTTCAGAACAAGAGACCAGAATAAAGTTATAACTGAATTTTTAAGATTAAAATAGGAATTTGCAAGGAGTTAATACTTGAAAATAATTTTATACTTATTTCTTTTTTAAAATGTTAGTAGAATTATCTGAATGATACAGGAAAAGAACGGAATAAAATCAGATTTATAAAATTCCCTTTTAAGTCTGCAGTGTCAGTCTCGAGAAAGATTTTTATCTTTTCAAGAACGATGCAAGAATTTTGCATCAAGAATTATTGTTTCACTTATAGGATATATCCCGAGGAAATTAAGTATGTGTTTGAATCTTCCAAAGCAAATCTCTAATTCTTCCCCGGTTATCATTACATTAATTATTAATATATCATTTTGAGAGCGATATTTAAACTCTAGGAGATATTTTTGCGAAACTTTGTAGATAAATGTTTGTCTTACGCGAAAAATACTCTCTTGGTACTTTCAGAAATGAAAAATCAATACATTTCCACATCTTCGCCTCGACTGGAACGGAACGAATGCGTAATTTCCCAATTCCTTGAAATTCCAAATATTGACATCCCCTCTTTCAAATTCGGAGCCGCTGAACTCCGATGCGAAGGAAAGACTTTAAAAATCTTGTACCTGATTTAAATAACTGAAGTCCGGACATCGGATGGGATCTTGAAACTTCAAATATTTCCGTTAAAATAATAAGTAGATGGCTGAACTAATAATTTAACTAAGCAGGGCTAAATCAATTAATATCTTGATAAAATTTCCTAGGGAAATGTCCCGGGGTTTATAAGACGTAGTGTTTATAAACTCCCAGCTTTTCGAATCTTATAGTAACTAATTGAAATTCATTAAATAAATCCGACATCATGGGGCAAGGGAACAAGTTAAACAGGAGACCTAAAGACAAAGTAAAAATTGTTTGTTTGAAATGAGTTTGCACGGAGGCGTGGTAATTTTCACTTGGTCTTTAATCTCGGCTACAGAGTCGGTCCCTAGGTAGATTTCTACCCAAGTAGTTCTCGCTATCCGTGATTTTACTGAGTCGGGAAGACCGTGTAATTTTCGTAATTATGTTTTATTTACAGTATCTAGAGATTTTCGAGTTAAAAGTATGATTAGGTTAAATACATGTTAAGTCAGGAGTTCTCGTATGTGAATTTGTAAGCCTGATCGATTAATCGATAGTAAGACAACAGTTACTAAAGAACTTATATGATTCACTACGCCATTGTATTACGTAACTAAATTTTGCACAGCCATGTTGCTGTGAAGGAGCCTTTGACATTTAAAGGAGTGAATTATGAATTGTTTCCTGTAATAGGCGCTGCACAGCATATCTTTTACTGAAGATACTACAGTGCAGTTAAAATTCGCTTATTGTTTCATTACGTTAATTCTTCCCAGGATATAAATCCATTTCATTCAAAATTTAAGAATGGGCATACAGTAAATATATACATGTAAGTTAAAAACATACAGTGGCTCCCGAAAGTGTTCGTACACTTATGATTTGCATTGAAATAGGGCTCTATTCATTAATTAAAAGTAAACTTTTTGAATGAGATTTTAATAATAAGACCTATTATCTGTTCGTAACAAAATTAAATGAAATATTTTAAAAATATAGCGAAACTTTATTTTTAAGAAATTAATAATAAAAAAATGACAAGCATTTTATCTCACAAAAGTCTTCGTACACTGAAATATTTTTGGATAAAATCAAAATTAGAATGATCGTTTGCCGCTTTTTTTAATTTTTGCATTGTGGTGGTATTTAAAAAAATCGTTTGCTTTAATTTTTTATTGTTAACTTCATAATATTCTATTTATTATCGGAAAATGGGTTGCAGTCGTAGAGAAATTACAAACAGCGTTCGAAAATTGTTAATTTTTGACCATAGTAGTGGTAAATCAATTCGAAATATCGCTAAATTAGTTCATTTATCACATTCTACAGTGTAGTATGTGATAAAACACTTTAAAGAAGAAAATCGGATTGAAAACAAGGTAAGAAAAGGTCGATCGAGAAAGTTAACTAAAGGTGATAAGAGATTTATTATTAGAAAATTTGTGAAAAACCCACGTTTGAGTGCTGTAAAAGTTTCTGCAGAATTTAATGCAAAGTTTTATACTTCAATTTCACCTGAAATTGTTCGACGAGTTCTCAGAGAAGCTGGATTACATGGGCGTTCTGCTCGTAAAAAAGTTTTGCTAGTGATTAAAACAGAAAGCTTGGGTTTTTCATTCGCAAAATCAAAGATAAATACACCCGAAACGTACTGGAATAATGTCCTATTTGCCGACGACAGCAAATTGAACATTTTTGGTTCCTACGGTCGAATAACTGTATGGAGAAGAAACAATGAGGAACTTCATTCTAAGAACTTAGTTGGAACAGTTAAGCATGGCGGTGGAGGTGTTCTTGTGTGGGGGTGCATGGCAGCATCAGGTCTAGGTAATTTGGTATTTATTAATGGCATAATGAATCATTCTCTTTATTTAAATATTTTAAGAGACAATTAAAAAGTATCAGCCCAAAATTTGGGTATTGGAAACAACTTTATTTTTAATCATGATAACGATCCTAAGCATACGGCTCTCAACGTTCGTCTGTGGTGTCTCTATAATTGTCCACAAGTTTTCAAAAGACCACCTCAGTCGCCAGATTTAAACCCATAGAACACATTTGAAAAGAACTGGAGGAGAGCATGAAAACACGACATCAAAACGAAAGGCGAACTCAAAAGCGTCATGATGGAAGAATTGATGAACATTGATACATAAATTACAAAAAAACTAGTAAAATCTATTCCCAGACGTTTAAAAGCTGTTGTGAATGAAGGATATCCTACTAAATATTGATTTCACGAAAAATGAAAATATTTACTAATATGTCAAGATTTTTTTGAAGTGTACGAAAACTTTTATGAGATAAAATGTTTGTCATTTTTTGAATATTAATTTCTTAAAAATAAGGTTTCGCTATATTTTAAAAATATTTCATGTAATTTTGTTACGAATATATTACAGATCTTATTATTAAAATCTCATTCAGAAAGTTTACTTTTGATTAATGGATAGAGCCGTATTTCAATGAAAATCACAAGTGTACGAACACTTTTGGGAGCCACTGTATAAATCCAAATGTTAGCTTTACTTTGCTATAGTTCCTTAATTCTCTATTTTAATTTGTTATTACTACTTTCTTTACTCAAAATAGTAATTGCTTATAATAAATTGCTCTAAATTACATAATTTAAAAAAAGTTAATCTCATGTCATATGCTGCTTACATAACACTGATGATGCTACTAGTTTTGCAAACTAAAAGTCAAAGAACCTACGTTTCTGATGATGACGTTTCGTCATCGCCATGAAACTTTTTAACTGCAAATAAGAAAATTTAGGGATCGTAACCCAAGTTCTTTTGAACTAAGCTTTCATCTTGAGTTATATTTTATTTTCTGCTTTGTTAGCTAACCTGCTGCTCCTGTTTTCAAAATTATATCTCATATTTTTATCACTTGCTTAAGCCTAAACATGTGTGTCAATTATAATGAAAAGGAATACACTATTACTGCCCATTTCCCCCTTAGCTTTTTTAGCTCAAGGTTCTCAAATATTTTTAAATATTCACGTAATTTTTCCTTTCCTCAAGGCGTTCAGAGAACAAGTTTCCGTAAATTTTAATATGGATTCGTTCACGTCGTGATTGTTTTCCTCTAATCAACTGATTTAATTGCGAATTTTGGGTGCACGACATCGATTGAAGTAATAATACTGAAGAGCTTCAAGAAAATGGGGATATCTAATATTGTTGATGGTTTGAAGCTAGTGTACGTGGCAAGACAGTGGAAATAGTTACCCTGAAGTAGAAATAAAGACAGGTAATTAGGCACAGTGATGTTAACATTACTATGTATTCTTATCGGAATGTGGACTTCTTTTAGATAAATAAAATTCTGACAATTGCCGGTAGTTCATCCATAAATAGTGTTCATTTATTATGTTCTTACTGCAATCACATTCTTTAGAAATTAAACTGATTGCATAATTTTTCCCTCTCAGTTTTCGCACGAAAATTGGTAAAAAAAGTTATATTTTATTAATTATATATTATTAAGTTATATTTAATTATTATTATTTTTAATTAATTATTTATAATTTTTATTTAAAGTTATATTTTATATTTAATTAATTTTAAGTTATACTTTATTGGGGAATACGCTAGCAAATACTATGTTAAAGGTCGGACACACCTGAAGACTTTTTCTCCCTTCTCCATGTTAGTACGTATTAATACTTCAAATTATTACATACATGTAATAAAAGTTTAAATAAAAATGCTGTTAAGATGAGCTATTACTTAGACTATTTGTTTACAGCAAGTTCAAGATTATCAGTATACATATATGACGATGATGATGTATATATAT
>KK121068.1:72533-115387 GCA_000611955.2 Stegodyphus mimosarum
AAACAATTAAATATCAATTTTATTAAGAAAATTTCTGTAATCCATGGGATCTTCATTATGCCGATCTATTGCCCGTATATATTTGGCTACCGACCGCTTAATCATCGCTGACCCCCTTTAAAATTTCATCAGTCACTAGGGTATCAATACCGATCCTAGTACACAACAAATGAATATGCATTCTTATATAAAATAAGCGGCATTCTTTCAGGAAAGAAAAAAAAATATTTCAGAACAATAGAAAATAACTCAAAGTTTGCATTATATTTCATTTATTACAGTTTAGAGTAATATTAAAAATGGTAGAATAGTTTCGTTTATTTAAAACCAGCATTCAAGATTTTATATGTAATTAGAGTTTGGAAGATAAAGTTGCTTTAAAAAAAAGGAGAAAAAAAAAAGAACTGCTTCAGGTTATAAAGATTCCTATCCCCCTCGTTTACGTCTTTCATTTCATTGCAAAAAATTGGGGCTGCAAAAAATTAAAAACAATCTTCCGATGTGCTCGTACAATTTGCTGTTGTCAGCCCGATATTCTGAAGACACTGGTTCTATAGCCGAGGAATCACGGGAAATGCAGACACGGGTAACTGATTTTGAAATCACTGTTAAATTCAGCTGACTAATTCACATGAGTGTTTCCAGCTGAATATTTGTCTGCCTTTAGGCCTTAGATTAGCGATGTACAAACCCGCCCGCAGGGGCAATTGTGTGAAACGGCCCATTTCGACATCACAAGCGACGATTAATGCAGGCAATTAAAACCTACTATGCTATATCGGATATACCACCATAACGCACTAGGTCATAACACATGTTCGTTGTACTGAAAAAGAAGTAATTCGTTTACTAAAACAAATCAGTAAGCGTCTTCACAACGTAAGAACTTTTATATTTAACAAAAACAAGTTACAAGAATGCATGCGTCTGCAAGCGAGCAAGAGCGAGACTATGATGCTAACTGGTATATAGATACGGTTACAATTACATTCATAAACAGTTTCTTTAAAGCTACAGTTAAAAGTGTATGAAATAGTGCAATTAATTAAAAAGTTAGAAAGTAAATAGGAGTTCAAAAGTCCAGTTACGGTTGAACTGTTATGATACGTAGGGAGGATTAAATCTCATTACTGTACAAGAACACGTTAGCTCTATAGCGGGATAGTGGTTAGCGATGCTGTCTTCCGTCCCGAAGGGCCCGGGTTCGAATTCCGGAGAAAGCATGGATGCTTTTTAAATGTATAACAGTAATTTAGAGCATTTTAATACATTTATTATCATAATTTAGCATTAGTATTTAATAAGCATTTAATACATTTAAAAACAATTTTTCTAAATATGCCGCAAGCAGAAAGTCCTCTCGAGAAGTTGTAGGTAGGGGAAGAGGTAGCAGGAGATCTACGGACCCGTCCCCCCCGGGGCGCTTTCTCTCAAAAGTGAGGGCGAAAAGGAGCTAAAGTCGAGCTATCACTTAAATAATGTCAAGGCTCTTGCCAACAATAGGCGCATTTGACTCTTTTCCAAGATGAGTGTCGTCAAGTTTTGCTGACTACTGTCAGACAGCTGAGACTGGTAGCAACAATAACAGGAAGAGTTGTTTTCTTCGGAGGCAAAGCTGGTACTGCGTTTGATGATTCTACTGAGCTAGTGGTCGAGGTTGGTGAACTATCTTAGGAAGAACTGATGCTGTTGGTGAACTCTCATTGGGAGTAACCGAGGTCGTTCCTAAACTTGCAGAGACATTAGGTTATTTCGAAGCAGGAGAGATGAAAAATTAGCAATGCCCTCACCAGGACTCGAACCATGGACCTATAGAATACGCGCCGAGCGTGCTGACCACTACACCACGAAGGCATGCGAAGAAGGCGGGAGAAATACCTTATAAACTGTCACTAGGAATAATTGCAGTTGTTGGTGATACGTCGTACTGAGTAAGGATTAGTTTCAACCGATTTATTCCAATAACGAAATCGTTCCACTTATCAGAATGATGATGCATTTATCATCATTCTGATAATGTGATGGGGACCATTATACGGTTGTGTCAATGGTGTTTTTACTGTGTCATTGCACGCAAAACATGAGAGCAAATCTCTAAGGAAGAGTGCACTGAACAGAAAGGTTTAATAACTGCAGAAGTAGAAGCTGGAGATAATTCTCACATGGTGCTGTACATATGCCGGAGGAAAACTTCAGGATACATCAGTAACATGTGGTTAGAGGCAGTAAGAATTCTCCTTGCAAGGGCAAAGTTGTTCCGCAGAGCATCTAAGCACAAGTACCACCAAGTTCCTCTTTGAAAGCTGAGCGGAGGCCAAGAAGGACAAACGGTAAAGTCCAGATTGTATCATGATGACATTTTAAGGCTTGCTTAAGGGTTCGGTGAAATCGTTCAACCAGTCCATTCCTAAATGTGTAATATGGGAAAGTTCGAATGCGGCGAATTCCTAAAATCCTACTGAATGAAGAAATGAATTGAGATTTGAATTGTTATCCTTGGTCTGCTGTTATAATTTTCGGGACTCTAAATCTTGCAATCCAATCTGTAACAAATGTACGAGCGACTGTTTCAGTAGTAATATTCTGAACAGGAATCTCTTTATGTGAACGATAAAAACGATCTGTAAATGTGACAAGGTATGTATATCCCTCAGACGGAGACAACAGTCGCACGATGTCGAAGTGAACGTGCTCGAACCTTTGACAAACAATAGGAAATGACTGTAAAGGTCTACTACTGTGTCGATGAATTTTCGACTTCTGCCAATCTATGCATGACAATGTCCATTTCGATACTTCATTCAATATCCCTGGATATACAGATAATTCCTGCAGAAGTTGATTTACTGGAGACTCTAATATTTAGATATTCTAAACAATGGAGTTCTTGAAGATTAAGTAGCGTAACTCTTTTGGAACGTATGGTCGAACTTTTCCAGTGAACATCACAGTAGCTTTTCAAATTAGGACACATATGCAAAAGTTGGATCTGCATCTTGGTTAATATGATTCAGAAAGGCGAAGAGAAAAAATGGGAAAAGAAAAGAAGAATGCGTGTGATGTGGACGCGCGCAGATGATCAATGTTTACTTTTACAAGCGAAGTTTTCGAAAATAAGAGTAATCTAAGCCGTTCGGAGAGAGATCATTCAGCGGTCAAAAAATTTTAGTTCTCTCCGTGCGCTAGAAGAATTAACATCAATATTGAGTACTCAAAAAAATGCGCTCGGCGAGCTAATATCAATATTAACAGTTCAAAAACAGACTATTTGAGATATATCATTAGGGATAGAGAAAAGGGTTGAACGTTGCACGAAATGCAAATTGTTCTTTTACTAGCATGTCAACGAAAGAATATTAGACGGTTAAAGCGTCACAAGTCAGAGTAAAGAGAGTGCTAGAAACAATATAAGAATTTATGAAAAACGTGTATATGAAAACAAAGATAGAAGAACTACGATCTGCGTAGATATAGAATGTAAGATAAAAAAACGTAAGATAGAACGTAACATAAAAAAATGGCTTTGTATAATGTATATACACTCACGTTTGTGAAAATTGCAACACCATGAAGGACTTACGCGAGTGAGCTGAAATTTTCAGGAAATGCAAAGTAGCGCATGATATGCAAATGATTAGAATTGCAAATCCGTAGCGCATGCGTATGCTGAGCAGCGCCCTCTGAACGGCTGATGGATCCGAATAAATAGACGGCTGTAGCGAGGCGTGTATGGTTATCGGTGGTTATCTGCTAGTGGTAAACGTTAACTCAATCTGTACTTATGCCTCGTCGACGAAAGAGAGCGAGATTTGAACAACTTACAGAGTTTGAACGAGGGAGAATCATCGGCCTTCGTGAAGCTGGATTGTCGTATCGTGCAGTAGCCTCTCGTGTGCAGCGTAACAGCAGCACAGTGATGCGCGTTTGGAAGCAGTGGACGGACGAGTGTCGGACAACTCGGAAATCCGGGAGTGGACCCCGAAATGTGACGTCAGCTCGCGATGATAGACACCTGGTCCGCATGGCGCGGACGGACCGTACAGCTTCCTCTAGACAATTGGCAGCACTGTGGTCAATAGCTACAGGTGTTTCATTGTGTGCTTCATCAATTCGTAGACGTCTGCTGCAGTGTGGACTGCGCGCACGGACTCCTTTATACAGGATCCCCCTAACGCACGACCATCGCCGCCTGCGGCTACAATGGGCCAATCAGCATAGAGACTGGCGTGCTGATTGGCAGCATGTCGTGTTTTCTGACGAATCCCGCTTTAATTTGTGGTACCATGATGGCCGCATTCGTGTCAGACGCTATGCCGGTGAACGCCACCTTCCGGAGTGCATTATCGAACGCCACAGTGGACGAACACCCGGAGTTATGGTCTGGGGCGCCATAGCATATCATAGACGATCTCAATTGCTACGAATTGTGGGCAATCTGAACAGCAACCGGTATATCCGTGAAGTTCTACAGCCCGAAGCTGTTCCCTTCCTTCAAAGCTTGCCAGGCGCTGTATTTCAACAGGACAATGCCCGCCCTCATACTGCTCGGATTGTTAAATCCTTCTTTGCAGCGCAGCAGGTACAGCTTCTTCCTTGGCCTGCGTGTTCCCCGGATACGTCGCCAATTGAACATGTGTGGGATGTCATTGGTCGGCGTCTTGCTCGTGATCCTCGTCCTGTTGCGTCTGCAGACGAACTTTGGGTACGCGTACAAACGATATGGAATGCTCTTCCTCAGTCAGACATTCAAACTTTGTTTGACTCCATGCCACGTCGTGTAGCAGCACTTATTGCGGCGCGTGGTGGCCACACAAAATACTGATTCTGATCTCTTGTTCTTGTTTGTTTGCTTTGAACATTTAATCATTTATTTGTACCACTACCACTCAACTGTGTATTAAATTGCATTCAATTATGACGATTCCTTCTTGGTGTTGCAATTTTCACAAACGTGAGTGTATATTGTTGCGTGCGTACGGGTTCGTTATGGATTGAATGCACAAATGGTTAAAAAGTTAACAAAAATTTATTCTTTCCACAAGAAATAAATCAAAATACTGAAGTATTTCTTCAGAGATATTCTTACAATATCACAATATCTCAAACGTTTAGCAAAACTCAATTCAAAAGCAGAGAAACTAATTCTATCTCATAGCGAAATCGCTACAATCAATAAGAGCATTAAGTAAACAAACAGTTCGCTTAAAGCAGCTACAACTACAACTGAGATGAGGTCTTTAAATTCAACTTTTATAAGCTTTTTAATTATATACTAGAATATTCTGGTAAAACCTTAATTTTTCTCAATTTTTGTGGATGGCAAAAGCAATTACGAGATATTCATTTATTAAATATTAAATGCACGCTCTTTCTTTTTTTTACTTTTCCTACGTAGCTAAATCACCTGCGTTGCAAGGGAAAATAAAATTATTTTAATTACGATTCTAAATAAGTAGCCAAATAAATAGGAAATCCTTAACAATATGTATAAGAAGCTAATAAACAATCACTGAGCTAAGTAAAACCTAAACAATTTGCAGAAACTTTATTTCAAAGCGCACATCATATGCAATTTTGGGATCGAGAAAATGATTTCGGTAAAGCTATGGAAAGGTTTCTAGTCATTTAAAATTTTCACAAAGTTAAAAATGTTCGATGTAAACAGGCAGTTGAAAACTGGCTATACGCAGGAAAGGTATGGAAGATAAATTAAAACATGTCATGGTGTTGATTGAAAACAATAGTGCAACCCTGTTGGAATTCGTTTCAAGTGACAGACAGTAGACTTGAATTGAAAGAAGATTGATTACCGAGTGAAAAAACATTATTGCGGACATGATTTATCGCAACAGAAAACAAGATCCTTTCAAGAATGAACCATTTTTGCTTTTGTGCTGTAAAAACGAAATTAACCATATTTTATAATAGCAAGAATTTGGTTTTATCTTACGCTTAATTTTTATGTCCCAAAGTTCTGGATTTGAATATTCTTTTCTGCATCGTTTATTAATAGCAAAATATAAGATAGGCCGAGCGGTTAAAGCCGCTGAACACTGGTAGTTTGGTCCGGGGTTCGAGTCCCGCCGAACGGGCTGGCTGCATGGGCGTTTTCGTGGTTTTCCCCATGTGTTACGTGGATACGAGCCAGTTTCCCTTAAAAAGACCTCCACGGGGCATCCCTCCCTTTCCGTGTAGTGCCTCAGGGCGGAGCACGTTATAAGAAAAAAAAAATATAAGATAATTTTAATGACCATAAAGAGAGCCACTCAGTATTCAATGAAAATGAAATATGTTGTTTGTTGAGCATAAGGCTCCATTTCAGAATTTCTAGCCTATATAGCCCTTACGAACTGTTCTAGCTCTTTCGGAACTCGAACTTACAGAGCGCGATTTTGTATGCACGCGTTTTCTTAAATTGTTTCTGACCCACCAGCGGCCGAGCGGTAAAGTGGGTAACGCTGGTAGTTCAGTCCGAGGTTCAGATCCCGCAAACAAGCTGACTGCATGGGCGTTTCCGTAGTTTTCCCCATGTGTAACGTATATACTAGCCAGTTTCCCTTAGAAATTCCTCCACAAAGCATCCTTTCCCTTAGGCAGATAGCCTATTAATGTACTTTACCCTAATCTCAATAAACCAACCTTAAATTGCTTCCATTTAATTTGTTTATGGCTAGAATTTCATTAATGCTTCGTTTATCAGTAATAGATGCTTTATAGCATAGCATCCGTTACCAGAATTTATAAACAATTATAAAGGCTTTCTATTGACTAAAAATAAAGCCAAAAAATCATCAACAAGCAACTGGCAACGAGTATTCTCGGGTATAGAAAGTGGAGAAGCCAAAGAATTAATCGAGAAATGAAGAAATGGATGACCTTATAACAACAGCCGACAGAGAAAGCAGTTATAATGAAGAAGAAGACAAAGAGCTTTTAATTTAAAAGAAGGTTAACGAATTTTTAAAAAAGACACAAGACTTGTTTATTTTTGCAATGGAGAGAGGCCTGAACGAAGAAAGCAGAGGGTACGTTATGAGACATACTGAAAAACTTTGCTTTTTTTGCCAAAAAACTTTAAAAAAGTTGCGCTATCAAAGTCCCAAGTAAAAATCACCAGCTTTTTAAAAAGATAATTTTATCATGTATTTATTAAACGGTAATAATTATTTCAACTTATACTTCTTTCGTTTTTTATCCCACAGGGGCAATTTTCCTATAAGAGCTATTAATTTCGTTTTGCCATTTTGCGGCGTCCCCTATAAAACGGCGTTTCACCTTTCAGATTGTTGCCGCCAAATATTGGAGCCCAGCATTATAGTTTAAGAAATGAAATAATGAAGAAACTGCATGAATGTATGCATGTTTCTCGCATTGTGAAAAAAAAAGGCACCTAGAGACATCAAATTTCGAATAACGTAATCCTCCACCTGAACATGGACACCTACAAGACCGAATTTTTAATTTCGAATTTGTTTTATTATCTGCTTCATATTTTGTAAAACTTTAACGAATTTCTGATTAACAAACTCAAAGATTTCAAAGTGAGCAACGGCAACGAAAAAAGCATTTTTATCTCCAGCGCACGAGGCTGTCTATTGGAAATTCTAAAGATATGCTGTTTTAAAATATTTTCTGGTATTGCTATTGAATTGAATTTTAAGTGGTTTAAGTGCAGAGAACATGTGACATTTAATAAATAAAGGTAACACGCAAAAACGTTAAACAAACTCCCCTTTGGGCGTAATAGAAAATCCGAAAGCTTTCAGACTTTTTTTTATTTCCATTTAATTTCAACGATATTTACTTTTTTTGAAGTTATACACACTTTCTTAAGCTGAATTATGCGTAACACATTGTAATATCACACGCTATCACGAAAATCAGAAGTAAGATGTTAAAAGCATGAAAACCTTTTATTTCTGGATTAAAATACAAATGAAAAACGACTTACAATAAAAATTAGTAAAGAAACATCATTAATACCCTATCGTCTCAAGCATCTTCCAGGAACTCGTTTCCACAAGGCAAACAGTTATCTCTAGAAGAGAATGTCTCTCTTGTTCGGTGAGTGCTCACGTTTTATACTCAGGCAAAATTAAATGTGCTCGTCTGAACTCGTAATGTTAAGACTTGGCTGGAAGGGACCTTCCTGAGCATTCAGCCAAAGAACGTGTTTGTAAAGAAGGAAAGCTCCCATAGACGTTATGTAAACTAGTTTACTACAACGCTGCTAAATCGTGGAGGAATAAATTCTTTGCTCCAAATCGCCAAGTATACTGGAAGTTGAGGACTATTCTGCAAAATCAGAAAACTTATAGTGTTCGTTTATAAGGTTATTATTTAAATCAAGCAGCTATATATAATTTCAGCCTTTACTATAGCTTCTCCTTTCCGTTTCTTCATCAGAATGCAAGTGAGACAGATTGTATTTAAATTGATGGTTTTGGAGTTTTAAGATAGAGCGTGTTTCTGACTGCTCGTGCACGCTACGATTTGTTCCGGCCAGCTCGGGCTGATGTAATTATTCGGGTTTGCGTTATTTCGCTGCCGACATCTTGATTTTGACGCTCCGCTAAATTTACTGAGCCAGCTTATAGTAATAGTCAATTGTCTGGTCTTTGACTACTGTTCCACGTTTAACGTAAATTTGACTGCTCTGTTTAGTTGTGTCACCGCGACCTGTGGCTGAAAAGTTAACACAAGAAAGTACATTTATGTTCTAAGTCTGTTTAAATGAAAACGTTATTAAAAAATCTTCTCACGTCTTGTAGTTACTTAAGGTATACCGATAATTCCCTTTACGTTTGTTGGGGTTATTAGACTAATTACCAGTTTCAGATCAAGTTGAATCTCCTATGTTTGTTGGCAAAACTTGTCGAGACATTAGGCTATTTCGAAGCAGGAGAATGAAAAATGAACTACTCCTTCACCGGCACTCGAACCACAGATCTCTCGATACACGCCGAGTGTGCTGACTACTATACCAGCAAGGCAATGCCAAGAAAGCGGAAGAAATACCTTATACACTTCCCCTTTTAAAGGGCGACTGGGGATTAGGGGACCCAATCGCCAAACCCTGGTAGTGGAGAATCGTCATCCACCACCTTTTTTTTTTGTTCTGGCGCCACTGTACAGACATTATGTTACTTCGAAGCAGGACTTATGAAAAATGAGCAACGCCTTCGCCAGAACTCGAACCACGGACCTCTAGATACGCGCCGAGCGAGCACTACACTACTAAGGCATGCAATGAAGGCGGGTGAAATAACTTATAAACTTTTCGATAAAAACTCGGATTTTCGCAGATTTTTTTTACTAAAATTAAATAATCCACTAATTAATCTAGTTGCATGGATCACTGAGTTGATTTACGTCAATACAACAGGAAAAAAATGGTGTCACAGAAATTAGAACTCTTGACAAACGTGGCCTCGACAGCTATTTTGCGCATGCGCAGAAAGGTATTAAAGCTGGGCGGATAGCCTCTGTAAAGTAAGCTTCGTGTATATTTTTCCCTCTTCGGTCTGATGGAGGCCCTTCTGTCTGGGCGAAGCTTTCTTTCTTAGTCCCAGAAGTTCTTTGGTTCAGCCACGTGGTATGATTTTAACCAAGTGGAAAGTCTAACTGCCCACATGTGTACATAAAAATTTCACATTAAAATTCGCCCTCTTTACAACACTTTCCCACAGAAAGTGAAATTTTCGGAACGCGATTTTGTCGTACGCTCAATGCATTTATCACATAACCATGCGTTCGAAAAGTGTTTAAGGTTTTGAATAGCCAGGCAACGCGTTTATCAGCTTTTTAATTATTAGGCAGGTGTACCAGAGAACAGAGGCTCCATTTCCTGGCTGTAAATCGTCTGCCTCACATGGATTATGGCCTCTGCCTCCAAGCATTTATTTTTCAAAGCAAAAGATACATTCGCAAACAAGGCCTTCCAAGACATAGATATGAGTCTATTATACAATTGTTATTACAAATACACTTTTCAAAATTAAAAACACAGTGAAAAAAATAATAAAGTCAAATACTTCAACTTCTAAAATTCAACATTCATATTAAATGAACCTCAAAATTATAAATTACAATCAGAATTATATCGAAAATTACAATATGTGGTACTATTACCAAATCACAATGCAAAACAGAGCGTTCAGAAATGTGAGACCGATTATAATTGATTACATAATTTTCAAACTTACACTAAGTGTTATCTTATTGGATCCAAGTACCAAAATCAATGCATAATGAAATATGCTACCAGAATTCAAGTACCGAAGCTAATACAAACTTTTAAATGCAACCGTAATATACAAGTAAAAAAAGCATTTATAAATACAAGTATATTAATTCAACTAATTATAATACAATTCTTAAAACAGTATGGCAGTAAGACCCATAAGACTAATATTAACGTATAAACAAAATTAAGTATAAACAAAATTAACAATATATACTGTACATTAGCATTTATAAATACAAGTATAATAATTCAACTAAATTTCCCAATACAGTATGCAGAAAAACCCATAAAATTAAAATTAAATCACAAGAGCATCTATTGAAGTCGAAAATTAAAATGACAGTGTCTGACAATGTCAAAATGTTTCGAGACAAGATAAAGTAAAATCCGACAATACTATAATATCCACTATAGAACATTAACCTTCACAGTATCAGGATTAAAGAACCATTGTAATTTGTAACTATAATCAAGATTCAAAGTAATAACAACAGTCAGATACTAATTACCAATAAACAGTACTGATCAATGCTACTGTAAAAGAGAATAAAATTTACATCAATATTAATCATGTCTCTAAGACCTAAATTAAAGAAGCATAATGCTCAAAATATGATAAAATCTAAATTCAACATGATTTTGAGGGAAGCCAACAAATTGTTTACAAATATAGAGTTATCATACTAATACAAGAAAAAATAAATAAATAAAAAAAAATCACTAACCAAATAATCATATAACATTAAATAAGAATTCTCTGAGGTATACAAACAAAACATTGCCATGGAACACCAGATTATTCAACAAGCAATAGATATATCCATTTACAGCCTAAAAAAATAATCTCCCAAAATAGATACAAAAATCCTATTGTCGAGAAATATACCGATTAATATTACCTACTGATACCCGAGTTAACTTTTTGACAAATTTGCATAATTTTCAAGAATTTTTTTGTTTCACTAGAATTTTTTAATAATAATTCTGCCCATTTAGTTTTATGCTGGTCTGATGGTTTTTTCATATGAAAGTTACTAGTAAGCTCACAATGAAAAATAAAGTGGTCGGGATCTCCCAACATCCCACAAGTACAAAGGTCAGTGTCACTAAGTCCAAAACGGTAAAGATATGAATTGAAGGGTCCGTGACCGGAGAAGAATTGAGTATGATGATTTGATAGGCTGCGTTGACAAAGTGAGACTTTTGGAAAAAAAGAGAAAACCCTTCTTCCTGTAGATTCGCTAGTCCATCTGTCCTGCCATTTTATTAATAATGTTTTCAAGGTTTCTTTTTTCAAGCATGATGCAGGCAGTTTTGTCGGAATTTCATTACGATTAAGATCATTGGCAGCTGACTTAGCCAAAGTGTCCGCTTCTTCATTACCCAGTATGCCAACATGAGCTGGCACCCAGGTAAGAATTGGTCTTTCAGCTACATTAAATTTCAATAATTTTTCTTGGATGACTTGAACAGCCGGATTAGTATTAGTAATGTCCAGAATTGCCTGCAAACTAGAAAACGAGTCGGTGAAAATCTTTACTGGTCCCGAAAAATTCTGTCTAGTATATGAAAGAGCAGCATTAATCGCTGAAAGTTCAGCCTGGAAAACAGTATTCCTATCCTAATTATTAGTCATATAAAATTCCACAGAATAGGCAACAGTAGGTTAAAATTTTATTAGGCGAAGTGAGGAGCCCGTGACAAATGCCTATTAATGCTCGCCACTTAATCTCTTAACATTTGAAATCTTTTTCTAAACTGATTTTTTGTTTTTGACTTTACATACACATCAAAACATTTCATTCTTCAGTTTCTGTATAGCTCCTAAACATGATACTTAAAATTAATCCCAAGCATCTTAGTCAAGTTTTGTTGGAAGAGAGTCAAACTTGTTTTTTCATTTAAGATATATAACGAGAAGAAAAGAGCCGATTAAAAAGAAAAAATCAAAGCTTTCAGATTTTATAATTACGACCAGAGGCGTTTGTTTAACATTTTGTGTGTTACATCTAATTCTTAAATGTCATGTTCTTCGCATTTAAACCATAAAATTCATTCAACAGCAATACCACAGAACAATTTAAAAAGAGCATATCTTTAGGATTTCCGATATACAGTCTCACGCGCAGGAGATATTTTTTGTTTTGTTTTGTTTTTTTGTGCTGTGTTGCCATTGCATGCTTTAAAATCGTTGAGTTTGTTAATAAAAATTCGTTAAAGTTTTACAAAATGTCAATCAGATTTCAAATTCCGCATTTGGTATTCCAGATGCCCATATTCGAGTGGAGGGCTAAGTTACTCAAAATTTGATGTCTCTATGTAACGTTGCTTTTCCACAATGCGAGAAACATACAAACATTCATGCATTCTTCATGATTTAATTTCTTTAAACATAATGCAGGACTCTAATATTTGGTGGCAACAATTTCAAAAGTGCAACTCCGTTTATAGTGAGGCAAATCAAAATGCCATAACGAAATTAATAGCCTTTCTGGACAAATTGCCGCTTTGGACTAACAAAAAGAAAAAAACACTTCTTGAATATTCAATCGATTTCTAGCAAACTAAAGCAGTAGTATTTGTAAAAAACTAAAGTATATTAAATAATTCCTACTTTTCGATCGAAAAAAGGAGCAAATATTTCTCTAAGTATCTAAAAGGATATCTAGATTTACTGAGAACTAATAAACTGTGAAAATATATTCATCTGACACGTATATAGTTAGGCTTACCGTAATATTTTTTGCTCAAACTAGACAGTTTCGAGGAAATACTCGCAAGAGAGAATATAACAAACTAGGATAAGTACCTATTATTGAGGAATCTAAATAAAAAAGTTGTTAGAAAAAAAAATAACGATTCAGAAAGTTTTCAGATTTTATATTACGCGCAAAGGGACGTTTATTTAACTTTTTGTGTGCTACTTTTTTTTATTAAATATCATGGTCCTCGTACTTAAACCATAAAAGTCAGTTGAACAGCAATGTCGTTTAAAAGAGCAAAAGAGCATACCTTTAGAATTTCCGATACACAATCTCGCGCGCTGGACATAAAAATGTTTTTTTTTTTTTTTCGCCATCGCTCGCTTTGAAATCATTGAGTTTCTTAATCAAAAACTCATAAATGCTTTACAAAATATGGAATATATAATAAAACAAATTTCAAATTTGGGCTTTCAAATGCCCATATTCGGGTGGAGACATACGTTATTCAAAATTTGATGGCTCTAGGCACCGTTGCGTTATCACACTGCGAGAAACATATATTCATTTATGAAAATTCTTCATTATTTAGTTTCTTTAAATATAATAGAGGATGATAATACTTGGTGACAACAATTTCAAAAGTGATTCGCAGTTTATAGTGAATCGAGGCAAAATGCCAAAACGAAATTAATAGCCCTTTGGAGCTAACGCTACTTTGGGCTAAAAAAAATTCTGATATGTATACCACCTGATTTCCTTGTACGGAATATTAAATTATACTCGTTTTTACCTGCATTTCATTTAAACTCATTTCCTCGAATTTCATTAGAGCATAAATTTCTCATTCATTTAGTTCAGTTCTCAATTCACGGCAAGGCAAAAACACCTCAAAATATTTTTATTACATATTGAAAACTATAAAACATGAATACAGTTAAAACAATTTAAAGAAGAGCTTTTACAATTAAAACTAGAGTTTCTACCCCAAAACAAGCAATTCTGCCAGCGGGCAAGAAGACAGATTTTTCAGTGCACAAAACAGAAACTTTACTTTTGGTCTCATTCAGCAAAAAGACACAGAAGGCGTAGAAACTGACTTAATTTGTTGTGGACGCTATGCTGAGTCAGTATATGGGATAATTTAAGAACTTTAATTTAATAATCAACGGATCAATAATGATTTAATTCACAACAATAAAAGAAACATATATCTTTATTGTTGCGAAGCTTCGTTTCTCTAGACTGGCAACAAATTCACTATTCTGCCAAGTTTCAGATATAAACAAATGTGGCTGTTATGGTAAACAAAAAATAGGTTTAACCGCAATTAAACAACTTTTAAATTGTTGATAATTCTACAATTATTGCATGCAGGTTAACTAAAGGCATAAAAACCTCAACCGGAAGATGAGAACAACATAAATGAATAATTTTTAAAGCAAAAAATGCGCAATTTACCAACATATAAGAAAAAAAACTGAGCTCATGGAGCCGAGTAATAGAGTGGCTATATATATATATATATTATTTATACACTTTTGGTGCAGTCGATTGCAACCAAAAAGGGAGGTACACAAGTAAATATTATAGCAGTCCTATGTACAAAATTTCAACGTTCTGAATCTACTCGTTTTTGAGTTATGCGAGATACATGCATACATACGTATGTCTGTACAATATGTATGTGCATACGTACATACAGATGCCACGAAAAAAATCTCTTCCGTATCCATTTTAAACCAGTTTTATAATTCGTTTGGGGGGAAAAGAATTCTTTATTCTGTGCTATGTACGGATATCAAGCAAAAACATCGTTAAATTGCATTCGATAGCTGTCAAAATGGATATTTTCATTGAAATAAGGTACCGGGATCATTTCGTGATTACAGTGCTTGACCGCTATTGAAAGCAATTTAACGATGTTTTCTCGTGACATCTGTAAAGTAAGGACAGAAATAAAGGATCGTTTTTCCCAAATGGATTATAAAAGTGATTTAAAATGGATTCAGAAGAGATTTTTTCATGGCGTCTGTATGTACGTACATGCACGTAGGTATCTATTTCGCATGACTAAAAAACGAGTAGCCTCAGAGAGATGAAATTCCGTATATAAGACTGTTATAACATGTAGTTGTGCGCCACCCTTTTTGGTTGCAATCGGCCTCATCAAAAGTGTATATATATATATATATATATATATATACACACTGTTACTAGGCTCAGTGAGCTCAGGTTTTTTTATTCTTATCTGTTGGTAAATTGTGCATTTTTTTGCTTTAAAAATTATTTAATTATGTTGTTCTTGTTGTTATTTTATACCTTCGAATGTCCCGAGATGCAATAATTAATGTGATTTCCTTTTCTTTATGAGCTTTTTTTTCCCTCAGAGAGTTAAATAACGTAATCTATGTTTTTGAGCAATCTGCGAACTTTAGGCTATGAACATTGGTTACATAGTCGTTGTAATATTGATCGCTGTTGTATGAATGCTTATCTTTCCAGGCTTCTAATAAACGCTTGTTATCCCTGTGATGAAGTTATGATTCAATTTATTATAACAGTTCTTTTCTTCCGGTTAAGGTTTTTATGCCTTTAGTTAATCTGCATGTAAGATTTGTAAAATGATCAACAATTTAAAAGTTGTTTAAGTACGGTTAAGCCTAGTTATTTTTACCATAGCAACCATATTTGTTTACATTTGAAACTTATCAGAATAGTGCATTTGTTGCCAATGTAGAGGTACTAAGCTTCACAACGACAAATATAACGCCTTCTTTTGTTACTGCGAATTAAATCATGCTTAATCCATTCTGGAATTTATTCGAGGAAATAAGTGTTTAAGACTTTTAATATACGTATTTTGAGCTTTTTATGTATTTTTGCCTTGTCGCAAAGTGAGACCTGAATTAATTGAATGAGAAATACTGAACTGTCTGTGAAAAAATGCTTCTTTTTTTTTTGTTTGTTTAATTTCTTTTATACATCGTTTTAGAGTTATCATAGTGCTTGAATAGAACACGTGGCAACGATTAGATAATTCTTCAGATGATATACATAATTTTTGTGCATTTTGAGTTATAAAAATGAATGAGATGTAACGCTGTTAAGTGAACATGGCGCCAGAGTGGCGCTATGGTAAATAAATATAGCGAATTTTAAGTAGGGCATTTATTCTATTGTTTATGCGCTATCAACAAAGTAGATTTAAATCAATTGAAATTAAATGAAATGCAGAAAAAATGCGTATAATTTAATATTACGTACGAGGAAGTCATGTGATGCACACGTCAGCTTTTTTCAAACTATACTTTACTTTTTTATGTTCTATAGAGAAAAGACGATATCTGAAAGTTTTTTAGAAAAAAAAAAAAAAAAGAAAAGAAAAAGGGAGGGAGCTTGAATTTATTGTTATTATTATTATTTTAAGTTTTTCTAAGCTTTTTTTCACTTACGAAAAATTCGGCGGTTGCGCCTGTATGTAAGCTTTCCGGCATAGCACTAGGGTTGCCATAAAATAGTGTATGGCAGGGTTGCCAGATTGGCGACTTTATCGCCCATTTGGCGACCAAATTGGCGATATCCCATGGTCCAATCGGGAAGCTTCTAGAATAATTTCCTGTCGAGATATTTCTCGAAACGTGTCGAACTTAGAGAAAACCTATATAAACCCTTGCGTTTCTGAGAGCAGTTAGTTGTTGTTGCGAGTTAGTTGTTGTTGCGAGTTGAGTTAGTTGTTGCAAGTTGCGAGCAGTGTGATTAGTTGTGAGAATAGCTGCTACGCGAGAGTTCTGTGAACGGAAAGCAATCGAGATAGTGCTTTGCCGTGAAGCTATCTTTACAGTATAGCTTGAAAGTGGATTGGTGATTGTTCCACGGTGTTTTATTATAAGTTTAGTGTTGCCGTGAAGCTACCTGTACAGTTACAGCCTGAAGCTGTGTTGCTGATTGTTTCAGCGTATTTATTGTAGATTTTCGACGCTTTTAAAGGTGATTTTGGAACTGTGCTGTAAATAGTGATTCCTGTAAATAAATTGTGCTTTTTATTGTTCTGCATCGTGTTTTCATCGGATACTCTCAAATCTACGAACCCGTGAAAACGCAACAACTGGTGTCAGAAGTGGGATTTGAGAGTGAATGCCAGTCATCCGTCTACAGGAGAAAATGAAGGCGGAGGAAATGAATGCTTTGATGGACATGTTAGTAGCTCTGAAAGCCGACATGTTAGCAGCTCTGAAAGCTGGACAAGACGAGATAATAGCCGGATATGATGAGATAAGAATTGGCTATGAAGAGATGATAGCCGAGATGAAGGCCGAGCGCGAAAAGAGGAAAGTCGGCCGAGAAAAAGTACCAGAGCAACTCCAACAGATGAAAGAGGAGCTTGCAGAAGAAACTGGAGCCATAAAAGAAGATGCGGAAAACAAAGTGGCATCTGAAGAGTCAGAGGATGGAGAAACGGAGGAAGTAGCTGGTGGAGTGTTTGAGAAAGATCCAGAAATTATGGATGAAACATCCAACGGGATGAAAGGAAAAGAAGGAAAGCATGAAGAAATAAAAGACGGGGAAGAAGGTTTTGATTCTCAAGTGCCTGAAGTAGAGACAGAAGAAAATGAAAATGCGACTGTCGAGATCATAGAAACTGATAGTGAAGTTACGAAGTCGCAGTTAGCAAGCATTGAACGATCTGATGAGATGCGTTCACATGTTCACATCACATGTTCATGTGATGCTGAGATGGAAGAAGCTGATGTTCAACTTACGCGGAGTGCTCCAGCATTGCAAGAAAATTTACCCATTTCGCAATCCATATGTGTGTCTTATAATGAAGATTGTGCAGACATGGACTCGATTCTAAACCTGGATACTTCTGCTTGTGAAGGATCGGACTCTATTCATGGTCCTGGTGTAAACATTGGAACTCGCTTTCAGGAAATAGAGGTAAATAAGCATGTACCTCCTGCTGTGAGTATCGAGGTGAACTGCACACACGGTGCGAATAAACTACAGAGTGGTGGACGAACTGTTTCAGATCTTCCTGTGCACGAGAAGTCTGAAATGACTGAATCTTCAGACTGTGATATGAAAAACAGAAATATATCTGAGAACTGCCGTGGAAAAGTATTTGACCCAGGTATAACTTAGTGAAAAGCCTAAGACAATAATCCATTCTGAACTTTAATAATATAGTTTAAAATTGTTATGTGTTAACTTGTGTATATAATTTGTATATAATGTAAATATTTGTTTCTTTAGTAATTAGTGATAGTTATTTTTGTTATGGAAACCGCGTATTTCGTAATGGTTTTATGTTTAATTGTATGACTTATGCATTGTTGCTTGTCCATAGATCTTTGTAATTAGTGTAAATGTTTTTGTTATTTGTAAATACTGTAAATATTTGCAAATTTTGTTATTATTGTAATTTATTTATTTGTTTTGTAGCTTTTTTTTCAATTGTTTCTTTTTGGCTCCCAACCAGGGATTGTACTGCCCGGGACGTGCAGTCCTTGGGAGGGGGCAGTGTTACGAAAAATTCGGCGGTTGCGCCTGTATGTAAGCTTTCCGGCATAGCACTAGGGTTGCCATAAAATAGTGTATGGCAGGGTTGCCAGATTGGCGACTTTATCGCCCATTTGGCGACCAAATTGGCGATATCCCATGGTCCAATCGGGAAGCTTCTAGAATAATTTCCTGTCGAGATATTTCTCGAAACGTGTCGAACTTAAAGAAAAGCTATATAAACCCTTGCGTTTCTGAGAGCAGTTAGTTGTTGGAGTAGTTGCGAAGTTAGTTGCGAGTTAGTTGCGAAATTGTGAAGTGTTGCGAGCAGTGTGATTAGTTGTGAGAATAGCTGCTACGCGAGAGTTTTGTGAACGGAAAGCAATCGAGATAGTGCTTTGCCGTGAAGCTATCTTTACAGTATAGCTTGAAAGTGGATTGGTGATTGTTCCACGGTGTTTTATTATAAGTTTAGTGTTGCCGTGAAGCTACCTGTACAGTTACAGCCTGAAGCTGTGTTGCTGATTGTTTCAGCGTATTTATTGTAGATTTTCGACGATTTTAAAGGTAATTTTGGAACTGTGCTGTAAATAGTGATTCTTGTAAATAAATTGGGCTTTTTAGTGTTCTGCATCGTGTTTTCATCGGTTTACTCTCAAATCCACGAACCCGTATAAAACGCAACATTATTATTATTATTTTAAGTTTTTCTAAGCTTTTTTTCACTCTAGCAACAGTAATTTCAAACGTTTAAAATATTTCGAACACAGTTTCCAAATTCAGATATGATTATGCTATATGGTATTTCTGAATTACCTACAAAGATCTGATTTTAGATTAGCTATTAGAATTATTGAAATAGTGTAGTTTCTAAAACTAGATATTTCTGACTAAATATCTGCAGCATATATATAATATAGATTTTTAAATGCTAAGTTGGTCCTTTTTAAAGAACCCAAGCATCCCTCTCCTTAGGTAGACCATCCTCCTGTGCTTTGCCAAACTCAAGCTAACCTAACCTATAAATTACCTAAATTCAATGATGTTAATTTTTTAAAAGTTAATGTACTTGGAAGTCGGAAGATATTTGGTGTAAATTTTTGCATCTTTATTTTAGAAATTCATCCATTTTTCATTTAGATGAGAGATTAAAATATTTTTTTATTTCTTCTGTGAAAAAATATTTTTAAAAAATTGTTTCTTTTATCTATTGATGTTTGGGCAGTTTGGCTTGCTATCCTTTTTTTTAAATGCTTGTTATCTTTTGTTGATATAGTCACCTTTAAAGATAAATTTTCATATTTCTCTAGAATATATTCCTCGTTTTCCGTAAAGAAAGACAAAATCTTTCTAACATGTTTGTTTTAAAACATGTTCAACATGTTAACACATGTTAACATGTAAAACATGTTAAAGGCATGCTCATGTTTTAAAACAACTTCTAACACGCTTGTTCAATTTAGATTGCTGATTTATCATTTTATTTTATTTTCCTTTTACTTATTTTCTTTCTTTCTTTATTATTTTAACTTATTTATTGTTTTTTAATAATTTTTACCCATTTGCAGTGTTATTGTAAATTTTTTTATTTTGTTAGTGGCATAACTTACTTGTGTAAGCTTCATGATATACTTTGTAGAACACAAGGAGTTAAAATTAAAATCCATCCCCCCCAAAAAAATAGAAAACTGGAAAAAAAAATCTAAAGCTTTCAGATTTTACATTATTTCCAAAGAGACTTTTTTAACGCTTTGAGTGTTACCTTTATTTATTAAATATCATGTTCTTCCCACTTAAATCACATAAAATTTGATTCAGCAACACTATCACAAAATATTTAAAAACAGCACGTCTTTAGACCTTCCCACAGCTAGTCTCGCGAGCCGGAGATAAAACGGTTTTTCTGTACAGTGTTGCCACTGCTTTCTTTGAAATCGTTGAGGTCATTAATCGAAAATTCTTTGAAGTTTTACAAAATATGAAATAGATAATAAGACAAGTTCCAAATTCCAAATCTGCGCCTCCAGGTACTTATGTTCGGGTGGAGGATTACATTATTCAAAATTTGATGTCTCTAGTATCGTCGTGTTTTCACAAGGCGAGAAATATACATACATTCATGTAGATTCTTAATTATTTAATTTCTTTAAATATAATAGCCGATAATATTTGGCTGCAAGAATTTAAAAAGTGATTTGTCATTTACAGTGAAATGCCACAAAATGCCGTTTTGAGACTAATAATCTTTCTGGACTGCCTCCCTTTTGGGCTAAAAATTTTGTTTGTTTAATTTAATACGGCAAATGTACGAGTGCTATTTACGTAAGGAGAGCGATGGTTTCTTGGAGGACGTTCTAATGAAATAGGCTCATTTTTACGTTTCCTATACGGAAAACTAAAATAATATCCTATTCACAGGCATTTGATATTACAACAATGCCTGTGTTAAACGCACAGCTTTATGCACATTTAAAGTTTTTGATTTCAAGGCTTTATTTACCTTTTTTTTTTGCTTTCAGTAATCAATTCCAGTAAGACATACATAAAATTTTAAACTGACTTGTTTAAAGAAACTATTAGATTCATTCTATTGTAACGATTTATCATCGATAACTCAATTTGTATAAATTGCCTTGAATTTTGCCTTAAATTTTATATAAGGCACTGGGTCAAAAATTATACAAATATGTGATAATGAGTTTTAGTCCGATTCTCAATATTTAATAATTAATAATTAACTATATTTTTGCTTTTATTTAGTTAACTGATTAAAGAAAAGCATACGAGTTGCACAAGGGCACAATATAGCATCTTTCGTACTGATTTAAAGTAGTTATTTTAATACGGGGTTCTCAGTACGTTTCAAAATTGAAAACTAACTATCATAATTTAGTTTTTTAATGTATTTCTAAAACTAATTTGGGGCTTTTCCTAGCCGTTTAACTGAAGCAAGTATCTCCCTTGCTTCAGCCTTGTCCCGACTCTGTTGAGAATACCCTTTCTGCTGCCGATGTTCCTGGCATGCTGAAATATTCCATAATGTGAGCAAGACTGAGAATGAAATGATTTTACTTCCTTGTACGAAGTAAAAAGGAAGTATTGTAATCGCAAAAAATTTCGGGTATCATATTTAAACGGAAATATCCATTTTGACCGTTATCGAATACAATTTAACGATGTTTTTGTTTGATATCTGAACGTAAGGACAGAATAAAAGACCCTTTTCCCCCAAAAAATTTATAAAACTGATTTAAATGGATTCTGAAGAGATTTCTTCGTGGCGTCTGTGCGTATGTACGTATGTACATATTTCGCATAACTCAAAAATGAGTAGCATCAGAACGTTGAAATTTTGTATATAGGATTACTATAACATATAGATGTGCCCCTCCTATTTTGGTTGCAATCGGCCGTTCCGAAAATATGTAAATATATGTATATATATACTCACTCTGTTACTCGGCTCAGTAAGCTCAATTTCTTTATTCTTATATGTCTGTAAATTGTGCATTTTTGGTTTTGAAAATGATTGAACTATGTTGTTCTTATCTTCCGGTTAACGTTTTTCTGCCTTTAGTTAACCGGTATGTTATAACTGCAGAATTAGCAACAATTTAAAAGTTGTTCAAGTGGGGCTAAGCCTAATTATTTTGGCGATAGCGGCCATATTTGTTTACATTTGAAACTTAGCAGATTAGTGGATTTGTTGCCAATCTAGAGAAAGTAAGCTTCCCAACAACAAAGATAACGCCTTTTTTTATTATTGCCAATTAAATCATGCTTAATCTATTCTGGAGTTTATTCGAGGAAATAAGTGTTTAAGATTTACTTCGTAATTTTTAATATAGATATTTTGAGATTTTATGTATTTTTGCATTATCGCGAAGTGAGATATGAATTAACTGAATGAGAAACACTGAATCGTCTGTGAAAAACTGTTTCTTTCTTTTTTTTATTGACTTCTTTTATACGTCGTTTTAGATTTATCGTAGTATTTGAATGAACATGTGGCAACGATTGGATAATTCTTCAGATTATATACATAATTTTTGTGCATTCTGAGTTATAAAATGAATGAGATGTAACGCTGTTAAGTGAACCTAGCGCCAGACTGTGGCTATGGTAAACAAACATAATGAATATCAAAGAGTGCGTTTATTCTGTTGTGGTTTATGCGCTATCGACGAGTAGATTTAATTCAATCGAATAAGTTTAAATGAAATGCAAAATGCGTATAATTTTAATATTCCGTACAAGGAAGTCAGGTGGTGTACACGTCAGATTTTTCGCTTTTAAACGGCTGAAAAGTTGTATACGTTTCTCTTCACAACTTTTTCATAGTTAGTTGAGTAGAAAAACTTTTGCAATCACTATTTGTTCAAAATGTTGATCTACGATAGTTTCATCAATTTTTATCATCTGAAACTTCATATTCGAACCATGTTAATTCACTGTCGTTTATCCAAATAAAAGACTCTGTTTTATCAAAACTGTCTTCCCATACCTCAATGAAAGGAAGACATTTGTCATCATTTTAGGAAAAAAACATCTAGACAACGTTCAAAAGCCCGTCGAAAATTGATTTATATTGGCAACAGTGAATGTAACAGAAGGGATATTTTAATTGCGAAATTGCCTTTTTACCCTAGACTGTACTATATATTCAGCACTATTATTCTTGTATATTCAGCGCTTTTAAAATTTTACCAAATAACTGGAACAAAATGCCAAATTGCCCTGGATGGAGGGATCGCATCATTAAACGGGGACAATCCCGGTCAACTCGTCTGATAAGCTTATGCATAATTAGTATGTTTCCATAATTAGTGGGTTTTCTAAAGAATTCATAACGGTTATTAAGCAAAACATTAAGCTGCATTCGAAATACAGAAACTTCAACTACATACAGATACAAAACTTCCGATTCTCATTAGTATATCCAAAACAATAAAAAGCAAAATTTATTTTAAAAGGAACAGCAGAATAATTGCCGCTCAGTTGGTTTCCAAAAATTCGTTCCGTTTACCAAATTCTTTCAAAGAAAAACGAACTTTAAGTCTGATAGATGGCGCTACCAGTTCCGAAATCGCCGCAATTACATTGTTACACTCTCCACGAATCTCAGAGTTTCGCAAAAAGGGGGAGGAACGGCATCGATGTGACGTGCCCCGAGTTACGGCTGATCAGCGCTATTGCCTTCACAGCTGTGGCCCCCGAAATGTTAGGTTATCACTGATGTAGTTTAGGATAAAGAGACGAAACGTTCAGAGGCCTTTCTCACAAATAAAGAAGGTTTTCCGCGGATGAAAAGGGGGGGGGGGAATAGAATAGAACAGGAAAAGCTCGGCTACTGTGGCGGGGAAGGTGCTTGCTTCTATGATTGGTGGTGAAGAGTATGGATCCGCTAGGAGAAGGGTGGAGGAAATTGACATACAGGGCCGACTTGATTGTTTGTGTGTAGTTAGGTAGTTGATTGCCTGAATTGTCCTCTCTTGTAGCCCCTGAAAAAGGATTTTGCTATCGTAATCTGGGAGCAAAATGAAAAGTGGTGGAAGGGGCTTTACCACCACCGTGTAATAGAGATACGAAGAAACAAGTATTCCCTTTTTTTGCCCCTTATTTCCAACATCTATGAGGAATTTTTTTCATTGTTGTTTATGTCTTTTTTCTTTTCTCTTTTTTTTTTTTCTTGTATTGGCTGAGCGGGCAAGTATATGGAGAAGAAGAAGAGCCCCTCTTTGTATTTCCTTACCCCCTGCCATTGGAAACAAAATAAGAGAAAGCCAATAAATAAAAAAAGAAAGGAAAAATAAATAATCTCGGCGTCTATCTCGGAACTACGGCGATCTATTACTTTGCGGATTTTGGAGAAGAAAATGGACAAATTATGTTTTTTCGGCCGGTAGTGGTGTTTCTCTTATTTTCCCATTTCCTTCCCCATCTTATACGTTTCTCACAAACCCTTTCAATTTCGTTCGATCTATTTTTTTTCTTTTAAATTTCATTCTTTGCCTTTTTTTTAACTCTTTTAAAAAAATCTCGCTGTTTTGTTCCTTGGAATGTCTTTTAACTCAAAGAAAAATATACACAGGCAGAAGACGACTTTGAAGAAATTGAACAAATTGCAAAAGATACTTCTTCTGAAACACTTTTTATCCCTTCAAGAGTGAAATCTATACTATCGTCCACCGATAATTGAGCATTAAAGATTTGAAAATAATTTTTGTGCTTCATTTTCTTTTCCTCCTTCCGGCATTTCAGTTTTATTTCCTGTGTGTTATTCCCTGTTTATTTTTAAAGTGAGTGTTAAGAAAAAATTCTTACTTTAGCCTGTGGCAGAAATCTATGCTTACGCATACATTTACTAGACATGAACCAACCAACAGGAAACTGTTGCTAAAAATTATCGAGTTTAGTGGTTGAGAGAAAATCATTGACTTTCTAAAATGTTTAAGTCTTTTTGCCCGCCGGCTGAAGAAATTGACCTTTCTTTCTTCCAGTATCGGATTATTAGTACCACAGACGAAATTTTTGAATTGTACTTATTCTAGTAAAACTGATAGTTTAAAATTGCTCAGAAAAATATCATTTTCAATACAAAGCATCAAATATATAAAACAACTGTTCAGAAATGCTTACTTTGGAAAGGGAGGCTAAAATTCTAAACTACTTACTGAAATCAAGAATCAGATATCATACTACTTGCTTATTGAATATCTGCATTCCTAACTTTTTTTCCTTTCATTGATTTCCATATGTGCAAGCCAGCTTTGTTCTGTATTTATCGTGAGTGCAGTATACTCTCGATTATCCGGATTAATGCCGGGGAAGCAGGTCACGGATAATTAATAATTCTAATAATCCTAACTATCAATTTTCATGCTCATTGTATGTGTTTATTTCTTAAAAAAATCAGTAATTTTAATCTGTTTTTGAGAACGTTTAAATATTTCTTGAACTTAATTGTGTATTTCTAGAATTTTATATTTTTTCATTGTATTCGAATTGTTTAACAATATCATGAACAGTTCACGGTTCAATTCCATATTCTATGGCGAGGTTTATTGCCGATTATATGTTAAAATATTTCGATATATGTAAGTTTTTGTTTTAATGCTAAAATAACTTTCTTGCACTTCGTTCATTTCAAGTGATTACAAGCCAGGTCCTTTTACAAACTTCTTCATGATGATGTTTTACCCTTGAGACAGACAGCTCTCGCACACTTTGTTATAATTAAACAAATAAGCATGATTAAACTCCATTTCTTAGTATGTCTTTTAAAGTGGAACAGAACATATAATTACTAATGCCTCAATTGTCTTTTTCTTGGTTTATGTATTACCGCAAAGCTTCGAAGGCTATTTGCTTAAGGAAAGAGGTGCCTTTGTGGAGGACTTTCTAAGGATAACTGGCTCGTATACATGTTACACGCCGAGAGAATCTTGAAAACGTCCATGCAGCCAGCCTGTTCGCTGGATTCGAACCCCGGACCGAACTACCAGTGTTCATCGACTTTATCGCTCTGCCGCTAGTGGGCCGCATATCATTTGTAAGGACTTTGTGTCTAATATTTGTGGAATTATTCTTTAAATATGGAACACAGTTTCCCCCTTTTTTCCTGCTATGAATTATATAACTGAGTTAATATAACTAAGTTGATAGTTCTAACACTTGTCTAACACTTGTCACTACTATACTAACACTTGTCACTACGGTTCTTGATGCACAATTACAAGGGCAATTAGAGGGAATATATTTCATAGGAATAAACCTCCATATAACCAAACTATAACAAAAGCATTGAAAAACACGTAATTTTTAGGGTTTGACCTTAGTAAGAAAATTATAATTTGTTGCTTTCGTACTTGTTTAAAGCAAAACCAATATGATTTTGATTATTCAAATTTTATCAAAAAATTTCTCAAGAATCCTCGTGAAGGACAGAAAATAAATTTCTTTTCCCGAGAAAAAAAAACCACACACACAGTCGAGAAATCAGAAACCCTACTTCAAAGGACATACTTCTACTAATATTATTCCTCCAAATATATGTGCTTTACCTCACATAACTGACAATTACATCAGATCCAGTCCACGAATTTTATAACTCCCAAGAGGTATGAGCCTGTCATTGGCTTAAACCTTGGGCATCTTATAGAACACAATGTGAATTTGCTCAGCTTCGTCCAAGTTTTGAATGAGAATCTCCAGGAAGGCGAATACAAGGGTAACCCCAATTTCTTCTCTTACCAGAAATTTCTCGAAAGAAATTTCGGTTCGGTAGTATTTTAAGCATCTCTATGCCACAAAGTCATTATGCCTGGGGCCAAGGTTATGGTGCTGCCCAACCGGTATAGCGGTTAGCGTTGCTGACTGACTTGCCGAAAGGCTCGCGTTCGAATCCTGGAGAAGGCATGGATGTTTGTAAATGTATAGTGTCCCTGCGGCATGGGAGCTCTCTAAATATGTAATTAGTGGTAGAGAAAGGGAGTGGGAAACTCTCGGACTCATTCCCCCTCCGGGTGCCCTTCATCAAAATTCCGGGCGGAACGGAGCTAAATCGTACTGTCACCTGAAGGTACTCAAGACTGCGGCCAACGACAGGCGTATTTTGCTCCTTGCCACAAGGAATTTCGTGGGCTTGGCCAGGTAAGTGAGCCTTAGTGAACAGCAACAACAACAAGGTTATGGCACCTGAAAACCCATGGTTTGAACCCCTATGCAACCGGCACTCTTACCGTCATACTAACAAGGCGGCTAAGGTAACACAAAAATATTATTACCAGATTTGTATTGGACTCCTACTTTGAGAATTTCTGATTAATATATTGTACTGAAGTTCATTTTTTCCTTATGGACAGATGTATACTTTTTAGCAGTTACGTTAATGCAGTGTTTTATATAAGGCATATTAATGAGTCCATTTTAAGAAACCTTTTTTTTTTCATTAAATGTTGCTATTTAAATCCGAATTACTATTTTTAATCTTGTGCGCATTATTATCAAAGTTTTTTTCATTATCGGAAAAAAGAAGACTGAACATGTTGCAGTAACATTCTAACCAGTAAATTTCATTATTTTACCATTTCCTCAAAGACTGAGGACACTACCGAATTCCATTTATTTTTATGTTCATTTGCGTAGTTTTATGTCAACAAATAAGCGAAGGAAAACGTTTTATTACCATGCAATAAAACCCTTCATTAGGAAAAGTATTTTGTAAGGTTACGGTAAAAGCCTTCCATTTCGATCTTTAACAGTACAAATAATTACAGAAACCGTATATTAGAGAAGCGAAATTATGGCTGTTGGTAAGATTCAGTCTAATTAATTCATACATTTCTGTCGCAGAAGGAATAATTGAATGTTTCAATATTACTTGACCTGGAAATAAGATGATTAAATTTTGACTGAGTGGAAATTTTAGAAAATTTTATGTCACTTTTCTACGATAAAATCCAGTTTTATCCGATATGTAAGTTAATAATTTTTTAAGTTAATAATGTTTTTAAGTTAGTGCAGTAATAAATAAAGCTAATTAGATGGAAACTCTAATGAAGATCTTATTGCCCAGTGTTCCTGCAATAATCCAAAATAGGGATTATAAATTAATTAATTACTCAGTACACTACATAATGTGAAGTAGTTACATAGTATGACCACAGCAGCCGAGATAATGTTGCCAATCAACTCAATTTCGTTTCAATATTTAGATAGTTCTTAAACGCTTGCGCACCCGTATCGAAGTATAGAAGAATTGGAAGATAAGCGGTCATAGAAGTATGTCATGTCTAGAATCCTTTATTTTAGCACTTAACGAATGAATTCACAATGAAGGTATATCTTGCTTGAAGAATAAGTGGTTATTTGTCTCGCAGAGGAAGAATCTTAGGCGAAAATAGAACAGTCTTAGAGACTCGTTGCTTGGCCAACATAATGTCGCTTCCTCGTGGTCACTCAGTTACTTTAAAACTCGTATGAAATGTCTTTTATTGTGATTTTCAGTTTGCGGCAGAAATAAAAAGTACTCATGCTCATTCCTTCCTGCATTCATTTCATCTTCTGGCCATGGAAAAGAAAATAAGACAGGTTGAAGAACTTCGCAGCATCGCTGCATTCGATAAACGAAGAAGAAATGTAGTTCGACCGTCTCAAACGCAACCTTGGCTGGCATTCTGCCAATACACATAGACTCGTCCAAAAGGGGCGTTATTACTTGCTGCGCAGTGAACGGTCACCTGAAGACCGCCGGAAAAAGAGAATTTATAAGCTCAAGGGTAAGAAAGTCTCCATCCTTCCACTCTATTTTGAGAATAATTCGGTCCGAATGGCGCATGCGTGTTTGAGCTCATGGTCGCGGATGAGGCGGTCGAACTATACCTCGAGGTTTTTAGCTAACACACAAGGCAAGAGGAAAAACGCAAAGAGTCCCCTCGCCTATCTTACTCGCCGTTCAGAATTAATAATCACAGGTTCCACATTAAAAAATTCAGGCAGTAACCAATGAGACGAATTTATCAACAAACCATAGTTGAGTTAGAGCATTTTTAGTTTTATAATTTCCATAATATTTGAAATAAGATTTTGAGCGTAATTCCTAATTTAAAAAACAGACTGTTTAAAGAATTTCTTTACATACTGCAACTTAAAATCATTTGCATTTATGTACTTAAACCTATCTACCGAAGTTAATAGAAATTTTGACTCCACTACTTACAGCTAGTTTAAACTATTAAAAGAGAAGGCAGAAAACTACTATAGCTATGATTAAACTGCGAGCCAACTATAAAAAATTATTTACCATTAAGAATTTCAATCAAAATATTTTAAAACTGTTACACACCTTTAAAAACAAGTTCTTATTACAACTTCAAAAATTCTTCTTCATTAACTGTTAAGGCTACACTTAATTAAAAGACTTAGTTAAGATTTTCGTAAATTTAAATTAACAGTTAGTGACAAAATGATTACAAAAACTTCTGCAAAATCAACTTTCTACATCCGTTGCTCGATAAAATTGATTTCAATAGTATCTTACGTAATACTCAACACTTGTTGCCAACACTCAGATATAAAACTTGCGTTGGTTTGAAATACCAAAAGACTTTAAGCACGTGCTTACCAACCACCACGAAAAATATAAAGATGAAGTATAACACTATACTGTTCCTGAATATCTTCCTTATGTAGACGAACACCATAAACACATAGTAACACAAAATATGGATATAGTGACAGACGGACAATTTGAAATCAGGAGCTAAATTTATTACTAGCTACTAAATTACTAGCTTTAGCAAAAATTTTTGCCTTAATAGTATTGAATGCAGCATCAGTGAATTTATACACTGGTGAAATAAATTAAGAGAATTTGCATATTTTATCGAATTGCATGAAAAGAATTGAACCGAAGGTAAAACCACTGCTTCTAGATAAAAATGCAAATCTTGTACGGCAAATACGTAAGCGTACACGTGTGTGTAGGCGGAGCCAGTAGAAAAACAGCCTTTATAAGCGCGTGGAGGGTAAGACGAATTGCTTTCGCTAGCACACCTCGGCGAATTTCTTGGTGTTATCTTGCAGCAATCGGTTAAATTAACATCAGAACAATAAAAATGAGTAACCACCAATGTTAGGTGATGAAATGAGGTGGCGAATTGTGGGGAGGCTAGAGGCAGGCCAATCGCAACTCCAGATATGCAGAGCGTTTAATTTACTGCCCAGCGTCATGTGTAACCTACGGAAACAGTTCCAGGATACTGGATCCATCGAGAGAAAGCCTGGACAAGGTTTTCCAAGAGCTACAACGGCCAGAGAAGATCGCTAGTTGTTCATTTTAGCGAGGCATAACAGAGGGCTACAGCTTCTCAGCTCTCTCGGGACCTGTATGCAGCTACAGGAACCCGTGTAACAAGGGTGACTGTTTCCAAAAGATTGAATGAGAGAGTGTTGTTTGCCAGACCAGCTGTTTGTGTCCCGCTCAGTCTACGGACAGGAGAGTTCGATTAGCCTGGTGCAGGCAGCATAGTGATTGGCGTACGGAGCAATGGGCGACCGTTCTGTTCACCGACGTGTCTCGTTTTAGTCTAAACACTGACTGTCGCCGTATGGAGAGAGCCAGAGACCCGCTACCTACCCTCCAATATCCGCAAAATCAACAATTAGGGCGGTGGCGGTGTAATGGTCTGGGCAGGCATCATGTTGGATAGCCGCACACCTCTCCACGTCTTTGACAGAGGCTCTGAGACTGGTGTGAGGTATAGGGATGAGGTCTTGGAGCCCTATCTTTGCCTTTTCCGGAGTACAGTGGCTCCTCAGATCATCTTACAGGATGATAACGTGAGGCCACATAAAGCTCTTCTGGTAGACAAATTTCTCGAGAGTGAGAATATTCGCTGGATAGATTGGCCAGCCAGATCACCAGACCTCAACTCTATAGAACATGCCTGGGACGCTCTGGGGAGGGCAATTGCAACTCGCAACCCCCTCCGAGAACCATCTAGGAACTAAAAACAGCTTTGCTGGGTGACCAACTGCCATAGGCACTGATAAACTGCCTTATTTCCAGAATGACATCACGCTGCAAGGCCTGTATAGCTGTAAGAAGGGACCACACCCCTATTAACCCATTTCTTTTGAGTCTTCTGCAACCGCTGTTTCAAACCTTCAGACACCTATGAGTGCTACACACGAACATGTGTGTCTATTATAATTGTTGCATGTTTATTTTGTTTGTATTATATAAACCTATGTTCACACGAAATTTTATTAAAATCCGTCCAGTAGCTCTGGAGATCGTTGATCAAATATAAAAATTCTCTTAATTTATTTCACTAGTGTAGTTAAGATGATCTACCAACTCAGTCTTCCAACGATGAAATTCTTGGAATGCAAACAAGTTCTTTTAAGTAAAACGGTACATCAGCTTGCAAGCTTTAGCAGATTTACTGGTACTATTAAATATAAAGAATTGAAAAACAAAATAATTGACAGAAAACAGCAGTTTACAGTTACCAAAACTGAAAAAGTAAGTAGTAACTTCAGTATTATTTGAAAACAATTTTATAGTTCACTAACAGAAACGGAAGTTAATCAATCAATTATTTACAGAAAGACTGCAATTAATGTCCAGTCTGCAGTAGACAAACTAATAACATTTTATGGTAAACTCAAGATTTTCATTCTTTCAAACATCAACTGATTTTGAAACTGTCAAGTTCAGATTTATTGCGAATATTACCAGAAATTTCAAGAAAACTGATTACATTTTTGCTCGCTAAGTGCTTGCTTGTATTTTTGCTAAGTGAAATTTGTTTACTTACCTTAGCGTCAACTAATCAGGATCATAACTACATTTGGATTACTAATAACAACCTGCCAGCAATTACTGCACTTCAAAATCTTGAAATTAAAGAAACTGACTGCTACCTTTTTCAAAATATTTTTATCTTACTCTCTTTGAAAGAAATTTGCTACAGTCTTTTGCAAATACCACAGCTATTTCCAGAAGTACTTACAGTTCTAGCTGCTGACAAATGAAAGAAAGTTTTAGAGGTTACTTTAAATTTCTAACAGTTATTTTGTGTTTAAACATGCTTCATTATTTATTTTCGATTCCTATCTACTATTCCCAACTAGAATGAGTTTTTAGTCCCTCGTTGTATGCAAATGAGTTAGAAGGTGTATTTAAGGAAGGTTCAGCTTATTTCGCCAGAGCGAGAGATCTTAGAAGTCCTTAGAAATCTACTACGCTCGACCATATTTAATGTGCTTGTTGATAATGGCCGGCTAAGTTAAATTAAAGGTCAACAACTTAGGTATTTGTATCTAGCTTAGGCTATATTATACACGTGAACTCAGCGATAAGTCTCAGCGATAAGCGATAAGGTCTCGGTTAAGTCAGTTCATTAGGTTCATTAGGTTCCTTTACATTCAACACAGACCATGAAGAGCGGAACATTATATCTTCCTTAATTATGCACTATTTCATAGCTACATTCCGCTTAACACCTTTTCTCATAGAATTAACGGTATTCCAATGGGAACTAACTGCTTCACCGCAGTTTGTAACCTTTACTTAATCTTTAAAGAATTTTAGTTCCAGAATTCACCAGACAGTGAAAATAAATTTTTCATATACATTCAGATGCACTGATGACATTAGTGCAATTAATAATTTTTAAATATTTTGAAAATTACAACATTTAGTCAACTTGTTTAGCGAAATAAAATTAACACAGGTCATTTGTAATATATATATATATATACTGAACGTTTCAGTACTAATTTTGAAGATTCTGAATATATCCTACTCAAATGTTCATAACTGAGTGGCAAAGTAATTTATATACGCATTTTGCTCACTCTTGGTTAATTATTAATTCGTTGTTCATTTATAATGCTTGTTTTCAAATGAAGGATAGAAATGATTATTAACTTTTCGCATTTCCAAAGAATTTCGTAGCCACATACACATATGTTGTACAGAAAATTTTCCTAACTTACCGATATTATTACCCAAATATTTACATATTTGTTTCTTTGCAAACATGTACATGAATATCCACGTTTAATTATTTAAAGCATATTTTTCTATATCAGAACTAAAATTTCGAACGAAAAATTTTAAATAATGTCATGCTCGACAAAATTTATATATTTGTGATGTCGTTGCCTTTTGGTAAACTTTTGAAAGTACGTTCTCGGTAGATGTACGTTCTAGGTAGTCAGATTTTCGAAACTGTTTTTTCTTTGTTATTGGGATCTATTTTATCTTTGGTGTTGGTATATGCCAATAAATTCTCGATATTGTTTTGTTTTATTTCCAGCCTATGAGTAGTTATTTAAATACTTCAAAATATCTCTCCTGAAAAATCTCTCTCAGCTCTCTCCTGAAATTTTAAGTGAGCATCTGACCCTCGCCCTTACAAATATTTTTAGTAGAATTGTAAATTCTACGTAAGTGCGAAGGCCAAATGCCCACTTAAAATTTCAAGAGATTGCCGGCATGTTTTCTCCGCTGGAACCCCTTTTTATGAAAACCTGCTTTGTAATCAATTTTCTGTAATTACCTTCCAGATTTTGGAGAGTACTTGATGTTCACTAGATCATTTGTTTTAGTAAATTTGCTTTTATATGCCATGTCATTCCAAAAATAAACTTCTAATAGGAAGAATATTTTCCCAGTCTACTTAATTTCTTAGAGCTGAAGAATTTCTTTTACCTCCAAATTTTTACCTTGTGCCTACATATGCTGTATTTATTCCTTTCGTCTTCTTATTACTGATAGGAAAAATTACGATTACTTGAAAGATTTGGAATACTAAAGTTCATATGTATGTTGAATAATGAGTACAAATCCGCCATTCTGTCATAATTGATTAATACTCTGAATAAGAAAACTTTAAGAAAATCAGTTTCATTCGCCTGAATAAAATGAACACAATTTTCAAAAAACATCCAAGTGTCAACATAAACGATATACAAATACATTTTGAAGTATTTAAATAACTCATAGGCTGGAAATAAATGAAAAAATTATTGAGAATTTTTTGGCATATACCAAGCGCAAAGATAAAATAGTTCCCAATGGCAAAGAGAAATCAGTTTCGAAAATCTGACTACCGAGAACGTACTTTCAAAAGTTTACAAAAAGGCAACGACATCACAAACACATAAATTTTGTAGAACATGACATTATTTAAAATTTTTCGTTCCAAATTTTAGTTCCGATATAGAAAAATATACATTAAATAATTAAACGTGGGTATTCATGTACATGTTTGCAAAGAAACAAATATGTAAATATTTTGGTAATAATATCGGTAAGTTAGGAAAATTTTCTGTACAAAACATATGTGGCTACGAAATTCTTTGGAAAAGCGAAAAGTTAATAATCATTTCTATCCTTCATTTGAAAACAAGCATTATAAATGAACAACGAATTAATAATTAACCAAGAGTGCAGCAAAATGCGCATATGAATTACTTTGCCACTCAGTTATGAACATTTGAGTAGGATATATTCAGAATCTTTAAAATTAGTACTGAAACGTTCAGTTTAAACTTTAAGTTTTTACTAAAGAAATCTCTGTAAATAGTGAGATACTGGTTAAAAACTGTGCTAACAGAAGGAAAAAAACATACCATTTTTAAAATATTCGCATGATATGTAATAAAAATGAAAAGCATGACCCCAGTTCAGCAATGCAATACAAGACGTTAAGTAAGTAAAAGTTTCGAAATTAAGTTTTTGTCACATACGAAATGCATTGAAAAAGCGAAAATTAGTAATATATTAGCACTGGAATAGGACACAATCTTTCAAAGATAATCAAGTGGTTTGAAAATTAATCAAAAAAGTGTAACATGTACAAATTTTTTCTTCGTAATAAGTTATGAATGTTTTCGTTTCAGTAGACTGAAGTCGGAAAGTACAAATTTGGTAATGAAACACTCATTTCAGCCTTTAAGATTTTATTAAAAATGCAATAAATACATGTGTGCGTTAGTAAAATTCGACCTGAAAAATGAGCATTTAATGAGAAAACATGACTTTCTTCACATATTCACTTGATACGCAATACAATAAGTTAACCCTGGTTCATCAATACAATCTATTAGGGATGTACGGTTAAATGTTCATTTCGAATATCATAAAGAAGAAATTTGAGTTAGAGAGAAGCACGTTTACAAAATAAGGGTTCTTAGAAATTTAAATCAAAAGGTTGATATTTCTTATGAAGATGAGATACTTTTTAGACATGTTTCTAAAGAAAATAGTATATAAATTTCTTTTTAAGAAAGAAATAGACGTCACAAGAAAATCTATGACAATGCAAGTCAGTGATCGTGGTGACTTAGACAAAATATTCAATGTCTATATGAACTGGATTAAAAGTCTCCGTTATCTACAGGCGAATACATCAGCGTCAGAAAAGAATTAATCTATCCCTATAGCATACTAAGATAAAAATTCCATTTCTTTTCTTAATTTCTGGTTCAGCGTGGTAGTGTTGTTGAAGTTAAATCTTCCAAAGTATAAAAAAATTATTAAATGAAACAATATAAGTATTTCGTAAAAATTTGTTCCCAAGTCTTTACAAGGCGTCGTAAAAGATAAACAGGAAAGTATTTGAAAATTAAATGATTTGCAGTGGCAGTAATGTACAAAATGGTAATATTCAAAAGTATTCAAATGATTATAGATAAGGTACTTCTCAAAAGCAGTTTATGAAAACATGATAACATCCCAGTCATTCGCAAATAACTTTCGTCTCAAAACTGAAAATTTTATGCTCAAACTTTACTTGGGATGCAAGAAAAGAAGCATTGAAGGCTTCAAAATGAAGATACTTATGTAAACTTTCCGAAATAAAATGTACAGTAGTATTTCAGGAAATATTAACTTAACTTCTAACTTGTTTGTAATTTTGTTAAATTATATGTAATGAGCATATGTGAGACACGAAATGCATTCGGATGCGAAAAAAATAACAAACATTCAACTATCTGGCAATGAATCAAATTTCATTGGAAATGTAATGGTATGAGAAGTAGAAAAAAATAGTAATGAACGACTAAATTCGGTTAATTTTCATCTAAAACTTATTAAAAATTCTGCATACTGATAAAATATTACTTAAATTCTCTAACTTCATGACTTCCCTCAGACACTGGGAAGACTGTCTGAGCATTTAATGGGTTACTTCAAAGATATTAAAGAAATAGCGTTTGGGGAAAATATGGATTATTTTCAAGAAAAAATGTTCTCTTAGGTTCTTTCGGTATTATAATTGTAAACAAAAAATGCAAAAATTAAGTAAATACGTGGATAAATCTCAGGAAAAACAGTAAATTAACACGAAATGCTTTTTTAAAGTCTATGTAAATGGAAAACAGTGATAGTAATGTATTTGAAAACAATCATAGTTCATATACAGGGCATTATAATTTTGATACCAATCTATGAATTCGTGAAAATCAGCGAAAAAATAATTTATCACGTTCGCCTGCTTATGGTATGTTCTCTCTTCGTTCTAATCTTTTTGCTTTTGATATGTATTATTTCTCAAGTTGTAATATTTCTAAATCTAAAACTTTAGAACACAAAAATCACTCTGATTAACCAACTTGTGCCTAAATGTAGAATACAACCAACAAAACGGAAGATTTTAGTATAAGTAAATATACTACAGACAAAATAAAACTGAAAATACTTCATTATTTTTCATGCCCTCTTTATGAAACTAGTTAATTCTTGACTTATAATGTTCGGAACATTTTCAGAAAAAACATTCATTTCTTATTCATGTTTTGCATACTCAGATACTAATTTTGTTGGAAATCTGACATTTTCTTATTCCATTTTATATTTCACTATTACGGTTTGGTTTGGAAATAAAGTTTTCTCTACGGATATGGCATACCTCTCCTATATGTCTGGGACTGTTCTAATAATTTACATTACCAACTAGTGTTAACAAAATCTCTAGTTATACAGGAATTGCCTTTAATTGCTTAATCTAAAACGAAAAAATGCACCCCCAATATGCTAAAATACAGAAAAGTTTACCATAGAAAGTTCTCCGCGAATGCATTTTTTTCCCCTTGGTCTTTACATGTTTTTCTGTATTTATCACTAAGTTCATTGTATACCTATCTTTTATCTAATTTGTGAAGTATTCCTGTTTAAATGCTTGCATTTGAATACTTTTTAACTGATTTTAAAGTACATATATATTTTGATTATTGCGTTGGGGAAATGAGGAACACTAACAGCAAACGGTTCCCAGCACTGTATCTTTTCTTCATCCTTTTCTTCTTAAGAATACAGCTGATTGAAAGAGAAATGTGTTTCGTACTTTTTGTTTAATTAATATGTGTGATGCTCATGGTAAATAAAATGTTATATGTGTGCACAGAATTGTGTGGCTCCAATGTTTAATTAAAATAATGCTTTTTTGAAAGTGTGGTCTTTATGTTAAGTCATACTAAACTGCGTTAAAATTTTTAAAGTTGATGACTATAGTTGATCATTATATGGAGTTTCAGTCAATATACAATATTTGCGCGTGATTTTGTTTGCTATGTATGAGAAGTTAAATGTCAAAAAAGCTTAAGAGCTCATTATGAAAGAATGTCAATTTTGAAATGCGTACCTAACTTAGAATGTGCTAAAACTTTTAAGTTAAGTTGGATTATTATTTGTTATGTATGATGCTTATGTATAATTTTATTTGCTATCCATGAGAAGTTAAATGTTCTCAAAGAGCTGCAAGAGCTCAGTGTTAAAAAATAATGTCAATTTTAAATTTCTGTCTTAAAATGACTGTGTTAAATCTTTTAATTACTATGCTGGATCGGTATTTGGAACTTTACTCAATATTTCGTGTAATGTAGCATAACTACTTAGGAGTTTATATGCCAGGTATGATAAATTAAATTTCGTTCTCAAAAGGCTGTAACAGTTCAGTGCTAAATAAATTATTGTCATTAGTGTGAAATATGGGTATCTTTTATTTAAGTTACAATGAATACGTTAAGAGGCTATGAGACTCAGAAAAATAATGATCATATTTACTGGTTGAAAAAAAATATTCCATCTTAAGAAATTTTTGTATTCCAAAGTGGAAAAAGGGCGACAAAGTTTCATTCCCATGGCTGAATATTAATTCTATGTATAATTATAGGTAAAAATAATACTTTCTCGTGTATCTTGCTAAGAAAGTCAAGGCTGTGGTAAGTTCGAATATAGTAGCATTTATGAGGTTCTGTGGTAGATGGGTGACATCATGTTAAGGATTCAAGTGATGTTTTCACAATAAAAAAATCAAGGTTTAGAAAATTTTTAGTGGTTTTAGGTAGGATGTGCACAATAAAATTTAAGATATTTTTGTAAAGTGTTTAAAAACCTTAATATGGGTTAGTAATATAAAGGAATCCTTCTGCTGAATAAAAAAGCGAGTGTCCTGAGTATATTCATGTAAATGTCTGTACAGTAAAATAATAAGAAATGAAATACTTTTAGTATGTAACTGAACTAAACTGGGTAGAAATGACTCATGTATTGGTTTGAGCGAACTTTATGACATGAAAAATTTATTACTCCTTATAGGATTTCTTCAAAGTCAGTAGGTCTTGCAGTAAAGAAACTGTCTGTAACAGTACAGTGTCTGTACAGTAAAGAAAGTGTGTAAGTCTGTATTTATTTTTAGGGAAAAGGAATCAGAAATGCAACATGAATATATTTTAAAAGCAGGATAAAAGTTTAATCTGAAGAAAAAATGTGGAAATGCAAAGTGTAAAATTTAGATTTGTCCGACACAGTTTGGCGTATCCTTTGAATAAAAGTAAGACGTGTAAAAGAGAATTCGTAATGTTTTGCGTAGTATTTCATAAAGTTAGTACTGTCATTAGTAATTAGTGCAATAGATTAGAAGGAAAAGTTCTGAGTATCTTCTATTTAGTAGTATGAAAAGTAAGAAATGTAATGTTTTATTAAAACTGCATAGAAAAATACTGTTTAATGTTCCAGAAAATGTTATCCATAAAGACCTCCAGAAGGAAATGGAGATGTAACATCAATAAGTATTTAAAACAAGAGAAAATTTAAGAGTAAAATAATAAAAAACATAACAAGAAAAAATTTTAAAGAATAGAAAAAAAGTACATTTATAAAAAAGAAAGAAAATGCGAAAAAAAAAAAAAATTCCTTTTTTGAAAACAAAAGGAAAAATGTAGTAACAACTTCTTTAAAATAAAAAGCGAAAAGAAAAAAAAAATTAAACTTGTAAAAATAAATATTACTTTTGTAAAAACCAAAAAAGTTAAACGTAAAAAAGTCTTTAAAGTAAAAATATGAAAAGGATTAAAATTCGAAAAAAACTTTTGCAAAATAAAAAAGTGAAAAGAAAATGTAAAAATAAATTTTTTTCTACGGATATAAAATTGTGGAAGCAATAATTTGGGACAGTAAAACTTACGTTAGCAAAAGCAAAACATGTAAATTTAATTTAGTAAGAACAAGAAAAAAAGAAAAAAGCAAAATGAAAATGTAGTAACAACTTCTTTAAACCAAAAAGCAACAGGGAAAAAAAATTAAAACTTGTAAAAATAAATATTACTTTTGTCAAAAAAAAAGTTAAACGTAAAATAGTTTTTAAAGTAAAAATATGAAAAGTGATTGGGAAAAAAAACTTTTGCAAAATAAAAAGGGAAAAGAAAATGTAAAAATAAATTGTACTTTTGTCAAAAAAGAAAGTTAAACGTAAAATAGTTTTTAAAGTAAAAATATGAAAAGGGATAAATTTGAAAAAAAAAAAAAACTTTTGCAAAATAAAAAGGGAAAAGAAAATGTAAAAATAAATTGTGGAAACATTAATTTGCAACAGTAAAGTTTACATTTGCAAAAATAAAACGTATAAATTTAATTAAGTAAGAACAGGAAGAAAAAAAAGGAAAACAATGAAAAATATCCTAATAATAAAGCAAAAAATTAAACTGGGAAAATCTTATATTTACAGCAGCACAGAATAAAGTAATGGCTTAGAAAGTTGAGGTTTGCGCATGCGCTATCCTTCAGCCTAGTGACATTTTGGCGGTTCCCTCTGTACAAGGTCAAATGGACAAAGAGGGTGGACAAGGTGAAAGAACAAGTTTGAAAGAGGAGGCGGTAGCCGCGGGGTAAAGCGCCAGACTCCCATGTCAGAGATAGTAAGTTCGAATCCTGCCCAGAGAGTTATTTTTAAAATTCAAGGAAAATGATATTAAATTCATTAAAAATGGATTAAAATATAATGGGATCAATTAAAACTAATTAAAAATAATGACGGATTAAATAATTAATCACGGATACCATGCCAAACACGTGGTTCAAAAACTCGTTGCCACAAACATAAAAAAAATAGTGTCGTTGCCACAAAAAATAAAAACTTTGAAAAAATCGTTGCCACAGAATAAAAAAGAAACTTTGATGATGTCATTCCATCACGTGATACACGATGGCGCTGGTGTCGTCACTTCCGGAGAAATCCAAGATGGCGGAGGCCACGCCCCCTTTTCTGTGACGTCACTTCCGTCACCCGTGTACGGGCGCTTACTACTAATAAGCAAGTATGTTTCAAATAACGAGGTAGTAACAAAGTAAAAACAAATCTTATGATATGAAAAATATTTGCCATTCAAAGCGTTGTTAAACAGTCTCAGTTTTAATTAATTCTATTTACTAAAATGTTTTTGATACTCGTGCTTCGCTAAATCATTTACGTTTCAAATTGTGAATTTTATGAAGATGTAGCAAAGAAGAAATGCCATATAGGGAAATTTTATTCAGCAAAAGACTATTTGAAGTAATTGGCCTTTTATAACCAATATCATAGGTTTTATTATACAGTAAGACCTCACACAAAGCTGTTTCAGTTTACATAGTAGCATTAGGATTCCCCGAAATTGCACGCACTATCGCTATTGCTGGACTGGACTGGTCCAGCAATTAAAAGGTCGTTTACCATTTCTACAGGATGGCATCGGTAAAGGACATTTTAAATAAAAACTAATTTTTAAACCTTTTAAATAAAAAATTAATTCTTGTTTATCATTTTTCAAAGCTCCAAAAGCATTGAAAGGAATTTCAAAATCCTCCACCAGTAATTTAGGAATCCAATAAAAAATCTTGAATCATGATAAAAATTTTCGAGAATTAGTTTACCGAACATTTTTGTCCGTATTCTAAACGTTGCTGAGAATTTTAAATCACTGGTACCGAAAGCTTTACTTTTGACTGATAATCCTTCAAGCATCCAACGCGTTTGTCCGACCTTTTAAATGTATGAATTCCAGTAGAAATGCCAAACACAACTTCCTCCGCCAAACGCAACTTCGTTAATCTAACCAATGGATCAAGGCGTAATTTTAGATTTTAAAGCTTATTACCTGCGGCGGATATTCCGAAAACTGGCTGATAAAACCAATGAAGAAGATAAACAGTCCATTAGACAATTTAAAAAAAAAACTACGATATCATCACGACAGCTATGATAACATCGATCTTTCTTGCAAGGAGGTGACCGAGAATGTTAGAAAAGTAGTCCGGAAGAATCTATGACTGGGCTAAGCGAGGATGTGGACACAAAGCAACTCATTGTTGGTTTCGACGAAATTGACAAGCCAGATAATGAAACAAGGTTGAATGATGTTAATGTGTAGGATATTAACGAATTGTTGTGAGTTATACCTGATGAAATTTTTCCAACGACAATCTTAAAAAATTCAGTGTTTAATATATAATCTTATAAATTTAGTAGTATTTCGAATAACAAGTGCACGAAGATAAAGAAATTTAGTATTTCTGAAGGTGTGGAGCAAAAGGAATTTTCAGTGGATGTTTTAAAACTGTTTAACCATAGCCGTGAAAATTATGAATCAGTTTACGCAAGTAATTTAAATTTTGATAGTAGTTCAAAGACAAGAAGAAATTTCATTAATGCAATGTCTTGCTATCCAAAAATCATTGTTGAACGAAACCGGAAAAGGCGAGAGTCAAATGAAGAACCTTTCTTATCACAAACATGACTTTATAAGGTATTTCTCCCGCCTTCTTCGCATGCCTTCGTGGTGTAGTAGTCAGCACGCTATATGCATACCTGAGAGGTCTGTGGTTCGATTCCCGGCGAAGACGTTGCTCATTTTTCACCTCTCCTGCTTTCGAAGTAATCTAATGATTCTACAACTTCTTTGTTCGAACTTTTTTTTTTATTTTCTTGAATGTTTTATGAATAAAAATCGGTATTAGCAGTAAATAAGTCTATAACTAATGTTATAAAAGAATATTTAAAAACGTGTTAGTTACATGTTCGAAGAAGGTTTTAGTCTGTTGCTTTAAAATAGATACTTCACTTTGCCGGGCCTCTTCCAATGGCAATCATAACTCGTGTGGCTGTCACCGCACAGCATTTGAGGCTGTAGTTCAAGTCAGCCTTCATTCGTGCACTTTTTATGAAGCGAAACACGTTAACGGAAATGAAGTGCGGGATAAAATTAAGCAACACCACTTTTTTTTTCCGCAGCTGTTGTTCTTATAGTTACGAGTCAAATCGGGCAGCGGAAAATAACCCTTAAGTTCCTATTTTAAAGTGACTGTAGGCGGCGAACTTCATCATATTAATTAAAAGTAAAAAAAAAAAAAAGGTACTCGCATATAAATTGATTTATTTGAACAAAAGTGAACAGAAACCAAAAGCTTAAAATTTTCTTGGTATTACGAATTTTAAAACAGAGGTTTTGAGCCAGGGAGCTAGCTGTTCCTTCCTCCCTGGTTTCCGGGGTAAAAGCGGTCAACCTTTCATTTAGCTGCTAAGTGCTTAGTTTTAATTCATGAACAAAAAAAAAAAAAAAAAAAAAAA
>KK121068.1:129049-139766 GCA_000611955.2 Stegodyphus mimosarum
ATATATATATATACTATATCCAAAAAAGGAGGTGCAGAACTACATGTTAAATCCTATATAATACCATATACAAGCTTTCAACTTTTTGAGGTTATTCCTCTTTGAGTTATGCGAGATACCTACATACGTATGTGCGTACAGTCGCCACGAAAAAAAATCTCTTCTTCTTTGAGCCAACTTTATAACTCGTTTTGGGAAAAAGAGTCCTTTATTCTGTCCTTACGTAGAGATGTCACGCAAAAACATCATGAAATTACATTGTGTTGTTCTTCAGTTGTTATTACAATTCCGTGGACAATATCCAGGAGAGTCTATCAATGTCCAGGAGAAGTCGTTTGACCGATTCGTTGAGGTGGCGGGCGATCGGATGGATGGAAATAAGGATGTCACAAGCTGATGCTACTGGACCTCTCAATGCCTCTCGTAGTGTGGTCCCCCGCCTAGGGAATGAGTTTAAATAAGAGGATTATGTGTAATTTATCAAATCTCATCATCATATATTTCTTCTTTCTTTCTAGTTACCCCGGATCTGCATATAGGAACGGCTTCGTTCTAGTTGCTTCCTCGTCTCTGCACCCCTCCGAGCTGTAACACGATATAATAGGTTTACTTCCTTGCCTAGTGCTGAGAAAAATGTAAATTTATCTGGTTAGTAATTGTTTGAAGTCTTTAAATATGCTAATTGACTAAAGTTTTATTGAATGAATTGGTATTCATGTTAGTTACCGTTGAATTCAGATCAAAAAAGTGCTTCATACTAATGTTACTTCTATTACTTCGTAAGTTCTTAAATTAAATTGGTGCTGAAATTAAGAATGGTTCTAATTATCTTGGCCGGTGTCAACCGGACCTGTTGTTTATGTTATTCAAAAAAACTGATTGAGTGTTTACATTTTATTATATTAATTTCAGTTTTACCATTGCAGCAAATATAGTGTCTATTATTATCAAATGAAAGCTCATGGTAAATGTGGTGGACCCACTGATTCGGTAAATTTTAATTGAAATAGCCAGGTATGTTGTGTTTTCCTACTATTTCTTCAGTGCTAAAGTGTAGTTTTGCCCCCTTCGTAGAGACCACCTCTTGTAAATCTTATAAATCATATCCATTATGCTGCATTCTCTTAATAAATATTTGAGATTTAACTTTACTGTTTTCTAGAATACACTGGACTAATTAACTTATCCTAGGTTTAACTTGTTTATATAACACAACGTTATTATTTGTTAGTATATATTGTGACAATATAGTATATATATATCTATATACTATATTGTCACACTATTTCCACATGATTGTTTACATACTTTATAACTAATTCTACAGAGTATTTTTGATCATGAATATGATTTAAGTGGCATCTATACAGAATTATTTATTTATATATATACTTAACAGTAGATAATTCTACAACTATTGCATGCAGATTAACTAAAGACATACAAACCTTAACTGGAATATAACAACAATATAATCAATCACTTTTAAAGCAAAAATTGGAAATCTACCAACATATAAGAACATATAAGAATAAGAAAGTTCAGCATATAGAGCCGAGTAATAGAGTGGATACATATATACTTTTGGTGCGGCCGATTGCATCCAAAAAAAGTAGCACGACTACATGTTAGGACAGTCCCATATACAAAATTTCAGAGTTCTGAGGCTACTCGTTTTTGAGTTATGTGAGATACATACATATGTACATACGTACGTATAGACGTCACGAAAAAATTCTCTGAATCCATTTAAAATTTATTTTCAATCCGTCTTGGGAAAAAGAGTCCTTTATTATGTCTGTACGTACAGAGTTCTCGCAAAAATATCTTTCAAATGGATTTGAGAGCCGACAAAATGGATATTTTTGTTGAAATATGATACCCGAAATTTTTTGCGATTACAGTGCATCCTTCATTCCGTACAAGGAAGTAAAAATTAACAAGGAGAATTTTTTTTATTCATATGTATAAACAGAGTGTTCCATAGAATTTTAAAATGAAAAATAAAAAGTATAATAAAAATAAAAATAAAAAGCTTTTGATGATCTTCGCCTCAAAGAACTACCAGGCTACATTGAATTTGAAGGGACTGCTCTCAGTGAAACTGAATCAGATGGGGGGGATAGAAACATTTTCAAAATGGGACGAAGGTTAGATAGCCAAAAAATAGGAAACCATATAGAACTAGTTAATGAGTTTCTGGAAAACTATAAAACATTTAGATATAACACATCATTTGAAAATAGTTTTCCTGGTTTCAAATTTGATTACAACAAAAATATAAAGTTAAAAAAAAAAAAAAAAAAAAAAAAAAGAAAAACTGAAAGGTTTCAGATTTTAAATTACGTCCAAAAGGGCGTTTTTTAACGTTTTGTGTGTTACATTTATTTATTAATTAGCATGTTCTTCGCACTTAAACCATAAAATTCAGTTCAACAGCAATATCGCAAAATAATTTTAAAATGAGCCTATCTTTAGAATTTCCGATACACAGTTCGCGCGCCTTTAGATAAAAAAGGTTTTCTTTTTTTTTCCCGTAGAGTGTTGCCAGTGCTGGCTTTTAAATCGTTTGAGCTTGCTTATCAAAAATTCGTTTAACTTTTACAAAATATGAAATAGATAATAAAACAAATTCCAAATCCCAAATTTGTGCTTCCAGATGCGAATATTCGGGGGGGGGGAGGACGTACGTTATTCAAAATTGGATGGCTCTAGGTACCGTTGTTTTATCACATTTGGAGAAATATACATACATTTATGTAGATTCTTCGTTATTTAATTCCTTTAAATGTAATATAGCGCTGCAAGATTTGGTGGCTAACAGTTTGAAAAGTGATTCAGGCTTGTAATATTTCCAACGCAAAATCGCAAAACGAAAACAGTAGTCCTTGAGGGGTAAAGCCCCTTTGGACTAAAAAAAAATCAAAATGTATTTAAGAATGCTCAGAATATTGCCATTGAAATATGATACCCGAAATTCTTCGCGATTACAATAATTAATTTACTTTGTATAAGGAAATAAAAATTATTAATAAATTGCTATTAAGCTTAATACAGTGATGTACCAGAGATAAGATGTCACACTGAAATTCATTAGACTTAAAAAAAATATATATCTGTAAATAAAATGTAGAGAATTTTATTTTTCTTAAAAAAATTAGTTAATAAAAGGAAATGTTCTATAGAAAGATTTAGTAACGAAATTCAGAATTTACCCAAAAATGTTATAAATTCCAGAATTCAAAGCATTTGAATTTTGACATTTAAGACGTCATACTTAGTTAAGCTAAACAGAAGTACAGAAATATATAAATGCATAAAAGAAAAAAATCGGAAAAATATTTAATGTTTCTAATCAGACGTCTCATGATTTAAATGTATTTTAATTCAAATCAATAAGATTAAAAAGTAGAAAAAGTATTTTTAAGAACTGCGTTGATTACTTTTCAATCACTTGGTTTGCTACTCAATAACAGAAAGATTAAATATGAAATCCATCAGAACTATATACCTTACGCTTTACTGAATATATCATGCATTTATTGAATATATTACGGTTTATTGAATGGCAGCAGGCTGATATGTGAAAATAATAAGTATTCTGTTTGAGGCAGGGAAAACATTGATTTCAAATTGTCAGTTGATGGATAAAAATTGAATTGTAAGTATCTTTAATTTTGCCGAATGGCAACAGTTTGATATGCTGGAGATGAAAATGTTCCAATTTGAACAGAGTTGCCACTTTTCGTTTACAAATCGGTGAGTTTGTTAATCAAAAATTCATTAAATTTGTACAAAATATGAAATAAATAAAAAGCACATTGGAAATTCAAAATTCAGGCTCCTATATATCCATGTTCGAGTGGAGGACTACATGTGGGAAAATCTGGTTACTGTAACTACCGTCGTTTTTCCACAATGTCACGAAGATATATACAGATTCTACATTATTTAATTTTTTTTCTATAATAAACTGTGATAACATTCGGTGGCAGCAATTTGAAAAGAATTCGGATACAAAAGTGGTAAGAACATAAAGTGAGTTTTGAGACTAATAGCACTTCCAGTGCTATTAAAATAAGATCCGAAGTATTTAGTTAATAAAAAATAGCAACTAAGACACAAAAGTTATTTGCGGAAAACGTTAAATTTATAGCAAATGAAAATAAAGTTACTTCTGTAAACACGCAAACAGAATACCCTGCAGGTTAATGCAATTAAATTTATCATTTCGAATTGTTTACTTTCTACTCATTTTGTTTGTATTTTAAGTAATCGTGAAAAAACAAAACGAAATAATATATTTCGTTTAGTAAAATACTTAAAAATGTCCAAGTGGTTTATTCTATAGCTATTTAAATCGAAGCAGTTATACAAATTCCTTTGTCAATCATGTAAAAAATGATATCTTTAGAAAAGAAATTAAATATAGTACATACTGATTATTTTAATGGAGTCTGAATGACATGGAAATATACATTTCACTAGATAAATTCTCCTGGTAGAAAAATGAAATAAAATCCCTTTTAAAAACTGGTCACAGAAAGAATGAGTGCTACTTCAATTCCAAAACCTTTTCCGAAATAACTTATTTCCGGCAAAAGAAATCACTTTCGGTAATAAAAATAAATAATAAACAATATCATTGAAAGAAAGACTTCTTTGAGCCGCTTTATATTGACATAAAATGATATCGTAGTATTTCCGTTTAAAAGACGAAATGAATTTTTGTAGCTAGATAGAAATGTCTATAGAAAGTGTTACATGAAAGTATGCGGTAAATTATTGTATCTCTGCAATAAATATATGCTTTTTCTAGATCAAAATCAGTTAAATTTGTTCTGATTCGGATTTTCTTTAGTTATAATTACTATTACTTTAATTAAATAAACGGAAACTTAGAAGGGTAAAATATACTGGGAAAGCTTGTGTTTAATGTAAGGTATGTTTGATTTATAGTTTTGATAACTGACGATGAGTTGAAGGATGTAAGCTAGACCTTGGAAGAGATTAACTCGTTAGCATAAGAATATCTACAAGCAAGCAAGTTTGCTCAGTCAAATTTGTTCAGTACTTTATTAATTATATGTTAGTTGTTATAAATCAAACAGAGTATTTCAGCTTATATTAATTTTATTTATAACAAAATTCGTTTTCCTTCATAAAGAAAATCTACAAAATTCGTAAAAGGCAAAAAAAGAGCAAAAAATGCAATCACAAAACTAAATTAAACTAAACTCAGCGGCACAAATAGCCCTTACAGAGCCATGGCCTGCGGTGCCCTGACATCTGCTTTCTAGACCGTGGGCTTCGGAGTGCTTGTGCATCTTTGCCTGGACAAGCAGTCAGCCTGTTGTAGGACCCCCGGTGCTTAGTTCCCAAGCAAACTTAATACTCATTTTATCGACCTCCTCAAGGCTCAAAGGCTGAGTCAACGTTGCCTATCCCGAGCATCGAACCCCGGACCTATTGCTGCTATGCGATGCGCTAAAAGCTGACGCTACTCAGAGCCATTTGTAGCTCGATCTATCACTTGGAATGTTACCAAATTTGGAAAGGGATTAATAACGACATGGGAAAAAATTCCGTTATGTATGTGTATATACGAGGTGGGACACAAAAAAAAGGAGACTAAGTCTGTACCTTGAAAAAAGAGTGGTGTTGGCAACGTCATCTCACACACCTACTACATTGAAGTGTTAAAAAGACTTCGTGAAAAAAAGACACAGTTGTGGAGTGAAAGATGGCTGTTTCACCAAGATAATGCGCCCGCTCACACGGCCTTATCTGTCAAGCAGTTTCTGACCACCAAAGGCATTACTGTGATGAGGCCTCCTCCTCATTCACCTGATTTGGCTCTACGCGACTTTTTTTATTTCCTAAAAATAAATCTTGCTTAAAAGTAGAGGGACATCAGGATTTTTTAAAGTTGGAAAGATGAGTAATGCCTTGCGAGACTCGAACCAGGAACCTCTCGAATACGCGGCGAGCGCGCTGACCACTATATCACAAAGGCATGCTAAGAAGGCGGGAGCGATACCTTATAAGGGAACCCATTTTACCTCAGTTGAAGAAGTTCAGGCAAAAACGGAGAATATCCTGAAGGGCCTTCCAAAAACCTCGTTCCAGAACTGTTACCAGCAATGGTGGCACCGAATGCAGAGGTGTGTGAGTGCTGAAGGGTACTATTTTGATAATGTCACGGAGAACTGATTCTGTAAGTATAATGATTTATTAGACCAGTCTTTTTTTTGTGTGTTACACCTCGTATAATTAGATCCGAAAGTTGCCGATGGGGGAAAATATGACGCTACGCAAATGAAAATTTGCATGATAAATAGGTAAAATTTGAAAGTGCACTACATAAACGACAGCAAGTCAGTAATGAAGTCCAAAAAGATAGCAGCTGCTGCTCTTCGTGAATTCAAAAGTCGTAAAAACCCATGTAAAGGTCCTCTATCAATTAATGCACTGACGTAGTGATTCAGAAGTTTGAAGAAACAGGATCCTTAACAGTTTTGTTTGGTAGACAGAAGACAGTTACTGATGTCGCGACTGCAATCGTTGAGGGCACCCATGGGACCGTTGCTGGTAGTAGTAGTGCCTGGAAAGTAGTTCGAAAAAATTGGATTTTAATCTTTCAATGGTATGGAAAAATTTTCAGAACGTTCTTCATTTCTACCCATACAAGATAAGCGTCGAGAAGGAATTAAAACACAGCGATAATGATAAACATGTGGCATTTGCTGTGATATAGCTTACCAGGATGGAGGTCAACGAAGCTTGGCTGTGAAGAATTCTGTGGGAAAAGGAGTTACCCTGCATAGGACTGTTAACATTCCCAGTTTTCGAATCTAGGCATCCGAAGAATTCCGTGCAATTCAGGAAATCCCACTGGATTCACCGAAAATCTTTCTTTGTTGTGGGTTCAGAGCAGATTTCCTCAGCAGACCATTCTTTTTTGGAAATATTATTCTAACAGGAGCACACACCTATATCGTTACCACACAAAAGTGTCATGATATATTGACTGGTTTTTTTCATTCTACAACTTCAGCAGAGGTAATTCCTGTGTCAGGTAACTGGCGGGGGGGGGTAGTTGCACTTCCTTGAAGTTGAAAAGGATTGGATTTCCGGAACCGACCATTTTATGGGAGGAGACCCGGGGTTCAATCTGGACCATCTGAGAGTGGGTGCAGCTGCCGAGACAGTGTCGCGCTACCTTATAACCTGTCCTGTCCCAATCCGACAAAGGCCTCCTCGTGGACCCCGCTGGTAACCAGGTTCATCTGGGCTAATTACACTGGTGTGCAAAAATTAAGTCCGAGACGGTTTTTTCAATATAACTTTGTACAAAAGCTTTCCAAATCAACACATTTAATACCGTAAGATCCCCAATACGTAAGGACATGAGTAATGTAAGCAACGCTTATTAAAAGAGAAATCAGAGGGATAAAAAGAAGCTTTATTGAAAAAGTAGCATGGAGCGCAATGCGACTGAAGGCCGAAACATCCCTGTAATGGGTGTCCAGCTAGAAACATCCGGTCTTTAATAAGGGATATGATCTCCCCTGACTGTTAGGCAGGTTTCACATCATTTGTGCATGCTGGATATGTGGTTGTTAATGAGCTGTTGAGACACTGCTGCTCGTTCCTCTTGTAGCACCAATCGCAGTTTCGGAATCGTTACTGGCGATAAGTTACGTGCTGCCACGGGTCTCTCTAGTAAGTTCCGTACATGCTTGACGGGATTCAGATCCAGAGACCTTGCCGACCAATCCATGTGTTCAATATCTTCACTCTCCAACAGCTCTTCGACAGTAACTGTGCGATGAGGTGGAGCGTTGTCGTCCATGAAGAGGAACTGAGGACCCATAGCCCTTGTGAAAAGACGCATGTAAGGAAGAAGAACCTCGTTACAATAGCAGTCCCAGGTGACGAACCTCCTTGGGAGATATGAAGGTCGGTCCGGCTACCAAGCATTATGTCTGCTCGAACGAGAACTCCGCGACCTCCAAAACAGTCCCTTTTGATGATGTTGAAGGGGTTATTGCGTGTTCCCCGCTCTGTCCAGATGTGTATGTGTCTAGAATCGCAACTCAGACTAAATCTGCTCTCATCTGTAAAGAGTACTCATCCCCATTCATTGTCTCTCCAATTCCGGTGTTTCCGGCACCACAGAGAACGCCTTCTCGGATGGGCAGGCGTTAGAGGTACACACCGTACAGGGCGTCGTGCAAACAGACCACCACCGTGCAGTCTTCTGGCCACGGTAAAACGCCATATCGGTCGTCCAGTCACCTGTGTCGTGTATCTAGCGATTTCTCCCGCTGTCTGCCGCTTATTTCTTCTGGCCGTAAGGCAATATACCGGTCATCTGCGGGTGTGGTTCCTCGTGGGCGACCACTACTAAACCCCCGGATAGCTGTTCCTGTAGTTTGAAATTGTCTTCAAAGTCGTGAAACGATGTTGTGAGCAATTCCGAACTCTGCAGCCACACTTGTCACTCTGCAGCCTTCCTCCAGCTTCCCAATGATTCGACATCGGGTAAAAGCATCCAGATGTCGCCTAACAGATTGATTATTCGCCATTTCTCGTTGAGGCAGCAACTCGGTGTGATTTTAACTGCTATACGGCGTGCAATCTCTTTGCCAGAAATACTGATTTTACATCGACAACATACTTTATACTACTCAGACACTCCCCCATTACGTCTACCTGCATATCTGCGCATGTGTTACTGTACATCACCTTACTTAATCTCCTGATTGGTCTTTCTGTCCGCTCTGCCTCTTCGTTCAGCTGATATGCTAATTTTTCGACTTCGTACTTAATTTTTGCACACTAGTGTATGTCGAACGCCATTCCTGAGGTTCGACTGGGCTGGAATTTCCGGAATCGACCATTTTATGGGAGGAGAACCGGGGTTCTATCAATAAACTGGGTAGGCCAATGTCTAGACAGCTTCGACACCTGGAGTAAATAATTAGTCTTCATAGGACTAGAACCATCGTTTATTCGGTGGTTGCGTACTTGGTAGGGACCGTACTGGTAATGTCTTGTCTGCCCCTTGGATGTGGGAACGTTACATGGTTGGATATCATTGGTTGTCCGGGGAAGTGGTGCGCTTCGGTCAACACTTGGAGACAGACGATGTCTGGCATGTGAAGTCCCCCTGGATTGGCCGAGAGTAGTGTCATCCTCTCGGGTGGCCACTAGAGTACTGATGCCGCGGGCACTAATAAACCATGTAAGCTAGACCTTGGAAGAGATTACCTCATTAGCATAAGATTATCTACAAACAAGCAAGTATGCTTAGTCAAATTTGTTCAGCACTTTATAAATTATATGTTAGTTGTTATAAATCAAACAGAGTATTTCAGCGTATATTAATTTCATGGTTTATTAGTGCGATGTTGGGGCACTAATAAACTATGTAAGGCGGCCTTGTAGCTGCCAAGCTGGGAGCCCCCTCCTCTGGTGTAATGCGTCAGGTAACTTTTATGCAACCTGGAGCACCACCGCACTTTGGTATATCGGTACAGCAGTTGTTGGGCCATCACTGTACAGAAGATAGGGTCAATAATATGAAGATAGACTCATGTAAGTGGAATGCGACTTAGTCGCGTTTTCACTTACATGACCACCTCACTCCGCGGATCTAATCCTATGTGACTTTTTCCTGTAGGGTTATTTAAAATTGAAGGATTATATTGATGGGTTCCCGATTTTGACGACTTTAAAGGGCAACATATCACGGGTTATGCTGAGCATTCCTGGTAACAGTTCGGTCTTCGAGAATGTTTTGTACTGTATGCAATCTGCTATCCATGAGAAGTTGTCACTGTAAGAGTTCTATGCCCTCGCCCAGCTTTTATTAAATAAAGCGCTTTTATTAAATAAAGTGCTATGGTTAAGGGCAGTACCATTTCTGTACCCATTTTAAGGGAAGTTTATTTGCCGCATTGTAGCGGTTCTGAACAGAAATTTTGCTTGGTTACTGATTTGTCTAGTTCTCGGCTGTGTAAACTGTCACAGCACCACACTTCCCCCCTATCGGTAACTTACGGGTCTAATTTGTTTCTCCACGGGATTTTTTTTCTCATGTCGTTATTAACGATTCTACCAAATATGGTGTCATTTCAGCTAATAGATCGAACTACGGATGGCTCTGAGTAGTGTCAATTTTTAAAAAATTGTGTATATTAGAGATATCATTATGATTTGAATAAGGATTACATAATCGATTTTTATTTTAATTACTCCTTCTACTCTTACCTTTTTTCACATTATTAATTTTTATGGAATCTTTTTAAAACCACTAAAATTAAATGATTGTGCAATCGCTTTCTCTATCAAATTTTCATTCTTTCTGACTTAAGTGGGTTTTATAATAGAAATGCTGTTAGGATTTGCAAATGAGCTGAACAGTAGATAATGCATATTAACGTAAAACTTGGAATATTGCAAAATTTTGCATTCAGTACTATTGTCCACAAATAAAAATTCACTTCCAAAGTTAAAACTTCATACTACTTGTGTAAAGTTCCTCAATCCATTAATTTATTATTCGAAGTATACCCTCCTTTCTACTTTTCATCAGCCTTCACCAGACTATGAATGCTATAAATGTATACAGGAACAGATTTCTCGAAAAATAGATGGAGGGAAGACTTTGGCAGCAACGCTGACCATTGTGCAATTAGAGATGGATAAA